>VSDK01017485.1:327207-394137 GCA_009767595.1 Symbiodinium kawagutii | reverse complement strand
GCAGCAGCAGCAGCAGTGGCAGCAGTAGTAGTTGTATAGGTGGCAATGGTAATGGTAGTGGTAATGGTGGGTGGCAGTGGTAGGGGTAGTAGTGGTAGTGATGAGTATAGCGGTATAAGCGCGGTAGCAGCTTTGCTTGTTGTAGAGATGGCAGGTTGATAAGCCATTGAACTATATATTAGATTGCCATGAATGGTAGTGCCCTAGTTAGGTAGAAGCCGGTTCAGCTAACAATTAGGGGGCCTCACCTGGACATTTGAGGCGCAATTTTTGAATGGTGACAATCCTGCATGGAGATACCAAACCAGCCATGCCTTTTGGCCGCGGTGATTTTTGGGCAATGTTCTTAACAACTGGTACAGGTGTGCTGAACTGCAGTAGATAAGTGAGAGTACCTTGGCAGTTTTTATAGGCACAGAGTGTTAATAAACTGTTGCTTTCGCTTCCATAGATAATACCCCTAGTGAAGCAAGTCCTTCATTGGAATCCTAGATGGCTACGGATTATTGCCACTAATCCCCAGAATGGGTGGATGAACAATGATCAACATCCCAACATCGAACAGGGGTATTGACCCGCAGCCATACGTGTGGTGAAAGTCGTCATACCATGCCATACTCGAAGAGGTTTCACCGACTTGCCTCACCAGCACACTGCTGTTACCGACTTCCATGGAAAAAAATCACCGAGTCCTATGTGTCCACTGGAATCTATCAGGAAGGTCCCAAAGATCATCAAAAGCCATGGCCCATCTCTTGCGGGGTATATGGCTGTACGAAGGGCATGCACCGCACCTTTGTTGAGACTCCCTAGAACTAATCAGTTCTTGATAATTCTTTCCATAGTGATTAATGCTGATTTGCAAGGTGAATGATTAGAACCTATTAGTTATTAATGCTTGATCTAACTGATCAGTTGTTAGTGACCTAGAAGGTCAGTGATTGGTGGCAATAATGATCAACTGACCTTAGAGCGCTGAAAGAACGTGGCATCCGTGGCATCCGTTGGAGGTGGCAATGGTGATTGGTGGAGCGAGGGCCTTGAGTTGGGCACGACCGTAGCAGACGTGTCCTTTCTTGAGGACGGCAGCAGTGACCACAGGTGGTGGTTAACCGCGAAGGAGCCATGGAATCGTAACCATCAGCATCAGCAGCATCAGCAGCATCAGCATCGTCGTCATCATCAGCATGATCATCAGGAGCACCATCGTCCTTACATCCTAGTGGAAACGAAGATGGAACCCTGAAAAGCATCACTTGTACGTAAGGGAAATCATCCTTCATGTTGGTTGTCAGCGCTGTATTGTATCTCTGTCTCATTTGACTCATAATTCCTATGAGTTTGTCCACAAATGATGTACCCCCAAAACTAATGGTTTCCCTGTGGACAAACCCGTATTCCTTGCCCACGAAAACCATCATTTTGGTGATTGCTGGTAATAAGAGTTGAACCAACATCAGGATTATGAAGCATGGACAAACCACTTAAGCCCTAAACAGGTTGCGAATTCGTGCTTAGATTAGCATTGCCCAATGTTCATGGTTGAATCGTTGCTGAAGTTTTGACCATGGTTCACAACTGAACATCATTTAAGAACTCACGAGTCAATCAGGAAGCCATTCATCATCAATCATTCTGTTAATCCATCATTAAATACCCGCCAGGAACAATTGTGCAAGCAGTATCAACCACAGTTGACCATCATCACCTAGCATTAACCATCATCAAATATAATTTGCTACCACTATATTTTGTTGACACAGACATGGGTATGTCCAAAAATGATCAAACATGATCAAAAGCGATGGAACCCACTAGCCATCCTGTAGGAACCATAATTAGCAGGGAAATCACCAGCCTTTTGGGGTACATCATGGCTTTGGACAAACCTACATGGAACACATATGACCAATCGTGATACTTATACTTCTTAATTAGTGATCATGCTTCGCCATGAAGTAACCATCAATTAACCCTCGATCAAAAACTAATCAAACCAATCTCAACTAACCCCATCCATCCCAGGAGAGCGACCCAGAGCAAGAATGCCCTGACAAGGTGGGGCTCGACGGATAGGGGCGTCCAGTTTTTCGTGACCCGACACCATCAGTAGCCCATCAACTATCATTGAACCAGAATCACCAGGATATGGATTTATCATCATTTAGGGATGTTTTGTTGATGATTCATCATTTTATGCCATTGTCCACCCGTCAGCAAAACTGAACACTCACTAATAGCTGGAGCATAGATATCACAATGACCCTGATGTCACATTTGGTCGCAACAAGATCCAGTGTCGTTAACAACAAGATCCGGTTGGCGGTTTGATTGACATGTTTGATTTTCCCTAATATTAATATTTATTAACCACTGGTGGGTTGACTATATAATATTTTTCATTGGGGTGGTTCAACCACCAACCAGATATTGAATGGTGGACAATGAACAATGGTTGGTGACGGAAAGACGCCCAAGGAGTTGCAGCAGTTAATGGTCGTTAGTGACTGTGAGCAGTAAGGCAATTATTGTCAAATGGCTATGGGGCAATATTAACCAACCAATGTCATGGTGGATAACAAGCAACAAACTAATTATAGGGAAAATAATGCTTAATGATAGGGAAGCAGGGGGACTTAGGGTTTTGACCCACAGCCAAATAGATTGCTCACGATGCATTATTTTCTTGATAACAAGAAGATACGTGGCTACAACTTGTTACAGCCAATCATAAACAATGGACATACGGGTGCCTGATCGCCAATCCTGCAATCATCCTCAATGCTGAACAACAGTAATTAAATAACGGTTTTTGGTGAATACAGAATCTGGTGAATTTCCAAAACGGGTCGAGCATCATCATAGATACAAATATGGTGAATTATACTTCATGATGTACGTTTGGTTCTGCTCAAAAACAACGTTCACGGTTGAAAATTGTTGATTCTGGTGCATGGTACAGGGATACCCCGAACAATGTTCAACCACATGGATAGGTTCAGTATTTATTTTTGTCATTATCGCTTTATTTTTCGATAACGGCTCAGAATTCAATTCAACCATATTCACAATATTGCTCATAATTTTCAACCAAAACCATTTCCTCAGGGCCAACATATCCTTTGGAACGCTTGTAGTGTAAAAGCCTGGCGCCAGGCAAAGCACAAAACATGTTCCTATGGCAAGCAGTGCCTTGGGCGCAGTGGGATGGGAGTTTTGGAACGCAGGGTGGAACAGGCTGCTGGGAAGATGGTGAATCTGATGGTAAACTGGCTGGTGGTGTGATTGACCTTTTTGTTATTTTCTTTGGTTGACTAATAGCTGGTTGATGAGCATATGTTTCATGGGGTTGAAACCACCAACCAGTGTATTCTCATTCAGCTTCTGAGCATCGGTGAATTGACAACCATGGGATTCTTTCCCAGAGAAGTGCATAGAACCTGAGGCCAAAGCTGGGAGCGCACCTTCATCAATGATCACAAATCATCATCATCAGCAGCAGCATCATCATCAGCAGCAGCATCATCAGCATCATCATCATCATCATCATCGTCATCACGATTTCTTTAATCATCAACCCCACTATAAGCATGGTTATATAACGATCATGAACCATCATGAATTCCCTATGTTCTGCCCAGCAGAGATCAACTGTTGTGCGTGCAGACCATTTTGACTGGTGCCATAGCTGATACGTTGCGACATTCCCAACCGATCCCTGGAGTTCAATGATAGTTGGTGAGTAGTTAGTAGAGGTTTAGGTCTATATTATGGCTATGGATCCATATGGTGGTTTCTCAAAATAAGGGGTACCCCTAAATCATCCATCTATAGTTACTTAGTAGTACTAAACCAACCATTTTGGGGGTCCCATATTTTGGGAAACCACCATATTATCCAACCAACAGCAATGGTTGACTAGCTGATTAATGGTTGATCATGGGTGAGAATAACCAACAATCCTAGGGGATATACCAACTATATGGCTATGGGTCAAGCAGTTCATCCACCAAGAATGGGGGAGAATAACCAGCAATAGTAGTGGGAAAACAATGGTAGGGGAACCAGAAATAATACAGAGTTTTGACCCACAGCCATATTGAACATCCCAACAATGGCAGGTGATTCATATCCCGGCGACTAGCAACTGGTCATGGTTTTGGTTCACAGCCACAGGGGACACCGACCGCCAAATCAGTGAAGTTTCATCGGAATGATGTCTATTTGCCTGCCGTTTCAGCTGCTCAGGTGCGGTTTCTGCTACAGATAGCGGAGCCTTTCCCCATTGTGGGAAGGTGAACAGCACTGCCCCACATTTTCCGCCACGACCCAGGTTGATGTGGCTGCGAGTCACATCACAAGCCATGAACGCAAGACCAATTTGGTTGATGTTTGATGACCAGTGGTACTTGGGGACTGCCCTATCAACAAGTGGTCTATTCATCCTTTGTTTCAGGGTCATTCGTGGCTGGCCACGCTTGATCACTGATTTGATATTGGTTTGATATTGTTTTACTGTCACAGTGCATTTGGTTTCGAATAGATTGGTTGGTTGTTAATTCAGTGCGTGATTATGCGAAATTTCTTGCTATCCAGATGAGGATCGTTGCGCCCAACCACAATGCGTTTTTTTTTATCCCAAAGTTTCAACGAGACATTTTCCTATTGTCTTGCTGTTTAATCTGCTCTTGATTTGGGATGATGTGGGTGTATAATGGGATATAGTTGGTATATTCGTTACAGTTTACTGATTGAATGGCGTCCATCCATTTGAACACAGTTCATGGTTTGATTGCCGGGTCTACGGGATGAATCGGCTGACGGAACACTGCGGTGTCGTTTTCAAACGGGTCAGCCGTGTTTGCACAGCCCTGTCAGCGTCCAAAAAAAAGTTGTTGCTGCAGCCAAAAAGGCGACGGTTGAGTCGAGATTGATTGTGATGGATAATGCCACAGCTGGTTTACCCTCAAGTAATCAAACATAGCAATGGGAAATGATTTTTCTAGATACCTAGAGGCAACGGTCATTTTCCATCGCTATGTTTGATCACCAGATGGCAAAGCTGGTATTGTCAGCGCCACCGTGGACTCTGGATCATCACATTCGTCCACTGTGCTGCACCACGGTTCTAAGAAATGATGGTTGGTTGAATTCGTATGCTGCGGGCTCAACGTGGTTGCTGATGATGTTTGTTGTGAACTCCAGCTGGTGGTTTTGAACATTTCTGGATTATGGTGCTTCATCATGGGGGATGATAACCAACCATAAGGGTTCAACAACTACTCGCTGGTAGTTTGATTTTTTTGAATTATGTTCCTCTCAGTATTTAGCTGGCGTGTAGTTTTAAACATTTCCACAAAATTACCAAACGATTGGTTGGTTTACTAACAATGTTTCGTTAGAGTTGAGACCACCAACCCGATCAATGTTGATCAATTTAGAATCTTAGTTTTCGGGATGATTATCAGTTTAAACCAACACTTTGTAAACTAATAATCTGATTTACTTTCCCTTTCAAAGGGGTGGTTCAACCACCAAGCAGTAAAGGGATCGTTGGTGGCAACTGCCTCGCGGCAGCTGGGTGTCCAAGGTGTCGGGGAGCACGGGGACCTGGGTCTATCATGGCTTCCCAAGGATTGGCCATCAATTGTATTACCACTTGGCTATGGGTCAAAGTTAAGCAACCAACCAATGGTTAGCTAGCTGGTTAATGGTCAATGATAGGGTACAATAAGCAACAATACTAGGGGATATGCCAACTATATATGGCTATGGATCAAAATGAAGTAACCAATTTCATGGGGGATCATAAGCAACAATAATAGTGGGAAAACTATGGTTAATGATAGGGGAACCACTTGAGATCGTTGGTGACAAGGACTTTTTGTAACTAGTTTTGGTGATCAAGACTCATGCCAGAGGTTATTGCCAGGTTTGCCAGTTCACTATTGTTGGTTGCTGTCAGTGATTAGCAACTAGTACCAAACCCTATACTTCCAGCTACCACAAATGGTAACTGGAAGCAAAGGGAAAAGTATCCAAACGTATGGTGACCACAGCCACATACCGATCACTCAGCACCGCCGGGTTTCTCAATTCCATCATCCCTGTTGGCTCGTAGCTGCGGGCCGGTAGAAAGAGAATGCTTGCAAATGGAAAGACTGCAGAAATGGTCAGAGATAACAGCCAGATTGGATTGTTTTGATTCTAAAATGATACAAATGTATGCTTATATATATATATATATAGTAACATAGTATTTATTTTAGATATGATATATATATATATATTGATTTATTTTACATATATGTATAGAAATCCTGTTATGAGCCAGTAGCTAGTTCCAAAAGAATCCATTGCTCACCCCTAGAGTTGGCTCCCGACATACCAACTCTTACTGTAGTCCATGCTAGGCAATGTCGATGTCCAACAATTCGATGATCAGATTTCGCAGCGGCTGTCATTCAGATGGACTTGAGCCTTTAGTTTCCTTGATTAAGCATCACAGATCCCTCTATTTTCGGGAAGTTCGAGCTCGGAATGACTAATTACGCCAAGGGTGTTGGTGATCTTTTGCTGTTCCGGAAAAGTATCAGCTCGTAGAAATATCAGCTCACCAGCTTGGTTACATAAGCCAAACCAACTCAACCAGCACTAGTTACTAGTCACTAGTCCTTGCTCAACGTGCTCAACCAGCTCACTAGTCATCACAGGTGGCGTCCAAATCGTTGGTTTCATCGTTGGTTTCAAACGGCTCGCCGTGGTGCCTGGGTCGGCGCAACGAAGCCGTCCAACGGGCGCAGTGCTGACTCAGTAGCTGGTGCCCAGTGGGGACGGCCTTGCTTTTTTTGGGGGGTTATTGGCTTATTGATTGGATTATTGGATTATTGGATTATTGATGGAATCATTGGATTATTGATGGAATCATTGGATTATTGGATTATTGATGATGGAATCATTGGATTATTGGATTATTGGATTATTGATGGAATCATTGGATTATTGATGGAATCGTTGGATTATTGGATTATTGGATTATTGTTCATTTTATGAATCGAATTGGATTATTGGATTCATATGGATCATTTGATTTGATCATTGTTCTATATATTTGTTTTTTGTTGGGAAATCTGAAACTGCTATTTGTTTACTACATAGATCTGAGTTGTTAGTTCTTACTTGCCTGTTGGTAATCCATCACACAGGCAACCATTGCGTGATGTTCCGATCGGGAGTTTGGAAAAGGGGATGCTCAGAACTTAAACCCAAAGGCAATGTGCTAAAGCACCCTATGAACTCAGCAAAGGGACGCCAAGTAGGCTAACAGGTAGGGATGGGGCAAACCAACGCTACTGCTACTGGTGGCTGGAGTGGATCACGATTGCAGCCGAAGATTGGTTCAAACTGCCCCATAATGGTATTGAAAACCACACTTCGGCAGGTCACAGATAGTCGCAATCTCCAACCACTCAATCGTTTCGGTAGACAAGGTGACGACTGGGATCACCATTGAGCCTCGCCGTCATTAATTAATCATCAACCATCATTGATCATTATAATCATTATAAGCACTAAGCCAGTATGAACTCTCAACTAAACATTATACTATTATTTTACGTGTCAACCGATGAGCCAGCAACGACACCAGCACCTATCGTTGGATTTGAGGCCATACCAACCTCCTGTCATGTTTGATCCATTTAAGGCAAAAGTAGTGGAACTTCACAAAGCATCCTACAACCTATCTCTGTTCTGTTCTGTTCCCATACGGCATTCAGAGTGCTGGGGGTGCTCTCCTCCCCATCACCTGCGTGTCGCGGCTAAGGAGAGAAAATCTGCCTGCTGGGGCATGGCAAGCGAGGCGCTCGGAGCGATCATCGTCGTTGTTAAGCGCCGTGGGGTGGGAGCGGTGGATGGTCGGCTCCAACCCGGGACGTTCATTTACCATAATATGGCTATGGGTCAATATCAACCAACCAATTCATGGGGGATACTAACCAACAAAACTATAGGCAAAACAATGGTTAATGATAGGGGAACCAAAGGTACGGGGTGAACTGACCCACTGCCATATGGGTAGGCAGGGGTTACAGCTAGCTATCAACCATTCAGAATATGGGTAATAGGGTGAAGTCACCAACAATTGTGGCTACACAAGTACTATATGGGCGTTTCTCCAGCCATGGGCGACCCTAAAGCTATGGTTGGTTTATTGCTATGAATGGTTGCAGGATGATAACTGGGTACCCGTATTTTGAGAAACCACCAAATAAATGGCTACTTTTCATAGGAACACCATGAACAATCAGCTATTTCTATGCTGGATTTTCTACGCAATCAGGTTCCCAGAGTGTAGTTGGCAGCTGAAATCCTTCCACTAGCAGCAAGAGAGTGAATATTCGCCAATTCATATATAGTAGGTGTGTGAATATGAATGCAAATATAAGCATATATATGCAATGATCTCTAGAATCATGATTTATAACGGGTGATGTGAGTTCATTAGCGCAACTCTAACGGACAATCAACAACACGTCGGGGTTCATCATGGCTGGAGCAACTGTAATCTAGCTGGATACGGACGGATGTTCTTTGAGCCATTTGATTGGGTGGTTTCTCAAAACATGGTATATAGATGTAACTGGGTGGATTATAGCTACTACATTAGCCTTTTAGGCTTTTTGGGATATCATTGATTTACCATATAGCCATAGCCACGAAAAGTTAGACTTCTTGCAGGGATCTGAAAGCCACCAAGTTGGTAAATGTAAGATTCACTGTATTACTGTATCCCCCACGCTCTTTACATGTTCATTCGTAGAAAATAATATTACCAACACACAAGAAATGATGGAAGTACTCCTGAGTAAATTGTTGGTAGTAGCTGGCTGGGATACCGAACCGACATGAACCGACTAATCATAACCCTCAATTGAGTAGTGTCAACTGTCACTGTTCATTAATCAATGCCAATGTCAAGCAGGATTTGCCAATCTCAACCTGATTGACCAGTCTTTCAAACTGTTCCGGTTGTAATTACTTTATTCCTTATCCCTTTTTATTGGGTATGTGCCAAAATGGTGGTATCCCCGAAAGCCACGTTTTCCTAGTAAAATGATCAATTTTTGGTGGGTTATTGGATTCCCAACTTTGGCACATACCCTTATGAACAATTTGAATCCAGCACTCAGCATCAACAATGGTTGACTTTTCCAAGCTGCTGGTGGCCGACCATGGCTCTTTCCAAGCTGCGGCCAGGTAGCACCCTGCATGCCGTTCGATTGGTTTCGAAGGGCAGGCGGGCCATGGGTTCTTTCGTCCAAGTGCGGGTGGTGCAATTTGCGAGTTGTTTAAGCTGTTTGTTTTCCTTAAAGATGGGTGTTTCTCGAAATGGGGGAGCCAGGGGGAGCTCTAAATCATCCAATATGAGTCAGGTCATTTATCGTCCCTATTTTAAGACAGCGCCACATGCGCCGGGGTAGTTAAACGTATCATGATTGGAGCTCAAAAGCTGATTTTTGATGGAAGAAACCCTTAGCTAACTGGAGCTGCAGCTGGTGGACGCTGTCATTGTTCAAGACGGAGCCCACCCAAGCCAGTGGAGACATGTGGAGACATGTTGAGGCGGAGCCTCAGCGTTTCCCGATGAAGCATCAATCATTTGTTCTTCAAATGGGACATCCAGCTGCCATCAACCAGTGGGGGTGTACCTGCGATTTTTGGCTTCCGCTGGAGAGATCCCGACATGCCGTCAAGATCATACCGCTGTTGCGGTTCATGTGGTCACCAGTAGTTCACTCCGCTGCGCTACCATTGAGCTATCAGTACTGCTACATACTGGTGCCTGGAGTTTGATCAATTACATACCTAGACCTATGCTTCTAGTTAGCATTTTGGTAGGTAACCAGCTGGTTTCTACTATTGTTGCAACTGGGGTTGGTTTCGAACGGGAAGTGGAAGCATAGGATGGAGTCGGCTTCACCGTCCATTTTCCACCGGTAACTCCTGGAAGGTGAGCCGCAAAGTCCTGGAATCGCTAAAGAAACGGCCCGAAATGCCTGGAGTTTTGCACTACCGGAGGGTGCCCGCTTCAGGTTGGTCCACCAGTGGAGGTGCAGATTGGGTCGAAGTGGATGGGAGGGACTGCGAATGCATAGACTCAAGGGGTTAGATAGGTAGGGCTTAGGTCGCTTAGGTCCTACGTGCTTGTTAGCAGTTTGTTTGTTGGATCAATTTGATGAAATTCACCAACAGAATTGTTCAAAGGATATACGGGTACCAAAGTAGTGATAACCCAAAACCCATGGTTTCCTGGTAAAATGATCATTTGTTTTGGTGGGTATATATGTTGGCTTGGCACACATACCCATATTGCCAAAAAAAACGGCATGATTCTCAAAATGAATTGGTCCATAGCCCCTGATAGGAATTTCTTGAAATGATACAAGCTGCTACTAGCTGCTACTAGCTGCTGCTAGCTGCGCGACTTGCAAGCTGGAGGACTCTCGCCATGAGGAAATCCTCATCAACCAACGTTTGCATCCTGTGCATTTGGCGTCTTTGAAACTGCTGGGTTGTTGAAATGTTACTATCTACATGTATGTACCTGAACCTGCCAAAGGTGATGTATTAACACAGGTAGAGGCAGCATGTTTTTGTTTTTTTTTGTAGGGTAAGTCGCCGTTAATGATCCAGTGGTTGGTGGTTTTGAACTATTATATTGTGCCTAGTATTAATAAATCATTGGTTGGTAGATGTTTGTTAGACGGGTTGAAACCACCATCCAGTCCAGTGTTTAATGTCCCAACCACATGGGTGACTGGAGTATGAGCGACCCGCGATAATAGTGCATTCAAAGGTGAATAGTACGGGGAAGACATTGGCCAGCTAATCGTTTGTGTGGGCTGTACTGGTAGCAAGCAAGGCATTGTGTCATATTTCATGGTTTGACAACGACCCAAGACATTTCTGTGGATATTGAACCAGATAGTTGTGGTTCAAAAACTGTCCTTGAAAAAGTTCATGCATCCATATCTTGGGAGACTTTTTTCATGACGATAGGTTATAACCCAACATGAACACATTTGACCGACTGTCGCTTCTTTTGGATGGGTTACAGCCACAGTTTCTTAGATGTGGTTTGGATTGGTAGGGAATTCACCCCACAAATCTCCACCAAAGCCATTTGGTGGCTTCTCAAATCCCCAAATCATCCAATATTAATCAATATTACTCAGTAATAAACCAACCATTTTTTGGGTCCCATATTTTGACAAACCACCTTTCAAGTTTTAGCGGGGGATCAGCAGCGGCTACCAATTCATGGTTGGAGACTTCGAGAGCTCATTCCGTTGCAGGTTTGACAGCTGAAGGCAGCTGGGTCGAGTGTCTCTGGGAAGGTGAGTTGAGGGCAACCAAGATCGGTAGAGAACCACCTGGAGGTTTCTCAAAATCGGGGACCCCATCAAATGGTTGCGTTTAGGACTATACATGCATGGTTCTCATTGGATGATTTGGGGTTCCTCTATGAACCTGCTGGTTGGTTGTTTGATTGACATTTCTTATTTTCCCTGGTAGTAATTATTAAGAGCTTTGGTTCATTGACTGATATGTTTCATAGGGTGGTTCAACCGCCAACCAGACCTGAGTTGTCTTAGTCTTGCTGCCTTGATGCAAAGGAATACTGCATCAAGACCAGCATGGAAACCATTGAAGCCCTTGAACAGAAATGGCTAGGGGTCATACTGTAACCATAACCAAACATGGGTGACAAGCCGGGTGTCGTCCGCAAGAGGGGCCAGAAATTAGGTAAGTGAACATCCCAAAACAACTTCCGTGATGTTGGGAAAGCTCACCAGGAGTTACAAAAGGGTATTGACCAACAGCCAAATGAATTACAGATTTGTGGACGATTCATATTGTGTTTGCGTTGGTATCGGAGACAATACACCGCACTTGAACGCTTCATAGATCATGGGAGATCGATGGCCCATGACTATAAACTACCCAGAGCTTCACTATTTGTATGACACGAACGAATTGAAGCAGACCTTCCGTTACCCCCAAACAACACGGATTTATATACTTGAGAAATATTTGATGGGAACTTTTGCCACGAAACCCTGTATGTTTTCGATGGCCGTTGTGCCACGGGAACTGAAACTTTGCTCCTCCATAGCAGCTTGTGCCGCCTGGGACAAGATTGGTTGCGGATTCCGGCGTTTCCATTTAGTAACCATGAAGCTAATCATGGACCACTTAGATTGGTGGCCAAAGTTTCCTTAGATCCACTGATGATGATGAGCCACTTAGATGATGATCCATCGGCAAACCATGATGTTTCCTGATGATGCTGGAGCTATCCCATGGTATCCCGCTTACTCCTCCGCATGCCCACGAGTCGCGCGAGGTCTCGAAAAACGAGCCGACGACACCTGTCGACGCCTCCATGAGGCGACGATGGGGAATTGGTAACTGGTTTGTGGTTTCAAAGATTTTTTAGGTTTCCTAATCTTTATGAACAACTGGTTGGTTGACCAATATGTTTCATAGGGATGGTTCAACCACCAACCAGGTAGGTAGTAGTAGCCAATATTGGTACCTTTATCTCGTTAGCTTCCCGCCAGTGGATATAAGTGCACCTATTGACTGGACTTACCAGTTATGATTACCCCCTTGTAAACTAACATAGCAATGGCGTGATTTTTTTTGCAGGGAAATGCTGGGAAACTACCAATAATTGGTGGATTTTCCATTGCCAGGTTAGTTTACCAGAAGGTAGTAGGGAAGTTAAACAGATGGGGGACACCATGGCTTGGGACGCCGCATGTCACAGTCCAGTCGCTTGTGAAGCTATCATGAGACGACAGACTATTGAAACCAGCTGGTTACCTACTATAATGGGAACTGGAAGCACAGGGTTACACATCAATGATACTTGGATACTTGCATGTCCACGGAGACCAGTGAAACGCTCACAAAGCTTACGATGATCTGTACTGAAAATCAAGGATGTGTCAAGCTTTTTCTGACATCGAGTCGGACAATCCCGGCCATGTATTGTATATAAGTGAATCAGGTATTGGGGATCACTGATTTTTTTGCAAACCTGCCATGTGCAGCTCGACAGGAATCAATCAGTCTTTACCACTATTGAATGGGACATTATGATATGATATAATGGTTGATAAGATTCGCAGTTGATACCACTGCTAGCCATGCGTGGCCATGATTGACCATGATTTGACACCATGATATCCCATGGTGCAACCAACTCCATTTCTTAAATCCCATTGTGCAGTCACCATCATAAGACATTCCAACGCCACAGTTCCAACACTAGGACCATCAGGCAACACGAATATAATCATTGCTCGGGAACTCCGGTAACTCCATGATTCAGCCATGATTGAAGCATCAAATGACTCTGATCAACCAAGTCAGCAGCCCAGACGCAACCGAAATCCAACATCGACAGGTACTGGTCGTACTAGCCATCCATTGACCACCCTTCAACCATTCACCCCTAGCTGAAACACCCTACTGGCTTCAGGCTCTGGATAACTTGGAACGTTCTGTTGGAGCAGGCCAGGGGGAAAAAATGGCAAGCAACCATGGCATGGGGATCATCAGTGGCGAATGGTTTCTTAACGGTTCATGGCTCACACATATATGAGTGAATCTAAGATGGCTATAGTGAGGACCATGGCTATCATTGTTGAACAATTGTTGGTTAATGAGTTGCAGTTTAATTCCAACTCTGTGAAGCTACGATGTTGAGCAATGCTTCGACACCGACAAAACAACGCAAGATGGGAAGTGGGCCGTTGGAGATCGGCAGGTGGTACCTGCTGTCAGTTGCGACCGCAACCAGCTGAGACTGTCAGTTGGGGAGGTGGGATCCACACGGCCGTTTCTTAAAATAGGTCCCCCCCAAATCATCCAATGTTCACTATTCAAAATGAATCGGTGAACATAACTACTAGGTTAATGGTAGATACAGCCATACTTTATTAAAGGATATTACAGGCCGAATCTCAACCTTACAACCGCAGAGGCCCACCTTGTACTATAGTCATTGATGATCATTTGAGTCATATTCGCAAAGGACCCCTCACAGATGATATGAGTCGCGCCAACCATCGCCAGATGAAGCAACCCAGAAACGACTTTCCCAGGACCGGGGGTGGCGGTCACCTTTCCTGGAACGTGTGGCTGTGGTCAAGCGGGATCCGTTGGTACAGGTTGTGGCTGGTCATTCCTCGCAGGGATGTAACTCTTGTCCCTCACTGTGGTTGGTCACTACCTGGTCAATACCTGGTCACTACACATCCAGGGCAAGGAGCTGCCGATGATTGGCTGGCTTTGCACAATAGAGGCAGCTGCGGCTTGATTGGAGGAAGGCTCCAAGGATGTCGCCAGGCAGGATTTGGGGGTAACGCAAGGGAGCGTCACCAAAAAAGTGGACCGTTGCTGCTGTTCCTCCTTTCAAAATAAGGCTGGTGATGTCCCTACTAAAGATGGTTTGTTATCTTCCAATGGTTGCTGCTGATCACTCCCGCTGTCTTTTCGCAATTCATGCAACAACCAGTTTCTCAGTTGTTTTAATGTTTCAACCTGTATCAATGCAACGACCAGTTTTCATAGTGGTGACTCAACCATTACCTCCGAATTGGCTTGCGTGCGTTTGTATGATCAGCTACTACCATCCGCAAACTTCAGGATCTCAAAAGACACCTTCAAGCATTGTTGGAGGCCGCAGACTGCTCGGGGCGATGTTGCAGTCGTACTATCAACAATAGAATTGCATACATGGCCATGACATGCCATGACTCGGTTGAAATTTCAGGAAACACCTGGATAGGTACATTCTAGATGATAGAAAGATACAGAAAGCACATGTATATGTGCTATAGATTGTTGCCCATATTCGCCCATATTCCGATCACCCTTTCAGTTGAAATATACGTGCAGCTTGTTTGAGCATACCATCGATCTCGGTTCCCCTTAGCTTCACTCCTCGCAGCGTTTCTTTTCTTAGCGCTGAGATCGGTCGCCATTTTCCGCGTTTTTGTTTGACAGAAATCACCCCACTGCTTTCTGGTCATCTTTCAGGTAGATATTCGTATTCGTTAGCCACATGAACCAATTGAACTCCTTTTTTGGGCAGAAATCACTATAACCACGGATCGCTACAACCATGGATCACTATAACCATTGAAATCACCACAGTTGAGCCTTGTCAACAGCTAGCCTGGCTGCATGGCCTGGCGCACCTGGCTGTGTGCCCTGGGGGGCGCATCCGAAGGTCCTGCAGGAAGTGGAGAAAGGCGGCGGACCGACACCTGCTGCGACCGCGAATGCGCACGCAGCTCCGTCAGGTGCGAAGCGCTGAGGAACCCAAGGAATGGCTGGTGATGGCAGGAATGGCTGGTGAAAATCAGCAGTGGATGATGGTTGAGCTGGTTGGTGATTTAAACATTTAATGTATTTTCCCAAACGTAATCATTAACAAATGGTTGGTTAACTAATATTTTAAGCGAGGTCGAAACCACCAACCAGTTACTGTGCTGGTCAAGAAGCTGGTTGATATGATCATCTGGGTGGAGAATTCAGCTACTACCGGCTATAGCTCTTTGTCCGGCTGATTGATTTACAACATAGCCACTAAAGCCGCTAGACTTTTAGCAAGGGATCGAGATAAGCCACCAAGCTATGTGATGGATAAACATGGTTAAGCATGGGGGGGCTTGTTGAAAGTAAGCTGGTGGATAGGATTTGGTTATGTGAATATCAAGCTGAAGTTACGAAACCTGGTTTCATCCGTGGCATTGGGCCAACCATGAGGGCTATCGGATGCAAAAACCTTTTGAAGATAGTTTAAATAATCATTAATTAAGGATTGCCAATAATGATGGTTGATGGTGGTTGATGCTTCGGTCAAAAACCACTTTATCAAGCATATGATGGTGGCTGTCCAATTGGTGCAACATGCTTTGAACCATGCCATATTCAATGTTCAGTAGATAAACACACTTGTCGTGACCCATGTCAAGATGGGCTCCGTCTAGCGGGTGATCTTTGATCACTCGAGGCTTTGAACCATTCACTGATCTATATCACTCTCAGTTCTCCTCAACGTTTGGCTTATATAAGAGCCTTATGAACTATCACATATTGACTGTACCAATATCAATTATAGATTGTTTTTACTAATTCTGTATTTCTAAGGCAATATCTATACATGAAATATACACATCATACTATTTTGATATTTCAACAATACATCGTTCAAGTATTTATATTGGTTGTCCATTTCATATTTCCAACACATAGACATTGAAAACCAACACTCATGTATCAATGTAAACACATGGCCATTGTTTCCGCTATTATTGTTAACTTATTTTCTCCCATGATTGGTTGGTGAATATTGAGCCACAGGTATATCTATGTATTCCCAACACGTAGGCCTTGAAAACCAACACACATGTCAACATGTAAACAATATCGATGTATTCCGAACACACATACACATCTATTGAAATATTAGTTGAATCCAATTGACATTGACCATAAGGGGATAGCATCAATGGTCTCACATATTTCTACATTGACCTCAGGGGAACTCCATGGACCTCGTGGAGCTGTCCCTTCCACAGGTCCGCCTTCCGCGGCAGTGCAGACCTGGCTCGGCAAGGCGGTTTGGGTGGCCTCCAGCTGGGCACCTGAAAAGGTGGGGTTTTCAGCCTTGGAAAATCAGGGGTTTTTAAGAAGTTTATTAAGGGTTTTTAGTAGGTTTTTAGTAGGTTTCTTATAGGTTTTAACTATGGGTAGTTTGTTATGGGTAGTTTATTATTGTTATGGGTAGTTTATTTAACTATATTGATCGGTTTTAATGGGTTCTTCAATTGTATATAGGTTTTTGTTGCAAAGACGGATTGTTTATTTGTCGAAATAAGGGCCCCTTATCAATCAATCCTGGTGAGAGTACTAGAATCCCAAAGCAATGCAGTTGACCCAGATAGACAGAACTCGACTTATGATTATATTGCGAGGCTCCTTGTTTCCACAGATTCGCAAAGGCATGACTGTACTTGGATGTGCACTTCGTACTGTAAGTGGTTACTTGCCGGCCTGTCTTTTGGAATTATATGGCTACCATGGGCATATCCCAGCTAGAATCCCGTTCTGCTCATCCAAGTACTTTTTGATTGTTATACCATGATTCTTGCACACCACTTTTTTGCTGATTCGAAGCGGACCATTGACATCAAATGATCGTTAAACTAGTGATTGAGTTTGACAATCAAATGAAAAACATGAGTCAACTCAAATGAACAATTTGAGTCAACTCAAATGAAAAAAATGAGTCAAGCATTCTCCATCATTCCGAAGCATTGAGCTAAGCTGTACCAAGAAATCACACCTGCCATACTCAACCAGCCGTGCTCCCAGCCATGCTCCCACCGCGATGCCTCAACGCCTTCAGCAGCCGCCGCCAGTTTTTTGCCGCGGGTCTTCCCAAACGCCTCAGCGAGAACTTGATCCGCATGGAGCTGGAGGTGCGAGTCGCAGTGCAGTTCAGCGGTAGCTGAAGGCGTTGAAGGAAACGCTGGTAGCACCACTGGTGTTGGTTCAAGTTTTCGGGGTCGAAAATCTGGATGTTTTTTTGGGGGGTTTTATTTGTACTTAAAATCGCTTAATGATTAATCATAGGGTTACTAAGCAATATTTGAAGCATTTGATATAGTTGGAAGGTTTTAATCTGGATATGTAAGGGTTACAACCATTGGCAATGATTAATCATATGTGATAATAGCCAACAAGACTGATTCATGAGAAGCAGCAACGGGCGGGCTATAGGGGTCTAAGGGATATTGGTGGACGATTGGTCGTTAGGTTGGTGGGGATGGGTTTTGGATGGTGAACTATGAGGGACCAATAATGGATGATAAGCAGCAATAGTCAAGTATATTAGTTGGTTCATGGTGATGGTCATTTGGTTGATGCTAGGTGGTGTCATGTTTTTTGATTTCCAACCATGCCTGAGGATTAATTATGATTTATTTGACAATGTTCTTGGATTACTTACAACCACCATTGAGATATTGTAGGTGATGTAGTGTAGATATTTTACCTTCCACATGTGCAAACACATTTTTATGTATGGAATGTACATGAAACACTAATATGAAACCTTTTTTATTTCATTAACATACATATACAATATATATATATATGTATAAATATTTCCATATACATAGTATGTATATAATCTATATATATATATATATATATATACATCTGTTTCTTTATGTTTAAACATGTGCTTCTATATTTGTTTGTACATTTTGAAACATGATCCATTGATTCCTTTGCCCTGAGGCGCGCAATGACGTGGTCTCGGTGCCACGGTAGGGAATGATGGGGTGGCATCACTTCCGCAAACGGTTGGTGGTACATAGCTGCCATGTGGGCTAGCTAAATGATGTCAATCATCAGAATTAATAGAAATTTGGTGGTTAATAAGTGCGCTGCTGGTGGGTAAATGATGGTAAATGAGGATCATCATCAGATTTTTGTTGAACCTTTGCCGTGCCTAAGTACCTGAAGTACATGTTTTATGTCTGGCAAATGATGCGACATTTGGTGGTACATCAGCACCATGTCTGGTGAGTAAGTCATCATAACCATCACAATACACACTGGATTGGAAGTGGATGATTCTCATCACAATTTATGAAAAATATGGTGGTAAACTATCATCATTCATTGGATTGAAATGAGCAATGTTACACAGGTGGTGTTTCTTTGCTGTAGTTGGCTGGCTGGGGGGCGTTGGCTTTGGTGTAACGTTGTCAACCGAAGAAGTATGAGATCGGGGCCTTTTGGGATTTGTCCAGGATTTGAGTGGTCCCATGGAAGCCCTCAACGCACCCAAAAAATGCACGAGTTTCTCGAGACGTAGGCCACTCCCCAAACCATCCAATATGAACTTTCACCATTTCTAATAAGAAATCATCCATTCTTTTTGGGTCACCTATTCTGAGAACCCCCCAAAGAAGGGTAAAACATTCCCCATTGGGTTTGGAATTTCTGGCTCCGAGGTGCTAAGTCACGTGGTGCGAATTGCGCCACTGGTGGAACTGGATCTCACGTGCGCGGGCGCGGCTGAGCGCAGTTGGGTCAAGGGGACCTCCCTGGTGAAGCGCAGTCAGAAGCTGCTGATGCTTAAGAATAGGAAAGGAATGAGCCAACAGTTGCTCGGTAACAACTCATAGGTTAACAGGTTACCAAGCTCCTAATAGGTCTATCAATTGGAGAGCCAACAAATTTGTAGCTTGGTAAGCCAAGTAATAGGTTAAGCAGTTGTTCAGCACATCAGTTGTTTGGGAAGCCAGCAAAGTCGAACAACAATAAGCCCACTGCCGTGGACAGCGTTTGATCATGGTTTTGATAAGAGTTGAAATGTTTGATCATGGTTGATGATGTTTTTGATAATGTTTGTTTCTTGTTTTGACAATGGGTGATACTGATTATAGTTATGCTGGGTTTGAAAGTGGTTGATGATCGTTTGACAGTGGTTGTCACTGGTTTTGAGAATAGTTGACATTGATCAATGATGGTTCTGATTGTGATGGATGACAATTGTCATTGTTGATACTGATTTTGAGATGCTGCAATAGTTTGCCAAGGCCACAGACAACCACCGGGGCGCAACAACATAGAGCATATTTCTTGCGGATCGTAAATTGAGAGAGCAAAACAACTACAGATCATTCACCAACGACGCAGATACAGGCTGACATATCGAACCAAAGTGTGATATTGCCACGTCTATTTAACCCAGACAAACCTTCACAATTTCAAACAATAGGGGTCAGAAAGTACTCCGTATGTTTGGTGTTTTTCAACACGTGTTGCTTGACAATCAACACCTCTTGTTTGCAAAGCAACATAATGGGATGATGTCAAACCACCCAGCGACGATCACTTGAGTAAAGCTATACATTAAACAACCAGGTGCAATTTTAATGCAATAGTTTCAAATAAAGCAGGTTCGTTGATGAACCAACGTGGAACTGATCGAGACTTAGTGTCAGGACAGTTCACTTCAGACTTAACGGATGTGGAACAGACACACCTATACAGTACATATACCATCATTATGATGATCCAAAAAAAGCGGCAGAGCCAACCAGAAGGGGAGAAAACACACGAACGATGATTTCTAAGAAACCATAATTTTGATTCTACTTGCATTTGTGCCACCGTGTGTCATGAAAGCAACACCAGGCGTGAACTTACTGAGGGCTATGATTTTACCTGTTTGTGGCATTGTGGCTGGAAATATACGACCGCTAAATCCAATTTGTGCAACCCATCGATTCCACACCTCACATTTGGCACATGCAACGCTGCAGGTACGACATGGCTCCAGAGTTCTTTGAATCGTTGGTGCACGGCTATGCCACTCCAGAGGTAGAGTGGGACCTGTTCGTGCTTGTTTAAATATGTTCTTTCCCACAACGTTGCCGTTGTTGCTGCGATGTCGTTGTTGGTGCAGAGTCGTTGTTGGTGCGTTGTCGTTGTCCTTGTCGGTGTCGTTGTCGTTGTCGTTGTCGTTGCCGTTGCCGTTGCCGTTGCCGTTGCCGTTGCCGTTGCCGTTGCCGTTGCCGTTGCCGTTGCCGTTGCCGTTGCCGTTGCCGTTGCTGTGGTTGTTGTTGTTGTTGTTGTTGTTGTTGTTGTTGTTGTTGTTGTTGTTACTTCTGTGGTGGTTGCTGCTTTGGTGCCATTGGCATCGAAAACCATCAAATTGATAGGTTTTACCCTTGTAATAAGCCCTGTTTTGTAGGCTCAAAACCCAGCTTTTAGGGGCATGGTGGTTGGTGGGTAGACTCGAAAACCCATTCAATATTGGATCACACTATGATTAAAGATGATTCATCAGCATTTGAATGGTGGATCGATCGTTAATCAATAGTCAGTGGGTAAAAACCGGGTGAGTGATGATCTGGCTGCTGGTTTCAAACATTTTTTATTTTCCCTAGTATTTATTGACCATTGGTTGGTTGACTAATATTTTTCATAGGGGTTGAAACCACCAACCAGTGATTCAATGATGGTGATTCCAACCGCGGTTAGCACTTGAAAGATTGCCAGTTGTGCCACAAAAATCGCTGCAGATCGCCACGCACTGTGGGCTCATGCTGCGATCTTGCGTTGGGGCAACCCAGATCCAGCGCAGCGGTCCTGGTGGGATTTCTTGCGGTGAGCTGTGAAAGTCAGGAGAAGTTGGCAGAGCGAAGTCCGCAGACAGCACTGAGAAGGTAAAGGTTAGTCAGTATTGTAGCTGGTAGTGAGTGTTCAGTAGTCGTCAGTGGTGGTAGTAGGGTAGTAATGGCAATGATAACTATAACAGTAATAGTACTAGACATTACTAGACTAGAAAAGGTAAGAATAGTAGTGGTAGTACTAGTCGTAGGGGTAGAGTAGTAGCACAGCTTCTTGGTGTTGCTCAAGGCCCGGGAAGAGAAGTTGGTCCGGGGCTTCTTGGCTCACAACGAGGCTGCAGCCGGTCCCTGGTGGAGCTGATGGTTAGCAGCTGGACCACAGGGGGTGGCCCCATTCATCATTCAGTTGGTCAGTCATTTTTAGTACTGAAGCATTCATGATTGAAGTTCATTTTTTTTAGCAACCCCCAGTTAGTAAAGATATGTGTTGTTCTGTAAACAGGCAATCATGATTAGCAAAGCCCAAGCCAGCTGGGATGTTTTGAGAAGCTGATAGGTGGCCTAGCATCCATGATTGAAGTTCCCATTTTTGAGCAACCCCCACATGTACAGCTTATAGGATGCTATGGGATCAGTGACACTTCAGTTAGTAAAGATATGTATTGTTTTGTAAACAGGCGGTGAGGTGTTGCATACCAGTGAATCAACGCATGTCTTGAGAGTTCTCTATTTTTGCTCATCAACTTGCATGACTTTGAGTTTTGAAGTTTGGGGGTTTTGTGATGTGTTAGATTCGCTGTGATTCTCTTTGTGTTCTGTTAGTTACACATTAGTGTTGAAATACTTCAAACATTTTTAAACACACTTTCAAGTTCCAACTGGTTGTTGCTGTGTTGTGATCATGCTATATATACACCATTTTTTGCACACCGCTGTGAGTATTGCGAATCATGCGGACACGCAGAGACTGATATGCAGAGAGATTCGAAAAAAAATCCACCATAGTTCTCCTGAGTGCTAGAAATCTCCTCCTGAGTTGCGTTGGAGTTAGGTCCTGATACCATCTGATACCCATGGATTCTACACCATCCATGGGATGCCTATGACCACGACCCGGGTTCCGGCGGACCGTTCCGGTGATGCGGTGGCCAGTTGATCCTGGAGCTTATGAAATTCACTCGCCATGAAGAGTTCGAGATCTCGTGGCTTGGAGCGCTACGGAGAACTTGTTGGGTGGTTTTATACGGGTTTTATGGTGGTTTTATAAGGGTTTTATAAGGGTTTTATGAGGGTTCATAAAGGTTTTATAAGGGTTTTACAAGGGTTTTATAAGGGGTTGGTGTTGGCCATTAAACATTCATGATGGTTGATAGGGGATAATAACCAACTATAGGGTAATAACCAGTTCTGAAATGGATTCACTGGTTGGTGGCTAGTGATGGTTAATGATAGGGGAGATTAGCCAACTAGAGGGGTTATAGCCATTAATTGATTACGGTAAATATTGAAGCGGATAGCGACCAACAACAATGATTAAACAACTACTGGTTGGTGGTTTGATTCAGCTGTTTTTCCAGATGTATTAAGAAATGGCTGGTTGATTGACACATATCCTTTTGCTAGGGGTTGAAACTACAAACCAGAAAACTAATGGTAGATCCATGTGTTTAGCTTTTGATTGGATCTATTACACCATTAAACCAATAGCTATCCATGGCTTTTTCATGGTGTATGTGTTTTTAGCTGATGAAATATCTCAATCAAGCAATATTGAATTATTCAACTAGTCATTGACCACTATTTCGAGCGATGAGCAAGTTACTAACCTATATTAATTAATTAGTTATCCAGCATTTTACCTTGAATATGTCGCCGGGAAATACCAGGCGACAAACCAAAGCAACCCGTGAATTACTTAGTTGGAAGGCACATTAAACAAATTGATCACTTTTGGCGGGAAGACATTCGAAGAGCAACACGTGGGTCAATGATGGTCAATATTGTTGCGCACGGTTTGGAAGTTGTACGTAGAATTAAAACGGTGGTTATGATCCTTGCTATTCAAGTCCCAACAGTTCTCAGGATGTTTTTTTTTCCGCTTAGGACTGAACAACTGACCGGTGCTGGACTAAATGCTCTTCATGTTTTGTCCACTGTGTATGGCTATAGTATTTCTCAATTTCGGTCATGTTCGTCACGAAGAAGCACGTAGCCTTGCAATCTCCACCTATGTTTGTTTGTTCCACCATGGTCATGATTTTCACCAGCATTTATCAATCATCATTAACCATTGTCATTTACCACCGTCATTAACCATTGTCATTAATTAATCACCATCAATGAACCATTGTCATTTACCACCGTTATCAACCATTGTCATTAACCACCATCAGCATCATTAACCATTGAAATTAATCACCATCATGAATCAACCATTGTCATTTGCCGCTACAAGTATTATTAAATAACGCGCCATGTGCTGAGAAACCAAGGACTGATGCCTTCGCATCCTTGCACGATCTTCTACTCAAGCACCATGACATTTCCGCGGAGTACCTGCAGGTGGTGCTGCCGGTGTTTCCCCCGAAGTTGTTGGTGTGTAATGTGATGCCATGGATCCATGGATAGACTGGTTGGTGGTTTGATTCACATTTTTTATGCTTGCAAATGTATTGACACATGGTTGTTTGATTGACACGTATTTTTCATAGGGGTGATTCAATCACCAACCAGATAGAGCGGTATCCTCGAGCAACACATTTGGTTACTTGAAATGTTCTCAGTCAGCAGACGCCAGGGGAACTTCCGGCCCTTTTTTACGTCGTACAACAAACTTTTGGAAGATGGTGACTATGTCACCAAACGTCAGGCCGGCTGCAGCAGGGGCAACATCGGGGATGGTGGCGGGATGGGATCATTCTCACCGAACAAGAAGATCACCAAGGTCAGGAATTGATGGCCATGGGCCTGTACCAAGACCCATACCGAAGATGTCAAATGCCGAAGACACAATGGTGTTTCTCTTGAAAGCAAGAGTGGGTTGGGGTACTTTTTTGTGCAGCGGACGTGCGTTTGATTCTTGATGGCAGACTACAGTTTCAGAGCGTCCGTTTGCTTCAAAGGAGGGACTTTGCGGCTGCGCAATGAAACAAACCATGGCCTGTCCTGTTTGCAAGATACCACCTGATGTAGCTTTTTGGTGGACTTTGGTGAGAGATTGCCTTGCAGAGACGATAGGCATACACAGCTTGAGTGACCATCTACGCAAGCCGCTGTTCAAAACGTGGCAGGACCCATACTAATGCATGGTTTGACTCCCTGACTCTCCTTAGCGCTTGAAGGTTTCATGAGTGGTGGAATGATCAACCAATTTTGTCTTCCCGCCATTGATTATCATACCCATGGAGGACCATGATCGCTGGAGAGTCCCATGGCGCCATGATATGACTTGTTTGTGCAAGGACACCAGCTGTCGCGACCCTGCCATGGTTGGCCCCCTTGGCTCGCACTCAGGCGTTGAAGCTGTTGAGCGATTTGCTGCTGGCCAGAAAGTTCATGAAGCGCTGCCTGCCGAGTTTGGCCTTGGCGCATGACAGGTCTTACGTTGCCAACGTGCAGCAGCTGGTTCTGGTCGGTGTTTCTCAAGTCATAGGGGACCCCACCAAATTATCCAATATTTACAGTAATAAACCAGCCATTTTGTGGGTTCCCCATTTCGAGAAACCACCATAATTGCTGTGGATGTGGAGTTCAATGATGGTAACTTGGGCAAAGGATTAGCAGCTAAATGAAACGTAGTTGACTCACTCATGATAGAGGCTATGTTGTTCACCACCGAAGCGGGGATTTTTTTGGGTGCACTTCATTGACCATGAGGGTTGCTATGCTTGATGGCTCATTCGGGGGGAGCAAGGGCGATACGAAACATGAAGTCATACGGCTGTGGGTCAAAACCCCGTACTTTTGGTTCCCCTATTATCAACCATTTTTTCCCCTATGATTGTTGGTCATTAATCCCCCATAAACTTGTTGGATCTTGTTGGTTGATATCGACCCAGCTCGCCATATAAGGTCAGGACAAATCAGCCAGCTTGGCGCTGGATCCTCCTGGTGTTCAATGCTGCTGGCGCTCTGCCAGGATCATGCTGCAATACATCGGCGACGACTCGTATTTGCAGCTGCACATGAACCTCCTGAGGGACGAATCCAAGACCATCCAAGTGGAGGCTGGTTGAACGGTTGCGAGCTGAACTTCTGAGCTCGGGGCGCTTCATATTGTTTGTTTTTTTCCGTAGGTTTGTGACCCATGAATGGTGGTACTGTGGTACTTACTAGCACTCACTAACCATCCAAGTTGATAGCCACTAGTGATAGGGAAACTACCGTTTTTGGGGGTACACCATTTTGGGACAAAGCCTTGTTGGCTAAATCATTATAATGTTTGCCGTGGAATCCCACTCTGAACGAAGCACCTCAGATGACACTGCGCTGACCCAAATGATGGCGTGATTGGGTCATTTTGGCCGTTACCGCTGGATGTGTTTCCCTAGTCACCAGGCTTTAGTGTAGGCAACCATCGCCGCACCTGTATTCAGTGGCGGGAACCTCGACGAATTCGCTGAAACATTCAGTGTCATGATGTGGTATAAACGCAGACAACCATTGCCAGGATGGGAATTCCCATGTATTTACTTCTACCATGAAATATCATGCGAAGCAAATGTGAATCATGATTTCATTATTCACCGTGCAAGCAGTTGTTATTTGTTGCTAGCAAGTGACTCATTGTCACATGTCATTCATTCAAATGTCAACATGCTTTGCTGGGACTATGAAGACCAGGCATTCAGTGGTGGCAATTGTCAGAACAATGAACGTACAAGGTAAACCAAACAGTATTCTGGTTGGTGGTTTTAAACATTTGTTGTTTTCACTAGTAATCATTCACAAATGGTTGGTTGACAATTATTTTTTCATGGGGGTTGAAACCACCAATCAGATTTGATGATACACCAGTACAAAAGCATGATGATATGTTGGGGGGTCTGAGCTAGGTGGAACTGGTGAACTGCTTGAGTGAGAGGAACACACATTTTTGTTGTATATTTGTTTGCTGGTTTAGATGTTGCTGTATACTGGGTGGCATTCTGGACAGGACAAGAGAAACAGATATGGGCTCGAACATTGTTGTTGGTGATTGTTGGTTACCATTCCCTTTGTGTGTAACTCATGATGATAACTAACGATCACCAGCAATCACCAACTAGCATGGTGAGGCAACCAAGGCGACTATCCGTGTTACTATCCGTAACTATTGTTGTTACTCATGGTGTAACCTGTAACCAAGGTGACCCGACTGTGCCCTCAGGCCTTTCACGTTTTCAAGATCTTTGTGGCGAATCCACAACGCCCACCAAGGGTTCAGGCCATTCTCTTCAAGAACAAGGCGCCCGAAAGAATCCTTGGCGATTCGTTTACAGTATGATCCGTAGGGTTTGATAGGGCTTATAACATGTTATAACCACTCATAGTGGTTCATAAAGGGGAGAATAGCCAACAGTGTTGGTTAAACTACTAGTCATGGGATTGTCCAGTTCCGCATGGTGGTACCTACCATCCAATATTGACCTATTATTATTAGGGAAACATGGGGAAACTCACCATTTCTTGGGGGGTATTCCATTTCATCGTGGACAAGCCCAGATGGTGCTTTCAAGAACATTGGTTCAACTTGTTTTTCCTGGGATTGCAAGTGGATGATATTATTATCCATGTTTTTTGGCTGAGACTATTGCATTGGCACAAGCAGTATTTGTGCAAATGCAAGTTGTTCTTTCTATTTTTATCATTTTTAGGAATAAACCATCCATCTTTAGGGTTCCCAATTCTTGTGCAACTACCATTGTTGGTTTATTCCTAAAAAATCATGGCTCTTAATGACTAATGCTGGTTGTTAATGATGATGAATACTGGTTGTTATCATGAATAATACTGGCTGGTGGTTTTAATCATTTCTTATTTCGCCTAGTGGTTATTAACAATTCGTTGGTTGACTAATCTTTTTTCATAAGGTTGAAACCACCAAGGTTGATTAAACGACCAGTTTTCATGATAACAACCAGTATCATTCATGATGACATGACTATCTGACTAATATTTTTTCATAAGGTTTCAACCAACCAAGCTAATAACTTGTTGATTTCTTTGTGCTTGGCTCTTGTTGTTGGTTGTGCTTGGCTCACCTGCTGTGAGGACGGGACCCAAGGGTGAGATCTGTTTGTTTTTGACTATGGGTAATCGTAATCGTGAGTAATTACTGGGTGGAATACAGCTATTGACTTAGCTGTTTGTTTTTTTTGGATATGATTGATTTACCCTATAGCCGCTAAAAGTTAGACTTTTAGCAAGGGATCTAAAAGCCACCAAGAGCAATAATAGGGGAGAATCACCAACAATAATGGCTAGACAACTACTTGATGGGTGTTTCTCAAGCCAGAGGCTACCCCCAAAATGGTTGGTTTATTTTGGTTTCTTGCCGCACTGATGAGTAATATTGGATGATGTTCACTAGCTGTCACCATCTTCCTTTTTTGACTCGAAATGTTCCCAGGCGCGGTGGCGCTGCACCTGATCCTGGTTGAGAGTTTTGGTTTTGGAATTGATCATCATTTCCTGGTTGTGGCTTCAAACATTTTTTATTTTCCCTAGTGATTTTTAACAAATGGTTGGTTGACTGATATTTTTCATAGGGGTTGAAACCACAAACCAGTTTCAGACACCCTTTCGTAAACTAATCTGGAAGTAAAGGTTGCCTTATTTTCTATATGCAAGGTACCTATGGGGTACCATGAATAATTTCTGGAGACGTAACGGAGGGCCACGGGAAAGCAGTTCACCCCCTTAGCTTGACATGTGGGGCACTGCCAATCAAATTTCTCGGGGCATCGTTTCGCAATGTTTTGTCCTGTCAGCCGCCACTTCCATCTTGGGCAAACTCTTAGTTGCTTGGTGGTTTTAAAGATCCATTGATTTCCTCAGAGTGAAGAAATGGTTGGTTGCTTCACTATTGCCACGAACCAGTCTGAGGGCATACTAATAGTCAAACACCTATGGCCTTGCTAATTATCACTTCAGTATTGAGATGGTTGCTTCACTGATGCTTCTCTGTTGGGTTATCACCGCCAACCACCGTTTATACAGTGGTTGCTTCATAATGGTTGGTTTCGGGTTGGTGGTTGCTTCGCTACCAGACAATGCTTTAATACATGCCGCCATGCATACTCATGTTTTTCTGATCGGTTATTTGGCACAATCATTAGTGGTAAATGTTTCTTTCACTGAACGAAGAGGCTGATGGCTTCACTATTATATTCCACGATTCCACGGGGTTATGACTGATATTAATGTTTGGTGTTAACATGTGTTCACCCATCATGGCTTCACTAATCTTTTTGAGATGGAATGTTTCAACCAACCACTGCTTATACATTGCTTGTTTTACAACGGTTGGTGGTTGCTTCACCAACCATTATGAAACATTTACCAGCCCATTACTATGAAAGTTGATAATGGATCGGCAACTAACCTTGGTTGGTTGATTCACTAGTAAACAACCGTTTATTAAAGTCCATAATGTATCACCAGCCCAGCCCATGAGATCCCCCATCAGCTCACCGGCCATGCCCAGCTATGGTATCGCCAGGAACGCTTGATCTCGCTGCTGAAGGAGTTGTCTCCGCATCGAGCGGAGGACAAGCAATTCGTGGAGGCGCCCACCGTCGTGGCTTGAGATGTGCCAGGTCACTGATGCACAGTGGTTGCTAAATGCTTTTGACCGAAAGTAAGTGCAACTAGCGTCTATATAAACCTAAGAGATTGATGAGTACATATATATATATATAACTATTTATTTGTTGATTTATTTGTTTTTTTTAAATATATATATATATATATTTATCACCATACATACCAAAGGAAGTAACATTGTTTCACACATATGTATAAGAATTAAGATATTGTAACACATTTGTATGCACACACAGAGTATATTACATCCTGCAAACTGCAGCTCACATTTTTCCAGATGAAGAGCTTGAAGCATCGATGCCAGGACATGAAGACGGTCCTCAGCAAGCTTCAGGCGTATCATGCGGGGTCAGCATGCCATGCAGGGTTTGCTTGAACGAATCGGAGGGAGGGGGTGATGATGATTTTCAGCGACGTGATGGTTTGGAAAACCAGGTTCACCCAAACAAACTGATGTGAAAGTCTTCGTAAACTCACAACATTTCATCATCCAAAAGAATGATGGGAAATTCTTCGAAAAACCCATGGCAAATCATCCAAAAGAATGATGGGAAAGTCTTGGAAAACTCAAATGATGAAGTTTCTCCCCAAGTTTCGTGTGTTTTTTGTTCGCTGGTGCAAGGCCTTGGAGGCACCTGTGCGCACGAATGCGGCCGGATATCAAGCAGGTGCGCCCCTGTGGTGGCCGTGGCTTCCAGGGGTGTCATACCAACAATGGTACAAGCATGATATAAGCAAGTACACAACATGTGTATCCCCATACTCCTCATAGGGGTGAACATACAGATGGTGAAGTATTCACCCCAAAAAAAAGTATATGACTAGTAGGCAATACACATGTCGTATATGTAGGTACCATCATTGTATACACATGTTGTATATATTTCATACTGATAGGGTGATCATATCTGCCGCTGCTGTGTCGTCCTGCTTGGTGTGGGGCCTCGCACTTCCCAGGTCAGGCGGCCGAGGCCGTTTCGCCCAAATCGGTGAAGTCGCAGGAAGCGCTGTGATTCGCAGGCGGGGCAAGGGCGGCATGGCTGGCTGTTGAAGTCACGGCAGGGGATGGGAAGATCCAGAGGGGTGGGCTTGGTGCTTTGATTATGTTTGATTGACATGTTTTTAGTTTTCCCCGGATCTTCAGCAAGGGTTGGTTGGTTGACAAGCCTTTTTTTCGTGGGGGTTGAAACCACTGACCAGTATAGATTTAAAACATGCTATCCTCTAGGGGAAAACCTATCACACTGGTTTGCTGCTGAATTCGCGCGCGCATTTTTAGGGAAAAACCTTGTTCTTTACCATCAATGATAGAGAATCGACCTTTGAAAACACATTTTTATCACCTAATTGTTTAGTTGTCCTATGTTTTTTATTCGTAGATATACCCATTTCTGTGATTGGTGACGCGTAATCACTCATTTGGGGAAGTGTTGTGAACCCGAGCATTGATAACATATTTCAAGATCTGGGTTCCACAGTGAAGAGGTTGTTTTCCACAGCCATTTCCAAAGTCATTTTCAATACGGAAATCACCTAATGGGGTTTTTAAAAAGAGATCCAAAAAAAATGTTGACTTTTTACCATAAATGCTGAGTAAAGGATGAGTAGGTGCTGAGCAGGGGGTGTCCCTATGCTAAGAAGCCACCAAATATCATGAATTTTGGGGGCACTTGATGATGAAGTGGCCAAAAGAATGTGGTTTCTTCGTGAACAGTGACAAGAGTGAAGATGTGAAACTGCAGATGGTGTTGGAGAGAAGTCAAAGGAGACATGCTGTGGATCAAAACCTGGGTACCCTGGTGAATATGCAGTCAAAATCACCAAATCGGAACCTTTGTGTGAATATTCACATTTTGTGGTTGGTGGATGCTTACCCGTCTTCACATATCGGGTGTAAAATCGCCAAACAAATCGAGGTACTGTACTGCAAGGAGCAATGAAAGAGATTTGAGCAACAGCTTTCATTTACAAATGAATTGGGTAGTCTTAGGGTGGAAGTGGTTTCTCTAGAAGAACAGGAATGTGAATGTAAAACGAGGTAGGAATACCTCGAGAACGAGGCTCCAGAACGAGGTAGGAATACTGAAGAACGAGGTAGGAACACCTCTCAATTTCTGTCAATTGAGCCAGACAATAAATAGACTCCATCGCTCATTTGTATTCCGTTGCTAGTTGGTAGTTGCTAGTTGCTAGTTGTATTCTAGTTGATAGTTGCTAGTTACTTCAATGAAAGAGTTGGTAAAGCAGTCAGTGACAAGAGAGAAAGCCTTTGGTCCTGGAAGCTGTGGGTCCACACGGACATGGTGCTGTTCACATCAGCCATGACCAAAGTCTTCGTTGAAGTGTTGGGATCATAAGCGTCCACTAACTTTCGTATACAATGACTCGCAGCCATATGGCTATTGGTCAATAGTAGCCAACAAGTTTGATTATGGGGGATGATTTCCGACAACTTTATATATAGGGAAGCAATGGTTAATGATACGAGAACCAGGGTGCAGGGTTTTGACCCACAGCCGTATAGATGGTATATGCCCTTTTCTTGTTGTTGTTCCCTATTATCAACCATTGGCACCCAAGACCCGTTGTAAAACCTATATATTTGGTACGGTTACGAGCTGCGACCCTCCTTGTTAATGCTTCTTGTTGCCAAAGGGAATGACGTATCCATGTCCTACCCCAATAACACCCAGTGGTCCTACCATCAGGGCTGACTCATCGCTTCATCCCAGATCCCAAGTTGACCTGGTTGGGTGGCGGATCGATCCTATGCTGAAAACGTTGGTAAACCAACGGCTTTGTTAGCCATCATTAAGCGTTTTCATCTTCATCCATCATGAACCATTGTTAAACCCTTCACCCAACCATCATGAAGCATCGTTAGCTTCAAACATCGTTCACCATCATTAATTAAGCATCATTGGCCATCATGTGAACAATCTTTATCACATTTGCCATCATTTAACCTTCATTAACCACGGTGACACAGTGCTATATCCCAGTTGCTGCTCACCTTCCAATCCCATCCTGGCCGAGTCAGGACAGAGCCGCAACTGTTGGCGCAAGCCGCTGAGCTGCTGAGCTGCCACAACTGCTGCCACAAGCTGCTGCCACAGGGCTAGCCGCAAAGATGAAAAGCTGGGACATGAGCATAGATCTTATCATGGTTAAGATTTGATAGACTTATAGATTCTATATGGCTATGGGTCAATATTAATCAACCTACTAATGGGGGATATTCCCCAACAATAACAAGGGAAAACAATGGTTAATGATAGGGGAACCAGGGGTGCGGGGTTTTGACCCACTGCCATATCTAAATCATGCTGTTCTTTCATTAGATTTGAATTATTGTATAAGCGTTGATCATAGGGGACAACCACCAACAATAATGACAATCATGGTTAAACAACTACCATTTGGGTGTTTCCCAAGTCATAGGGGTACCCCTAGTTATCATCCAGTTCATGAACCACTTACATATTCATGTATATATAGAGTGTAATCAATCAACCATCAACCATCACTTGGGGGTCCCCTCTTTTGAGAACCTCCCTCCCATTCTGATCTAGATAGGCTGAGGGTTGGATCAAACATGATCAAACATGATCAAACATGATCAAACATGATCAAACATCACAAAATTAATCCAAAAATTATGGACTTGATGGGATGTTGAACTACATTGCGTTGAATTTGTCCACCCGTAGATCTGCCAGTAGTGTCATCCCACGCAAGGGTCAGAGATGTACCCGAGCCGCTGCCCGTGTTGGTTCCAGCATCTCCACTTCGTGGAGGTTCATTAGAAGTGAGAATTAGACACGGCCGATATTTCGTTCTTTGCCTTTGGTTTCTTGATGTTCAAATTTCCTGAGATGGTTTTAATGGTACCTACTCACCATCCATGTTGATCAGCCTTATGAACAAGGAAACTACCAGTTTTGGGAGCACAGAATGACTTTGGACAAACACAATCTGCTCTTCAAAGCTTGTGCTGGCAACTAGCTCAATCACCGCGTCGCTGTTGAACAGATCATTTTCCGTCTCCCGAAACAATCGGCCGGCGAAAGAAACCAGAAAAACAGCTCTGGCGAAGATTTCCAGCTGAGGATTATTAGAGGCTGATTGCGAGTCACAGTTGATGATAGTCCCCGCCAGAGGGGTCACCCCAGGTTCGTATGAACTATGTTCACCTGTGGGGCAACGAGAAAGGTTCGCCCTCTCTTTTCGATCGGACGGAGGTGAATGGTGGTAGTTTGCAGTTTGATCATGTTTGATAGATTATGTCTACATGTTGAAAGAACTTAAATCCGCATTGCCATGCTCATCGAGAGCATGTTTTTTTCCACAGGCCGATTGTTTTGGGTCACAGGCTGTTTCAGCATTGGATCACTGATCAGCGTTGCCATCCCAGGGCCCAGGGATCCTTCGCGAAATTTGAGCAGTGTCCGATCCACTGCTTATCGTGGACTGGTGAAGAGGTGTCGATTTCGTTGCAGCTGTGATGTCTTGTGCTGGTCGTTGCGTTCGATGTAGAATGTGTACGTCCAGGAAATCTGGTGGGTGATTTCCAAGTTAACATTCTTTATTTTCCCAAATGTATTACCAAATGATACCAAATGGTGGGTTGGTTGGCTGGCGCGTAATTTTCATGAGGGTGGTGAGCACCACCAAGCAGATTTGTATTGCTCAAAGAACCGACGCCTGAGTAAAAGCATCCAGTCCACTACTCCTCATTGCAAGCCACTGCTGCGACGCCAGGGTCCGTCAGAGTCCAGGGTCGTTCGTGAATCTGATTCTGATCGCTTCATCTGCCCTTGATATTAATCTGGTGGATGGTTTAATGCTGCATGGTTGATAATTGTTATTGTTGGTTGGTGGTTTTAAACATTTAATATCCCTATTATTTGAGATGATTGGTTGGTTGACTCATATTTGTCATAGGGGTTACAAGATGTTACAACCACCAGTCAGTAGACCTCCCAGAAACCCAGGGTTCGATCAGAAGCTAAGGGCCATTCGCCAAGGCCAGGGATTCGTCAGCACATCGTTTTTCAGCCACAGGGCCAGTCACAGAGGAACCAACCCGTAGAACCAATACCAGTCAGCTGGGATATGATTGAATTACCACATTGCCACGAAAAATTGGACTTTTAGCAAGGGATCTTAAAAGCCACCAAGTCAGGAGGGCATTGATAGAATATCAGGACGCTTCCGTCGAGATGCGCCAAAGACTTGGAAAGTAAAACTCTATTCCCTCCGTGTCACTGCTACCCGCTCTTATGAAAGAAGAGAAAAGAGATAGACCATGCAGGGAGTGCAAAGTATAAGAGGTAAGCAGCAGCAGCAGCAGCAGCAGCAGCAGCAGCAGCAGAAGCAGCAGCAGTAGTAGTAGCAGCAGGAGTAGTAGTAACAGGAGGAGTAGTAGTAGTCGGAGTAGGAGGAGTAGTAGTAGCAGTAGCAGCAGCAACAGTGGTAATTGCTGGTACTGGTAGTGGTATAGTAGTGGTAGTGGCAATGGTAGATGGTAGTAGGAGGTGGTAGTGGTACATGTTAGTGGCAGTGGCAATGGCAGCGGTAATTGTAGGGGTGGTATAGTTGTGGGTACTGGTAGGGGTAGTGGTGGTGGTAGTGGTGATGGTAGTTAGCAGCAGCGCGGAGGTGAAATGGTCATGGGAATGCCCATTCACACCGGGCTTAACTGTAACGCAAGGGGCCTTGGTTGACACCTGCATGTTCAGCTACCATTTGCCTTTCCTGGGAGATGCCCGAGCCCAGTGATTTGGGGTTGCCTCCATCTTAAAAGTTCACGCCCATATTCACCAAGCAAACTGGGTGCAATAGCTCTACCAAATAGGCTGGTTCAGGCTGCATGAACAAGTGATGATTTTTTGTTGACCCGCTTTAAAAAAGTGCCGTTCCCTACAGATACAGAAAATGTCAGGCTGCCAACATGCCAGGCTGTACGATGTGTCCCTGGTTCGCGCCGCCTGCACAATTTGTGACGAGCTGTCGCTAACAGCAAAGGTGAGACAGGGCAGATGTATAGTCGTCACAGTCATCTAAGGTAGATAGTGACTACTCAGTAATCAAAATTTTGATAATGCAATAATTCAGGGTAAGCACTACGTTTAGGTGATGCCCCCAACCGCTCAGGTCGTACTAAGAAACCACCATCCTGGTACCCCCGAGGTACGAATCAACTACTCAGCAGTTGGGTTATTCTTTGGTGGCTTTGTCGGCTTGCCGCAGTAAGGGTTGTCATCATGTAGGCTGCATTTGCTATGTAAACGCAGCCAGCGAGATTTTCGGTCCAACGCACCGACATCAGAACTCAGATGAGTCAAATTGTGTTGTTCTTTTTTTGGTATTTGATAGGATGACCTAAAAAACCCTTAGTTGTCACCACCTTGGCTTCTACACATTTCCGAGACCAAACTTCAGTGCAGCTGAAAAACGGGCGTCGTCGTCCGCAGCCGGGCGGCCTAGGGTATGTTGGTACCTTGCAACCAGGGATGAAACTCAGAAATTCACCATGCCAGCTAGCTCATTTTCGATCATTTGACCAGCTGCCAAGCATGATGTGGTGGTGCTAACCAGCTATAGCTATGGTGCCAACCAGTAGTGTTGCCATGCAGCTACAGCACTGATTAATCCATGGAGGGTGCAGTCAATGTTCGCATCACCAGACCTTGGCTCAGTCGAACGCGGCAATTTGTTTCAAGATGTTTCGGGGTATTTACAGACATGGTAGTTTCCTTGTTGTTTGAAATGGTGGTGACATACATTCACCATGGTTATCAGGGGTTAGTTCACCTTTCTTACAGGATGTTTTGCAATGGTTATGTGACCCTATGCTTCCAGTTACTAGTCAAAAACAGGTAACCAGCTTGTTTCCAAAAGCTGATACTGGGGCTGGCTACGGCTACCTACTCCTTCATGGTAAGTGGAAGCATAGGGTGTTGCTTCATGATGTCCGTTTGCATTTTAAGTGTTACGTTCCGGAAATCGCTAGCTAAACCCCATGCCTGGCACCACCAAACGCACCTTCGGACAAAGCTGCTCAAAGTTTCCCAAGCCAACGCCTTCCGCTACAGGTGGAAACATCCCCACTTAGGTAGTTAATTACTAGTTAACCATGCTTATAGAGCTTATTGTCCACCTTACAGAGTTAATTATTTGGCCTATTCACTACGACAATATCTTGATTAGTTATAACCTATAACTCCCAGTGCCCATCTAAGATGGCTGATTCAAAACTCCTGGGTTTTGTGAATTCAAAGGGTTGCCGAGGGCATATGTGTCATGAGCGGTCGCTAACCCTGTTTGACCATTATTGTGCTAGTGGAAATGGGGGTTTCATCCAGTTGATTCAGCATTTATAGTAATAAAACAACCATTTCTTGGGTCCCCTATCTTGAGGAACCACCAATTCGTGATCATGAAAGATCATGATCCCTTACGGCAAGACCCATGAAACAACCTTAGTTTTTCCGGGAGCCTCATGGCCCCAAGTGGCGGTCACAGCAACATGAGCTGCACAGCAGCTCCTGGTTTTTGTTGGGAGGAACTCCCTGCTAGTGACTGGCAATGAAAAACTTGGACCCTGGTGATTCACTTCATTTGTCATGACCAGCAGGGAATCGGGAACGTTCCCCGGTGACGACTCAGCCGCGACGTTTGGGGTAGCCCGTAGTGACGCTGCCAACCGTTGGATCATAGTGGAAATCGCCGGGGCGCTGCGGCAGCCCACGCGCACAGTCGGGGAAGCCCAGTGGAGTTGGCCGGTAATGTGGTTCATAGTAGCTAGTGGTAGCTGAGTAACAGCTAGTGATAGCTCCTAGTATCTCATGATTCGTTTGATCGATTATGATTGGTGGTTGTGATTAGTTCATGAGATTTGTCGGTGGTTTGCTGGTGTTTGGGGAATCCTTGGAGCTGTGATGCTTCATTCAGCTTTGCCCATAATTTCGGCCAGCCATGTTTTCGGCCAGCCATGTTTGGAGGTCGCTGCTAGGGGGATGTTCTATTACTAATTAAGGATCTCCCATCATTAGTAGCAGGTCAGTATAAGCAATATATAGTACTGTCCACTTGGTGAACTCATTCCCGTAGGGCCCGCTGTCCGATGGCGGAATGGTCTCGAGATCTTTTGGTCCATCGAGCGGTGAGATGATTTGAACTGGAACCATCAAACCAGGGGTGAAATTCCAAAAGGTTGAAAGGTTGTAGCAACCGGGGGGCATCACTGAAGACTCAATGTTGGCTTCATCGTTCTTTTCGGCGGAACTGTTTTTTCTTATCCAGCGGCCTAGTTTGATCAACCAGTGGAGATGATTCATTCTGGGCCTGCTAGAATTCCGACCGTGAAACATCAACAAACATCCAATGCTGCGGATTCTGTTCTGAGAAATTGTGAACCAGTATCGTCAATGCACATTAACAATTATTTCGTAGTATTCACCACTATTTGTAAACCTGTGTTATGCACTATGATCATCGGTTATTGATCAGTTTGGTCCCTAACTATGGGGTGACAGTCACAATCGCGCACATTTGAAACTTGTTGAGGATGAACTCAGTATTCTAAACCTTTGTCAAGCATGACTGTTAAAGAAGCTTTCAAATAGCTATTCAGTATCATCAAGGTTTCTGTCCAGCTTGCACCGACGGCCCAGGTGTTCTTCTTTTTTTTTTTGCATCACCCAGCTTTTGGCTGCACGTGATGTGACTCGTTTTGCGTTGCCGTTGTGAGCTGGGTAAACAGATTGCCACGAGTGGCTGAGTCGATGTGAGTCCTCGAAGTGACTCGCGTGGTATGGCTGTTTCTTTGTAGTCACTATTGCCGATTTCGGACAGTTTCATCCACCAGATGAGTTTATCCACCAGCTGAGTGGTTGATGAACTACCCTATCGTGTCCACATCAGCCAGCTGTTGAAACTGTTCGAAATGAAGAATAGACCTGCAAAACTTGTTCTATTTTTGGCAGCTAGTGAAGGATAGAGACTTGACCCAGTGATCCACACCCATCAGCTGTCCCTTCGGTCCGGGCCAAGTCAGCTTGTGGGACCATCGGGCATCACGACCTCATGGGTCAACATGGGTCCAAAGTAACAGTCTCCACCTGGCTGAACAATTGGCCGAACACCATACCGGTTCCATGGTCGGTGAGCCGGTTAATGGTTGACATATGTTGACATTGATCATAGATGATATTTGGCCATGATAAGAAACAATGCTAGGTGATTTACAAACTGATTTGCCTATGATGGTGAATGATGGACAGGGCAAAACTGAGCGCAGTGCATGCATCTCCAACTACCAAGAATGCTGATGAACTCATATTCAACAACTCATATTCTACATGTACTAGTACTTGAAGGTGAACGCATCCCCGGTGCCTGCATTTGGTAATATTCACAATGGTGGAAAAGAGGTTCATCCAGTCACCTTATAGGGTTTATGGCCTCGGTTATATCCCAGTAATATCCTTTGCACATCCTCAGCTTTTTGCATGTTCCACTGTAGCTCAACCACAGCAGCCTTTGTTGCCAGTTACATTTGTCGCAGCATGCGTGCAGCTGCCATCCTGGTTAGATTTGTGGATTGATAAACCATACTGGTTGGTGGTTTTAGACCGCTCACGTTGGGACTGGGGCGGTGTCATGCAGCAAGCCGCAAGGGTGGCTTTAAACATGTTCTACTTTTTCTTTGGTATTCATTAACCAATGGTTGGTTGACTCATATTTTGCAAAGTTGTTGAAAACACCAACCAGCATAGCGCTGTATACTTACGATAATTGTTTCCACCGTTCAAATCTTCCAGTTATTCTAGTTAATTTTGTTTTAGAAATGGACATTTCTATGCAAAGATAGGATATCCGTCAACTAGTGGGCATAGATGATATGGATATATATATATATACACATATTATGTGAATTTATTTGATAATATATACAGATATGTATATATAATATATATATATATATATGGATAGCTTCAGTGAGTCGCTGCGTAAGGTGATGGGTATCTCAGGTTTTATAGTTTGGTTCGTGGTTTATGACCGTTTTATAGGGTAATAAGTTATAACCATTGATGATGGCTGACACTAGGGGATAATGGCAAACAACAATGGTTAAGCAACTGTTAGTTGGCGGTTTCATTGGCGTTTGTTCCCAAATGTATTAAGAAATGGTTGGTTGGTTGACAAGCGTATTTTTCATAGGGGTCGTTCAACCACCAACAAGCACAGTTTCTTCCACCATGTTGAAAATGCACATATAGCATCCCTTGGTGCTTTGGTTGGTTACGCAGGGACATCATGACTTACTTATCCATGATGCCATTGGATTTTTTTTGAAATATAAGCTGATCATATATCATTAGCATTGGTATGCTCATGATCAAGCATATTTACCTACAATCAGTAATAAGGAAACATTCTATAGATATACATGCATCTATGAACACTTCTAGCAAGATGATATCATAAACATATTGAAGTGGTTCATATCAAATGCACGCATGCATGACGGATTATAACGGTATATCCATAGTAGCGAACACCATGACTTTGATCATCGGTGATCAGCAGCTGGATCTCCACCCCATAGTTTCCCTGCGGCTGCTGGGTTGGATCAACGCCACCGTTTCCACCGCAAAACCCGAGGTTTTGCGCGTGTTGTACCTCTGCCGTTAACGACCAGGTGGAAGCGTTTACGCGCTGCTGTCCGTGATGCCTCCCCCAAAAAATGGCTGGGGCTTTCCTTGCAAAAATGATAGGGAAAGTGTGGGGCATCATTCATGACAAACACAAGTAGGAGACGAGAAGAGCGCAATCCACAATTTACATCATGACTTGCCTTGGCAAAGGGGGATTTCTTCTGTCCTGCGTCTAGGCGGGATATAAGGTGCACCCAATAGCGCCACCAGAACGGATGCAGAGATTGTAATTGTGAGCACGTACAGAGATAACATATCATGCTCTTGCACTGCATGACAAAATAGCATTTACACTGGAGAATGCAAGGATACATGGCAACATGAGAGTGCTATAATGTGCTATACATAAAGGATCCAAAACATTCGCACTTTATGGTCGAAGATGTTCCTTAGCCGGAAGATGTGGAAGCCCCTGGAAGGCGATCATCTAGTCTTCGCACAAGCTATAAACAGTCATAAGCCCAGCAGTTTGGAGGGTAAACCCAGCACTCCAAGCCCTGGGTCCCTTGCTTTCCCCTGCACAAGTTGTTGGCCCCATAAACCATTGGCAATCCCAGTTGATGCTGTAGCTTTTCAGGGGACTGGGGGCCACTACTAAGAATGAGCCTGATAATTTAAAGTGATTGGAAAGCTTTAAGTACGTAACTCCGACAGTATCAGGGATTCTGGAGGAGACACGACAGTTGTCAAACGGGTGTGAAATTTAATGAAAGACATATAGACACGAAAAAACCAAGCTGTCATCCACAGTTCGGTGGGTAGAGCCAGTGAAACATGTGGTGGCCGAGTGGTGTTTGCCAGGAAGCCTCTTTTGGCATCCCGTCACTTGGAGAGAGTGGTGCGCCTGACGCACAACTTCGTCGAAGAATGAAGAGTCTAACACAAAGCAGGGGTTGATATCGGTTGATGGGGTGATTACTGATGGATAATTATAGATAGGGAATAAGATGCAACGATAGGGTATATTAGCTCATTAATGCTGATGACAATCTGGTGGTTTGAGTTTCTTCCCAACCATCCCTGGGGATGATTACGCAGTGACAAGTTGGAGTGGAAAGCAGGAACGTGTGAAGAGGACAGTTCAGCATGTGCGTGGACTTGTCCGACACTTGTAGAGGTCATGGTGGTGGCCTGTGTGGTCACAATTTAGGTGCCGTTTCTTTTGCGACTCACTCCACAAGGCCGGGTGAGTGACGCTTTGTAACCGAGAAAAGGGAAGATTACGCAGTTGACTGATATTTTGGGATGCGGTTGAATCACCAACCAGCGTGAAGACATGACCTTGGGATACCTTGTGTCCTGAGTAATCCAAAGGGATGCCAACGACCAGCTGCCACGTAGAAGCATTACTTGGCTGCGGGTTCAGCTACTTGCCCCAGCTGTTCACATCCCGCAGCCAAACTCCTCAAACTGTTGGAGTGTGAAGTACCACCCTTTTCTTGGATGGTTGGTTATGACCCAGATATTTGGTATAGCCCAAATAGGGAGTTCATACTAGCCCCTATATGTGTTTATGATGACCCAGATATTTGGTTACGACACAAGATATTTGATAATACTAAGCCCTATTCTTGTTCGTTATTTATTATTTTTTCCCTTTGATGAACCATAGCCCCATATTGACCTACATCTTTTGGAAAGTTTGGAGGAATGCGAATCCTGCTTGCGAATTGACATTGCAAGCTTTAAGTCCTTGATGATTCACTGCTCACGGTTCAAACTCCAGAATTTTATCTTGCAAAGAAGAGGGCTACTAGGCATAACGTCCTAAATTTAAGCATTTGTGAACCATAGATGAATCATTATTAGAGTCCTAAATTTAAGCATCTATGAACCATAGATGAATCAGTCATTAGCCATCCAATAACCATAGATAGCTCGTGTCCAGTTGTAGGAGCCACCCCAATATGATAGGGTGCCATGGATCATCCCCAGGAAAGATCAAGACTCCGTCGATGCGCTCCTAAAAGGACCCTGGAGGGTTGATCCGGATGCGTCGCTTCCAAACGTAGTGAGCTACTGGCGGTTCTTGTGTTGAGATGTAGTCGTTGGGAAAACACAACGAAGAGGCGATGTCGTGAATGCCCTGGTTGCAAATGGCTGAGATATGTTGAAAATGATTGAGTTAACATGATTTGGTGGTTGTCTGGAGGCTGCATACACGGCCAAGCTGCCAATTGCAGGCGATACCATTTCTAGAGAGTCCCAGGACATCATCATCATCATCATCATCATCATCACCATCACCATCACCATCACCATCACCATCACCATCACCATCACCATCACCATCATATCACCATCACCATCACCATCACCATCATCATCAAAAACCATTATAATCCCTAGTATTAGTTGCTTCTTACTCCCTGAATGGTCCACCATTTAAGTAACCAAACTTGCTGATTGAGGACCAACTGAACCCTTCAACCCTGAGATGCTGGGAAGCCGGCGCAGATCCGCAGGGCTTGATCAAGCTGCTGGAGCAGAATTCGTCATGGTGAATTATGCAGTACAAGCTGTACCAATCATTGTCCATGCTATGGTTAAACATTTATTAAACATAGTTATGAACCAGTAGTGATTAATATAAACCATTTTGTTAAACACATAACTGTGTTTTAAAGATTACTACTGGTCAATATAGATCTGGTTTAAACCAGTAGTGGTACTTTAAAGATACTTGTGAACCAGTGGTGAATCAACCAGATGGTGAATCATTGGTGAATAGTTGAAAGTCGAAAGCCACCATTTGGTGATTCACCAGTGCTACAACCACTGGTTTGGTTGGTGGTGATAGTTCGTTCTGAGTCACTTGTTGGTGGTGATTTGATTGACAGTTGGAAGACTTTCCCCAATCATTTTGGATGGTTGGTTGACATTTTTGTCAGCGAGGTTGACACCAGAAACAGTGGTTGATGGTGAATTGATAATCAATCAATGGTCGATAAAGTTTATTTTGGTTCTAGTAATAGTAGTCAAGGTTGATTGATACTCAATTGTGGTTGCAAGGCGAGGCTACAGTAAAGCTATGGTGTGTAGTGAAGCTATGGTTGTTGCTGGTAAATGAAGGCCGAACATCAAGTGAGCATACAACTTGTTCCAACCATAACATAGATCATCAATGTACTGGTTCATGAGTTTGTTAGAATCAACCAGCTTCTATAATCATACTGGTTCTATATTATTACAGGACACTGGTGATTATTAACATATCAAGTATCAATTAAGCGGATTATTTGGGTTCTATATGTTTCTATAATCAATGGTTTACTGCGGAGAACGATACTCCGCTGTGGGACGAAGCAGGATGAACCGCTGGACGTAGCATTCTGTGTAACACGGTTGGAAGGACGGTTGAGTTGTTCAACAAGCCCCCTTGACCACCACAGACCACTACCCATCATACCGATAGCCCTATGACCACCCAACCACCTTTTGCCAATCATCGCCAACTAATCACCACCTTCATCACGGTCAGGAGCGCCAATCAAGGAGGCACGGATGGGAACGTGGGATCGAAATGAGACTTTGCAAATCTTTGCAACAGGGATGTGAGGGGATCAATATCACCAATGGATAATCATGGATAGTTATAGTCATGCATGGTTTGCATATACTGATTTTCGATGGAGAATTGACCATGATCCATAGATCTACCAGACATTTTGGTACACCACATTTCCTAGCATGATTTATATATATATATATATACGTATACATATATTTGAACATATTCCTGAATATACCCTTAAATTGTCGCCAAATGAGTCATGTATCACCAGACCTGTGGCGTTATGCGGCTCCAGATGGATCTCCAGCGCTGAAGCTGGTGCATCACAGTGCCTTTTTTCAGCTTGCAATTAACCTGCGATACACCAAAGGTCGATGATCAACAGTTCCTGGATGACCATTATGAACACCATGGTGAACACCATGATGAACACCATGATGAACACCATGATGAACACCATGATGAACACCATGATCAACACCATGATCAATCATCATGATCCATAGCGACCAATGATGACCCATTCTTCAGGATACTTCACCAAGAATTGCCAGCACGCCATGAACTCACCATGAACAAGCCACTATTTAACCCCGTCTCACCTGCATCAACCATGATGAGCCATGAACCATGATCAACCAACTACCATGAAGATAAACCAACATAAGGCATCGTCAGTCATTGACAAGCAATCATTAGGTGAACGCCAGCATCAACCGTCAACCGATATCAACCATGAACCAATATCAACCATTGACCATCAATCAACCATCAACCGTCAATCATCAATCATTATCAACCCGCTTATAAACACTAGTTAACCACTAGTTACCCATTACTAGCCTTTGATTGACCAGTACTCAACTATCAATCACGCAATCTTTCCAGCGAAGCCGCTTCAGGAGCGTCTTCCAGCCCCAGAAGAGAGCCTGGGCGAAAAGCCGAGTGTGAATGATCGGGTGAATACGCTGATGATATGGGGAATGATATGGTGAATCATAGGGAAAACCAAGGGGTTTTCTAGGGTTGACTATGGTTAATTAATAGTTTGTGTTTTTTTTCTAGCAGAGGATTGTAATGGTTGATAATAGGGGATCATCACCAACAAACTCATGGTTGATGATGTGTTGGTTAAAAACCATGGTGAACCTAGGGTTAATGGTTAGTGAAGGGATTTAGGGGATATGCCAACTATCTATGGTGGGTTTCTCAGACCCCCAAGTTATGATTGGTTTACTACTCTAGATGGTGAATATCGGATGATAGCTGGGGGTACCCCTATGACTTGAGAAACACCCATATGGTGCACTGTTGGTTGATGGTCAATTCATGGTCAATCAGTTGATGATGGGTGAATCAGATAGTCAGCTTGCTAACAATGGTGGGTAATGTTTCGGAATGACGTAGTGGTTTTGCTGCTGGTACAGCGGCTGGTTGATGATGGATAAGCATTGTTGATGATTAAGCCCTCACCTGCTGTGGAGGCGTATGCTGAGAAGTGTGATCCCCACTTTTTGCTGATCGTTGTTGATCAACCTATCGCAATCGTTGAAGATATGGGCAAGCCATATGAATACATGTAAGCGGGTGATATGGTGTGTATGATACATATTTGCATATGTATAAGCACCAGTTTGCGCTTTACAGCTCTACATGAACAGGTATAGTATAGTCGCATTCAAATGAATGAATATATGATATATAATTATCATACAATATATGTAGACATGTGCGTATATTATACTTTAAGTCACATCTATTTCATTTGTGAGCATCTCATGGAAAGCAGCACTCTGTCGCTCTCAGGACTTCCATGCAAGGTGCGCTGCCTCAGAGACCAGACCCATGGGGCGGACCTTCACGGGGCGACATGGACTTTGCATTCGCTACATCGCGATTTGCATCAACCTGCGATCCGTCCCAACTTGGTGGATTTGTTGCTTTGTAATGTGTCAAAACCAAATGGCGAGCTGGGTCAATATTCATCAACCAACGTTCATGGAGGATAAGTTCACCTACAACAATAGGGAAAAAATGGCTAATGATAGAGGAACTAGGGGTACAGGGTTTTGACCCACAGCCAAATTACACGCGGGTGTTGATTGGCGTCTAAACTCTAAACCATTCAGCTATTTTGCTTATACCAATTCGGGTTAGGCATACTCACTCTAAATTCCTTATTGCAACACAGTTGTAGTCTATTAAGTCGCGGTTTTGAGGTGTTCTCTACACCAGTGTGATGATGCGCCATTTTGATCCATTTTGAAGATGATTCAAGGTTGGTTGGAACGATCACCGTGAATAACATTCACTTGGATCCACTCTGAACCATCAAGTTCCATCAGGTTTTAGCTATCAGCGTCAGTTTTGGGGTCCGTAAAATCCTCCAGTCCTCCCACTTGAGCAGTCAATGGATCTAGTGTAGTTGTTGAAACGTATTTGTATCTCTGCAAATAACAGCGTTACTGTCTTTTGAGCCAAGTTTGACAAATCAGGAATACAGAATCGGACAAAAACATTTGGTTCTACTGACTTGCCTCCGCGAAAGTGAAGCACATGCGCGCGAAAGCTCAAGCATGGAGCCACTGAACCGAATCCCACCTATGGCGGAAAGCCCAAGTGGGTGAAATGATGTAAACTGTATTCCAAATATAGTCCATGAATCCATCTACTAATGGTGTCACACGCTCTGGTTGATCCCAGCCGAGGCAACTACCAGCCACATCGGCTGCTGTGGGTACAGCTAAGCAGACTTACTGGTGGCAACAGCTGGATTATCCAACTTGTTGGTGTTGGTATTCTTACTTTGTTGGTTGTTGTTGGTAGTTTCCACTACTAAGAATACCAACAAACTAAGCTTGGAAACAGTTTGTTGCTTGTTTGTTGGATGTTTTTTCGCATCGTTGGTACTGGGTGACATGGCCCACCATGGCCCCCCTAACGCGTGAGTTCGTTGCGTTCGTCCTGGGCCCGCTCCCAGGTGCCGTCCCTCGAAAAGCTCCGGCAAAGAGCGGGATGCAGGCGAGGGCCTCGGGCCGCCCTGGGAGCCGAGCCACCAGTTGCATCACCAGGAGCTGATCATGCAGGTCAGGATGCTACAGGGACCCGCCATGTATAGTGGGTACAAGGGGTCATTGACCCATAGCCAGGGAGGCTACCACACCTTGGAAACGACGGGAAACATGGGGTCACTCTCGCGAAAACGTGGTTGAAAGTGCATCATTCAATGATGAATCATGACTGACACGGAGCCGTTAGAGAGAGAGAGGGTCGTTGGATAACAGTCCAGGTGCAACTATCAGATCAATTATAGTTGTTGGATGCTGTTGATTGAATTAGCGCTGCTTGGATGTGGATCAACTATGTTGTTGAGGTCAACCCAATTGTTCAATACCCAGACGCTCTCTTGATTTGGCACCAGTATCCTGACATCGCCGCTCTAGGTGGATCTCCGGCGGGGGAAAGGACTGCCATTCTACGATCAGTTTGATGTTTCTCAATAATGTTTGGCTGATGGTTTTAAATTTTTTTGGTTTTCGGTGATCATTAACAAATGGTTGGTTGACTAAGATGTTGCATAAGGGTTGAAACCACCAAGCAGATATTCATGATCAACTGCTGTATACTGATTGGTTCTTAGCTTTGATAATCGAAGTGGCAATAGGGTTGACTACTAACCAAGGTAAATCACGAAAAAAAACACAGATATCATGACAACTCGCAACAACCAACAGGGTGCGAAGTAACACCAGCTGTGCGCTGTGTAGAGGTTCTTGTCCGGCGACATAGGATTTGAGTGCAATCTGAAGCCGATTACAGCTACAAGGGTGGCGGTGTATCATTGGTTCTAATAGCTTCTAGTTAGTTACTGTAATAGTAATGGTATGTCTCATTTTATGTACGATTTGATATGTTGTTGTTTTGAAAGCAACCTATGACTAGGGAACCATTTTGTGATGCTCCACCTATATAGGACCAGATATTTCATTGACTCTGGGAACTTGCGTTCACTGGTCTGTAGAAAACGGTGCTGGCACCTTTGGATCATTGTTGCCAATGATCAGTTTGACTTGTCCCACAACCCCGTTGGGGCCACTTCACGCGACGGTTGGTTATTCCACGGTTATTCTTGCTGCTATTGCCAAAGTTGCTCGCCCACAATTCTGAACTTGTCAAAACCTTTTAAACCATTCATATCTCAAACAGATCAGCATGTAATATCCCAAAATCATCAAACAACCATCATTTGAAAGACCATCAAAAACTACCGATCAAAAACTACCATCCACAAAAAAAAACACCAAAAACTACCATCCAAAAACCCATTGAAAACTACCAATCTAAAACTATCATCTAAAACTACAATCCGACAACCCATCTAAAACAACCATCTAAAAGTAATTAATCTAAAACTGCCATTTACATCCAACTTCAGGCTAGCTGATAGCTGGCTTCACATCTACATCAACTACCATCAACTACCATCTACATCCATCATTCATTGATGGCTCGTTGATGGCTTCACATCGCCCAACTCTTCCCCGCGCTGCGCGCCGCAGATTTCCTTCGGAGGGGAGGCAGTGACGGAGATCTCCACGGCCTTTCCGGCCCGGAGGAGCGGTCAGCGCTACTGAAAGGTTGGTCGCCGGCCCTACCAAGGCTTCACCAATGCTTCACCAATGCTACACCATACCGGGTGGATTACAGCTAATTACTACCTTAGCGAAACCATGGATTTTTCTATGGTTCAGTAGTGGTTAGTAATAGAGGATAATGGTGGATGACAACTATGAACTTAGCTCTTTAGCTTTTTTGGGATATGATTGATTTACCATATAGCCACTAAAGCCGTTAGACTTTGAGCATCTAAAAGCCAGCAAGTTAAGTCAAACGATGACCAACTGGTTGGTGCGAAAATATTGAAGGGGAAAATCACCATCTAAATTGGTTCAACAGCTAGATTACAGTGGTAAACAAAGTTTTTTCTAAGCATCAATAGTTAAATAGTCATTAAGTCAAACGACGATGAATCACAAAGTGTTGGTTAAGCCTTGGTAATATTGATGAATCTAATGGTTAATTGCTTGGTAAATAATTGAACCAAGTTATCTAAGTATGAATTGTTAAGTTATGTGGTGATGTGGTGGTTAATCCACGGAGATTTGGCAATGGTGCACTTCTTTCCTTGTCAACCGATGATTGATTTTGGTTATAACCAAATGGTTGGTTGATGGTTAAGCAGAGATTGGTCAATGGTTGACCAATCGTTAACCGGTAAAAGACAGAAAACATATCAAAATAATTGATAAGAACTAGCATTGATTGATAACAAAGTCGTATTGATTGATGTTGTTCAAAAATATTAGTTAACCAGTAAAAAACATTACATATGTAACCAGCTAAATAGCATTGATTAAGAACTAGAGCCTACTGCCATGCGGCTCAACTATGGAACCGTGCTGCATAGGCGTCTTGTCATCTCAGGCGCCACAAGAAGCTTTGGTTCTGGTATTCGCCCATTAGTTGACCATCAACCAACCGTGGGTCAACCATGGTCAACCATGGTCAACCATTAGTTCACGATGAGTTAACTATTCATTGAGGTTCACCATTTCTTTAATATCTAATGGTTGACCATTTCTTAAGAGTCAGTTCACTATTCATTGAGGTTCACCGTTTCTTAAGAGTTAATTTGCCATTGGTAAGTACTAATTGATGAGCTGTTTGCGCCCCGATTTCACGACTGATCGCAAATGGCCGAGACCCTGTTGACCGCTCCAGGGGACAGAATGGCCACAGCTTGATTTGGTGCTAGACTCATAGCACTATGGACATTTGATGCTAATATGGGGGTTTCTGAAAATCGGGGACCCCAAAATAATGGTATATTATTAAAGGAGGGCAACCAACAATTATGCTTAAACAACTACTGGTTGGTGGTTTGATTGACATGTTTTCTTTTCGCCAGAAACTGTCAACAAGTGGTTTTACAGAGGTTGAAACCACCAAAATACCACCAACCAGTGACACGAATGTGGCAACACTTGGTGCATGGTCTCAATATGTCTAAATCATTTACTGTAGTTTATCCATTGTATGCTTCAAAAATCTCTTTGAAGCTTGGGTTCCAATGATATCACACCCTGCTTTGCTAAATGTTTTTCAACCAAATTGTTTCTAGCTCAAAACTACCAAATGGCACTTTCTTCCTACATGTATTTCTACATCAAGGTCAGAAGAAAATGACTTGTGATTTATTTGTGAAACCTGTACCTGTGAAACTGATATGATTTTGCACTTCCTCTATTGTTCTCATTGTTTTTATGCACGATGTGTTCATCAATGTTGCCTGTGCTGATAAGTATTGCACGGCGAGAATGGGTTTTTGTTATTCATATTTGTTCGGCTGTCAGATGCAACATATATTTTTACTAGCCAAACCGCCTATAAATGCTGGATGTTTTTATTTCCAGGAGTCCAGGAGTTAAAAGTCACTGTCACCTCAGCACTATGTTTCTAGAGTTTCTCGCTGAGAAACTCTTCCTAGATGTGGAACACTCACCATATATTTGAGTGATTCTTCTCCATTGGAAATATCATGAAACATCTAAACGAGCATTCTTTTTCCTTCACATTTGTTTCTTTGCCATCCGAAGATCATTTGGTGGGTGGTTTTAAGCATTATTTATTTTCCCTAGTAGTTATTAACAAATGGTTGACTCATATTTTTCATAGGGTTGGTTCAACCACCAACCCGTCATGGTCTTGGAACTGCTTCGCTTTCCCTGGGTGGTTCAAGCACCCCCCGGGGTAGCGCCGGTGCTGTGGATTGCGCTTCAGGAGCGTCGAGGACAGAAAGCCAACCGGCAAGTTGAGACCGCAGGACAGGGCTGTGGCTTGGAGCTACCACCATGGGATACACTATGATGATAGGGTGGTTTCTCATGCCATAGGGAACCCCAAACTGGTTGGTTTAATGCTGTAAATGGTTGATAAAGGATGATTTGGGGGTACTCCTATTTTGAGAAACCACCATAAATTAGCAGAGCCTAAGCCTTGTGACTGCTCTGGTGATTCATTTGTTCCATGGGATACACTATGATGATAGGGTGGTTTCTCAAAATAGGGAACCCCAAAACGGTTGGTTTCGTGTTAGAAATGGTTAATAAGGGTGATTTGGGGGTACCCCTATTTTCAGAAACCACCATATAAAGCGGCGATGAATTACACTCTGGTAAATCAACCTGGAAGCCTACAATCACCAGCTCTAGGTAAACCAGCTATAAATGGTTTATTGTCCATTGCTATGTTGGATTATCAAAGTGTAGTGGTTTGGTTGCTGATGGTTTCCATTTTTCATGAGATAAGATGGTAAGGCCCTGGGACATGAAACAAATCACCAAACTTGCGCGTTTGCCGAGGAATCCAGGTAGGATGATTAAATTCTGACCCAAGTTATGATTCAAATGAGAAAATCTATAGGAGTTGATTCAATCCTTGATTTTTATTCTCCATAATCATTGCCTTCATATTTTTTGGATGAAAACAAACATACGTGTCTGCAACTGGGGCACGCCGATGGAACTGGGCGACAAAGATGTTTCCTCCCTGGCTTCAGCGTAGAACCTAGCTGCACCTCGCCACAGCGTGAAGTATCCTTTCAAGGGCAAGGTTCAGTGCAAAATTGGAATGGTGAGTTTGGGAAATTGTTTTGACACTAATATTTTCATGTACCACAAACACCATTATTGACCACATCAATTGTAAATAGATACTGCAATGTATTGATCATATTCCCTCACTATTAACCTTTTGTTAAACCCTATTATCATCCCGTCCCTATTATAGACCATATAGCCATGATCAAACCTATTCTCAACCCTATTCACACAAATATACCAACCCTTTTGCCACCCCTATGGCCCTCAGCACCGTCCACGGATCCAGGACATTCCTTTGGATGAAGATGAAGATGAGGCTCCACAGGAGGTGCCTGGTGCAAAATTCATTTCTCATGGCTGATGTGCGACCACCAAACCTATGGAGGAAACCCTGTCCAGGTTAGGATTTGTCCGCGCTTCCTTGTTGGATTTAAAGATGCAACAACAACCACTTAACCTGGTTCTGACTGGTTGCTGTCTGGATCTCACCCGCAAACAGTGTTAGTCTATTTTTGGGAGTTTCCACACGGCGAATATTTCTTTACTCTCCGGCATAACTAGCCTGGAAGGGAATAGTCAGTTCAAATCACAATTCTTAGTGTTCAGATTGATGATGTTTAATTTCTAGGTTAGTCTCCCAGAGGGTTCAATGTTGCTTTCCCGAATCCAGTGAGTGTCTCATCATAACCCCCTTCCGTCCCGACTTGTCATCGTTGGACCTATTTTTCTGATCAACTGGTCATGTATCCCACGCCTCAGAACAAAAAGATCAGACCACACTGCTGGATGTCACTCTGTTCGCCACTGCGTTTCATTATATGTCCGTTTTTGTTCATCGTGCAGTTTCAAATACTCTTAACCATCCCCTAAGCTTCCAGTTGCCATTGTAGTAGGTAACCATGCCGGTTTCTACCTTTGTTGTTGTGGGTTGGTTACCTATTATACAGGTAACTGGAAGGCTGGGGATCAGTAAGTAACCAGGGTAAGCGTCTCCAAAACACAATTTCGTCGTGGTCGGACTGCAACTCCTTGCTGGAATCGCAAAAGAAGCAAAGTCGATCAATCCACTGTTGTTGGTTTTGCCTTGCGGTGGTGGTGGTGGTGGTGGTGGTGGTGGTGGCGGCCGTGGTGGTGTTTTTTTTGCTTCCTATATCTTGATATTAGTCATCAGAAGCCCTTACGAGTAATGATTAATGATTCTGCATTGAAGTGTTGATTCCTAAGCATCATACAATCATCACCGGGTTGACGGATTCTGATGGTCATTAGCCACTGATAATCAATCATTAGGCCGACACGATACATTAGCTAACCTGCCAACATGTTTTTTTTGTGATGGCTGGGAAAATGGGATGGCTGCAAGAATCACACTTAAGCCATAATGATTATTGGTGGTAGAAAATAACGATCCATATGAATAAACCACCATTTGTTTAATCAGCGATAGTATAATAGCTGGTGATTGACCATCCAGTAGGTACATATATGGGTGTTTCTCAAAATAGGGCTATCCCTAAATCATCCAATATTAATCATTTATAGCAATCAACCGACCATTTTGAAGGGTTCCCCATGACTTGAGAAACCCCCAACAGTGGATCTCGAGCGCTTTTATCCCCATCATCGTCAACTTCTTGTTGATTAATCAGATCTTGTATCATGTATAATTCTGATCGATCGATCTTTGCCTCCCAGGAGCCTCCGCCACGAAGATTGAGTCGAGTGTCCACGGGCTACGTGCGGTGAGCGCGGACCCTTTCGGCGGCGCACTGGGCTGGATCGGATGGAGACCTGTGCTGCCTAAGGGCGAGTCAAAGTCATGGTGGGGTATCTGGTGGCTTGATCACTATGGGTGTTTCTCAGAAGGGTTCCTGGTTATCATCCATGGTTAATCATTCATAAGCAATCTAAAGCAATCACCATGGTGAAGACCGGCTGGTTTGAAAAGATCCTCAGGAAGTTGGCAAGTCGCCACCATGTTCAGTGCACCAATTTGATAAGTTACACCAGCAATAAGCTGCTAATTACCCTTGAAGCATGCTGTATCCAGCTGCCTTTGGAGCCACGAGTGGAGGGTTTCGGTCCATGCACCATCCAGAGCGAGCTGACTAATCTTTCGGGCTTGCTTCGATATCGCTTGCGGAAGCAATGGCCCGCCCGTGTCGAAGAACCGCCCAACAGATCTGATGGATTATCCGTTGCAGGCTGTTGGGCAAAACCCAAATTTACGCGGAATGCATTTCCCGATAAATATCGGGACATCTCCGGAATTGGCGTTGAGCTTGCGCGCCAGCTGAGAACATCACGCACTAATCCATCACACACATGGCAAGCGATGCGCTCAGTTCAATTCTCAATGGCGCATATTGATAGCGTTGAGCAGCCGTAGATGGTCAAATATACCCCGGCTTACCTTAAAGGTTCATTGCATATCATCATTTTTGGCTGGGTTTGACTTCGATGAATTGTGAGCCGAATTTCTCATCCCCATGCGGCCCATGTATGGGAAAAATGATGCCTGGGAGCCACAAGAGTTGATCGGACGCTGGATCTATGGATCAGTGAACAACTGCTCAGTACTTGAGTGATCTCGAAAGTTGTGGAGAGGGCAGGAATTCCAGTGCCCAGGGAGCTGCATTAGCGAGGTTTTTGTTGATGTTTTTTGTTTCTATTGGAATGTTCATTTCCGAGACCGGGATGGCCCTTTTGCAGATCAGGAATTTCGATCAGCCACCATCTGGTGGTTTCTCAAGTCATAGGGGTACCCCAAAGCTATGGTTGGATTATGACTGACTATAAACGGGTTTATCTGGATGATTTGGGGCACCCTTATTTTGAGAAATCGCAATGTGCATCTCATACTGCTGGTCTTGAAAGGCATCAAGCAGTGCATCAAGACTTTTTGGGGAGAAAAATCCTAGGCATGACCACGATGCCTAAATAGTTGGTTCATTGTCATTTTTGGGGTTTACCATACCGATTCTTGGGACATGCCCAGACAAACCAACTGCCAACATGGATTCCACATGGATAAACTCAGCTGCAGCTCAATTCCCAGGACATGAGACCCCGCTTTGCGGAACTTCTCTTTGTGCCTAGTTGGTGGTCTGCCAGACAGGGGTTCTTGGCTTCGGTTTGAACCCTGGAAAGCTTCATGTATGCTAGTGCTCGAATGTACCTTTTGAATCTGTGAAAGTTGTTGGCCAAATTTTGTCGAACTTCTTGAGTCAAGCTTCAACGTGTTTTTTTCTCTGAGCTGGAATGTTTTGACATCAAACTGAAGCCATTCCTAAAACTGGCTGTGGATCGTACCGCGTGGAGCGCCAAAAAGGTGCTCATTAGCTCTGGGAATCCTGTTCTGCTGATGCTTCCCACAATTGGATGGCCAGAATAAGGAGCCTGGATGAGCGTATGGTGTTCGCAATACAACGACCAATTTGGTTAGGGCACTCCTGCTAGATCGTTGGTTCCCCTTTAAAGGACCATAGGGAAACCAAGCAGCTCCCTCCCAACCAACAGCCAGTCAATTAATGAGAAAAATCAGTGCATATGGATGCCCGTGGCTCCGAATCGCTGAACGATCAGGGGGAGTACAAGGGTCATTAAATGTCCCCATTGGACAGCACCCAACCATTATGGGAATCATCCCCAACAGTTATCCAAAGGTGATGAACATGTGATATTAGTGGTAGTGGAAGGCCACCCCTCAACTCATACTTCGCTAAGATATGACCCCCACCATCAACCATCATCATATAAAATCAATCAACATACCAACAATCATAAAAACAAATGAACCACAGCAAAACAGAATACACGAACGACAAATGTGAGAACTACTAATGAGACAAAACATAGGCAGAGGAACATACACCATAGCAAGACTGCAACAACAAAGAACAGAGGGCACCCAACCAGACGCAGAAGTCCAACAAGATACAGGACTGAATGAAGCATCAATACAAGCATCATTACAAGAAAGGGCAAGACAAGCAATAGAACGAAGCCAACAAACAGGAGATGCCCATAGGGCAGGCTTTTTAAGTGGCACTGCCACTCCAATAGTTGAAATAATTTTCGGACTAACCACACCAAAGACACCAACAACACCAGTGCCAACATTACAGATGCCAAAGCCTTTAAAACCCGTCCCACCATTTCCACATCCAGAGCCAATACATATCGGTAGTGATGTAGAAGAAGTATCCAGCGCAGATGATGACCAAAAATAGGGGTTACAATCAACAATTAATTGTTCTTAATAATAGGGGATGATGACCAACACCAATGATTAACCAACCAGTAGGGGTCTTGGTATATCCATGGTGATCCCAGCCATCCTACAATGATGAGGACAGCAACTTGCGAAGGAGTACACCATTGACCCATCCTAGCGGCACTCCTAGTTGTGCTACTGCTCCAGGCACCGCAGATCAGCATCATTGTTGGTATTACAAGGTGTCCAAAAATTGATTAGCTTGACCAATCGATCCAGATCCAGCAGGAAAAATACGGCCAGTCTTGCTGCTCATGTCCCAAGTAACGGCTCGGTCGAAGGGGTCCAGTAGTGGAGGGTTGTTGGGCAGCTGGGGTGGGGGGACTTCAAACACATTTCAAACAAAAGGACCTGTTGCAGATGTGCTTGTGTGATTGCCGCTGCCAAAGCTCGTTCTGGCGATTTCTCCTGAGACAGACTTCCTGATGATTTCAACACAGAAAAATCATTGTGCAATAGTTTATTTTGCAACAACGGATACTCCTGCATTTCGCAATGGTTGATCAGACTGCAATGGCCAGATCGCCTTGAAAAGTGGGTGGCATTTCCAATGAAACGTAGACACGTTGTCCACAAAGTCAGTGATAGATCGCGTGCAATTCGAGGATGGCAGACCCCAGGCACGGTCAATGCTTTGCGGTATTGCTCTCACCTGGACGTTGTGATGTGGTGGTTGATTATGTGTGTCCTGGAGATGGAAAATCCGAACATGGCCATAGGCCATAGCTGTCTCCCCTCACTGGTGATGGCTTCATGTGGTGGTTGACATGGCTGTGAGGCTGTGAGTCAAGACCCTTAGTCCCCCGGGTTCCCTCCTCATTTACCATGGTTTTCCCTATAGTTTTGTTGGTTATCCACCATTATTGATGGTTGAAATATTGTCCCGTAGCCAAATTCACACCTGGTGGGTTCCACCCAGGCACTCCATCGGTGCAGCAGGGTAGTAGCGCTGGCACCTGCGAAACCGGTATCCCCGGCACCGCCACGTCAGGACGTCGTCCCGCGCCAAGTCCATAGGTGCGGAGATGCGAAGCAAGCAGTGGTAGTTGAAGCAGAAGGGTTAATAAGCTGTTTGGTGATGGTTATGATGGTTTAGTGATGGTTTAACTAGCATTAGTAGTAAGAAGAGTGGGAATGTGATGGTTCATGATTGATGGTTCATGATGGTTAATAAGCTGTTTAGTGGGAAATGTGATGGTTAATGATGTTGGGAATGTGATGGGAAGTCGGCATGGAAGATGATTCCATAAGCAGTAAGAATAGTGGGAATATTTCGATGTTTTATGGTGAATGATGGTTCATGATGGTTAAAGTGCTGTTTAGTGATGGCACTCTTCATCATTGGCAATTGAAAAATGCCGCGGATCACCGTGGAACGACCCATGGCCGTTTTTCAGCTATAACCATAGCTGTGAATTCTAGAAGGAGTGTTCAAGGCCAGCATCATCAACCATCATCAGCAATCATTAGCCACTTTTAACGAGCTATAGACCATTATTACTAGCAAACTACTAAGCATAATTTTTCACTTGATCATTTAGAAATATTCAGAATAATCACATCATCGACCATCATTAACCAGCCATAAATGTAATAAAGCACCACCATGAACCAGCTATAGATGCTATAAACCATCATTCTTATCTAACCATTTACCATCATGCGCACCATCCTCCCAGCTGCAGCCACATCAACCGAGACGATCACCTCGCGCCAGGACACTATGTCCTGATGAAAACCATTGGGGAGGGAACCTTCGGCAAGGCGCGGGGCGGCGGCGCCACAGGAGTCCGTACGTGCTCAACGGGCTTCAGCTGGGTGACCCGGCCTAGACTAACCATGGTTTCCAGAGGTTCGTTCAGCTACCTATAGCTGCCTTCTAGGGCGTAACTAACCATGGTTATAAGCCAAGGTGCACATCGAAGTACCAGCGTGGTTACACTCTGGTCATCTAACATAGCTGGCTGGAAAATCAGATGAAATCACCATATTTTCTAGAGAAACCCGCTTGGAAAGCATCAATGATTGGTGGATTTTCCAGTGCTATGTCAGATTACCAGAGGGTAGAAGCAATGGTTTCTCACTATAGATGACTATTGATGGATGGATTGTTTAGGGAGCACCCAATTTTTTGAGAAACGCCCAAGTGGTTGTTGGCTATGATCAGCTAGTAGTTTGGTGGTTCAAACAGCCGGGTTTCCCGCCTGTGGATTCATCGATGGGATTCCGATCTCAACTCTTTGGTGGTTTCAAACAGGTAGGCGATGTTTTGAAATCAGATTTTTTGTTTGTTTCCCGTGTTTCGAAGTCCAAATTTGGCAGATGATAGTTGTTTCAAACACGTCACAACTGGTACGTTTCCCCAATGACTTTGGGCATGTGTAACTGATATTCGGAATTCCTAAGCTGATGGTTTGGTGGTTTGACAGATGTTTTCCCCAAATACTGGGAATATCTTCAAGTATTGCTAGTACGTATTAGACATCGTTATCCCATGTACAGTACACAGTATATGTTTCTAACTTCACATGTTGAGTCATAGTTACACGAACATGTCTTACACCAGGATAGTAATTATTTCCATTTTGTCCACCGTATTAAATTAATATTTGACATGTACAGTACACCATATTACAAATATATTTTCTTCCACCACGTCTTACATTATTCCCATTGCCAAACGCGCACCTTTTCAACGACGTACCACCGCCAGCAGTATCATGGGCCATGGTTTGATCGGTGGTCCTTCTGGGGTAGCCGTTGCCTATTAAGGTGGGTCAGCATCCGCCCCATTTGTTTTGTTACTTGGGGCTATAGCCGGGAAGTTACCACGGTTACAAACCCTATGAGACGCCTTTTAACACTATAGCCAGGGTTACTAACCATTTTCAATTGGAGGATGCACATTCAAGTACCATGGTGAATGCAGCATAATGTAACCAGTATACCAGTTATGGACGCGCGTTGTGGGGATGCGGGACCACCTGCAAGTGGTGATTTGGGTGTTGTTATCACCTATGATGAAACCCACCCACCAGATGCACATTCTCGATGTGAGAAGTGCACATAGTATCGACCCAGGCATGTCAACCCATCATCAATCAGCAGGTCCATCATTGAGCTGCATTAATTAACTGCTATCAACCATCATTGAGCATTTTTAGCTTGCATTTTGACTACTACACACTAGCAGAAAGCATCACAAAGTATCACAAACCATCATCAACCAGCGTGGAGCATCATTAAGGATCATTGACAATCATTTACCATGTGGGTGTTTCTCAAAATTGGGACCCCCAAGAACACCTGGCTTCTTACTATAACTAATATTGGATGCTTTTGGGGTACCCCCCATTTAAGAAACAACCATATAGTTGCCCCTACTCATCATTCATTAATCATTCGTAGCAATGAATCGACCATCTTTAGGAGTACTGTAAATGGTTCCCCCGATTTCCAGAAGCACCTGAAATTACCATCTCATTAATAAATTAACTACTCCTTACCAGCCATGACCAACTATCCGAAGCCATGTGCTGGTTTCTCTAAAGTTCCCCAAATCATCCTTGTTTAATAATTTATGTATATATATATATATTATAGGTATTTATGGTAATAAACCATTCATTTTAGGGGCCTTGAGAAGCCACCATATGAATATTCAGCTCCTTCAGCCTGCACTCCCAACTTTTCAAACGTTGCCACCGTTGCAGGTCAAGCTTGGCACCCACATCTTGACAGGCTGCGCTGGCCGCTACGCACCGCACCAGGGGATAAGGGAGGCACCAGAGGGTAGCACCCGTGAGCTTGGTGAAACCTATTGGTTAATAATGGTCAGTTAGTGACTACCCTCAATAAACCTTAAAAGCAATATGGTCAATAAAAGTGGTTTGAAACATATTGGAACATACAGTATTGGTTGATAATGGTTTGTATGTTTGATCACTTTGATATTTCATATACATCGTGATTTTGTATGTAGAGGTGGCTGTGGGTTTTTGAATATGTCTCATTCTCCATTATTTGGGATGTTGGTTGACTAATATTCAGAGGGGTTGAAACCACCAAAGCGTGATGATTGTTAATATTCACCATGTTTTGATAGTGGCTAATGAGGGATAGCCACCAACCAAAATAAATGGAATGAAATGATTGACGATGTTTGAGATCATTGTCCATGGGTAATGGTCAAGACGAATGCCCGGTGGTATGGGCTCATGGTGGCAAGTGATGATTGATATAAGGAAGGGTAGTTGTTCAGCGTGGTTAGTAATGATGGAGGCTCTCAGCCCTACCCTTAGATGTGGGTTTTTTGGAGGAAAGAATAGTAGTCTACACATAATCGTTGAGAGTCAAAGTGTTAATTTTAGTAGGGGAAATGTCATCGACTAGCTAAGCACCATTGACCCAGACAGGGCCCCAGCTGAAACTGCAGTTGCCACCATTGGTGGTTGCTTGGCGTGCATATCCAGCAGTGGTCGAGGTTTGACGGTATATCATCATACATACGGTGACATACGTGCGTATTCACAAATGCGTTTGTACGTGGACATTTGATCACAATTAGGTATCATGTTAGAAGATGTATACAGGTATAGGTGTGTATAGTTACATGGCTGAAACTGGTTGTTTCGAGCGTATCGTGTGACATTCACATCGAAGCAAAGCACGTGTCCAGGAGAGCGTGTGGCTGTCAAGGCCCAGCGGACGGAGCCTGGTTCGACATGGTAGTTAGCATACACATAGGTCAAGCAGGTATACCAAGTGGTCAAGGTATAACCACGCATGACCAGTCCATCAGCTACAAGCAGGTATACCAAGCAAGCGGTTGAGGTGTAACCACCCATGACCAGTCCATCAGCTATAATTACTGTTGTGATATTGTGATTGTACTTCGTTCAGCTGTGATACTTGCAAGCTGCATCAGCATGGGGAACAAGAGCGTTTCACAACCACAGCGCTTGATGATTCTGCGTTGTGAATCTCCATCATGTTGATGTTGATAGCGATCAGGAACTGAGAATGCGCCGTGATCACAGATCCATCGCTGACTATGTTGGACATTGCTTGGCAATCACGTCGCTGCTGTTGTCGCTTTGGATCAACCCATCCCCACGGGAGGCTAGGTGACCCTCAGGCCACTGGTTGACCAATGGCTCTTCAATCGTTGATACATAGTTAGCTTGTGGTCAATCAGAGGTTGGTAAATGGCTATCGGTCAATGTTAACCATCAATAATATCTTATTATGATCAACCAAATCATAGGGAAAACCATGGTTAATGATGAGGGAACCAGGGGTACAGGGTTTTGACCCACAGCCAAATATTCCATTTTAAGGACATTGAACATCACCAAACTGGATGACTGTTGGGGGATGTCCAAGTGCGACATTGTGAGGACCCCTGTTAGTCAATGGTTCATCAGCTTACAGAAAGGCAACCGACTCCTGGCAACTTACCCTGGGCCAACCAGCTGATCATTCACTCCGACCACGGAAGATCCACCAAACATTCCATGTTCATTGATCAATTCGCGCGGTTGATCCGATTATTTGAGAAACTCACCACTTGGAATCGGGAAGCTAATTTGAAAAGGACAAGCCGCCATTTCTATGCTGGAAAATCTCTGCCCGCAACATGGTGAAATTTCTGCAGAGTAACCATCAGAGTAATCGTCACAGGTTATATTACTGTACATGGTGGCTATCAGATGACTTACGGGACTGTACCCCCATTTCGAGAAACCACCATTTATCAACCATCATCAGTGAATCATCCGTGCGAAACCAATCAGTTGATTCACCACAATTATAGCTGGTTCTCATCCTCTATGATCAACCATTACTAGCCATGATTGCCCATTGAACCTATGATTATCCCCTATAAAAACCACCACCCTATGACCATTCACGAAGATGATAAACCGATAAACCATGAAAAAGGTGCTTCTCATCCTCTAATCGACCTATGATTCACTGATGATAAACCATGAAAACGTTGCTTCTCATCCTATGATTCACTGATGATAAAACCATCAGAGTTGGTTCTCACCCTTGACTATTCCCCATTCTTAAGCATTATTGACCATTCACTGATGATAAAGCATGACATGAAAAAGTTGCTTCTCAATCCCCGACCCAACAGCTTTTGGATCATTCACTGAAATAGCCAGTCATGAAACCAACATATCAAACCAACATATCAAACCAACATATCAAACCAACCACCACCCCCACCCTGCCTTGAGAACCCCCACCGTGTGACTCACCCGCGCATCCGAAGCGCGTTGCTCGCCGCCTGAGCAGGTCCTGGAGAAGGAACGCATCCAGGAGCTGGCGGATGTGGAACGTGTCGCACGCGCCTGGGATGAACGACTGAAGGGCGCCCCGGGGAAGGGAGCCCGGAAGCGAGGCTGCGCCCAGGAAGGGTGGCAACTGCCATCTGGCGAGCTGGGTCAAGCAGAGAACCAAGCAATAAGGGGGGAGGATAGCCAACCAGTAGGGAAAACATGGGAAAACTGGCTGGTTAATGATAGGGCAACCAGGGGGACTAAGGGTGAACTGATCCACCGCCATCGATTTACCACAATTCGTGGTGATTAACCATGGCTTGCAGTGGTTATGGCATCGCTGAGGGTTACTAGTTGGTGCTGTTTTTTTGCATTATTCTGGTTCTATAGGTCAACAGTGGATGGTAGTGGTTGACCATTAAACCTGCTGTCCCATAGAAACGGTGAATCCTGTTTCATATCGCGTTTACTTCCATGGTTTATGTTTCCCATGGTTCACTCATATCACGGGGATTCTAAGCAACCTCCCTAAGTTGGTGTTCTGGCCAGAAATAGATCGTCAAAATCCAAGGGACAGCCATTAACAGCCACCTGAACCTATCTACACCTCTGAAGTGGCCGGGCTCTTGGGAAAGTTCACTTGCAAGGACGCTAGTCGACCTGGCTACAGGCCTTATAGTAAGCAGCTGGGAGAATCATTTTCAGTAACAGTAGTGACTAGTAATCGTAGCTGGGAAATCATTGATTCATAGTGATTCTAATCAACTTGTTGAATGTAACTGGGTTGTTTTCCCGTCGGCTGAATATTCGGGTAGCCAACCTGTTGAGGAGCGACCCTAGACACAGAGGTGTTTGGAAATGCTACTCCCAACAAGAGTGGCTTTCCAAAAATCAATATTTGTGGCAGGCTGGGTACGGTTTTCTTAGGGGTCCATAGCGCAATTACAAGCAGGTTAGCTCAGTAGCTCTTGATTTTTGAACTCAAACACCGGGCTTATAAATGGCGGGATCTCGCATGATCAACGAATGTCAACCAGAATCACTCATTGTTTTTTGTAAGTGACCATCGAGCATTCGTTAACCATGAAGCAGTCAAACTTGAGTCAAACAAAGCCAGTAGTGAACTATTTGTCAACCATCAATGTTAGCCAGTATTGACAAAAAGTCAACCATTTGTTGACCATTAGTCAACCCTTTGCTTAACCACTAGCTAGCCAGTATGGTTATCCAGAAATGTTCACCACTCTTCCCCTACCTTGATGAATTTGTGCCAACGTGAGGTGAGATTCACATCCTGAAGTTGATCCGTCGCTGCCGTCACATCATCCAGGTGGGCTGGTCACAGGGTGGCGAAGCGGCACAGGGTGATAGCCGCTGCGCACATGGTCGCATAGTGAGAGGCCAGTGGAGATCAAGATAGATCAAGCCGTCAGTAAACCGCCCCATGTATGGTAGTTAATCAGTGGGAATCAGTTCCGGCTCTGGTGGTTTCTGAAGCCAGTTTGGGGCCACCCCAAGGTATGGATGGGACTGGATGGTAACTGGGGATACCCCTACGAATTGAGAAACCACCATTTCTGGTGAAACAAGATGAAACCAGTAAATGCTGGTTATTTGTCAAGAACCGGATCCGTGATTTCATGGTAGGTAAGCCTTGTTTGCATGTCATAGTTGATGATGGTTTACGATGGTAAATTGATGGGGCGGCTGGTTGTTGAAGGACGCTGAAACATGGCTGTGTACGATCCATAATAAATAGTACCTCCAACAAGTATGAATAGCTAGATGAAACCCCATTGAAACCCCATAGTACTTTTAACATATGTTCATCCAACTGCCACAGACCCATATCGCACGTCATATACTTGGATGTGACATGATATCAGTGGATGTGTGCGACTGTCAAAGCTGCCCACTAGAACCTCGAAAAAAGTAATACTAATTTCTGCTGTTTGTATACCCATTGAAAGACATTAAACGCTGTGGTTTGGAAGTTTGGATTTGGTACCTTTGAGGGCTCCCGATTAGTGTAGCTCAGCTGCTGTCTCAAAAGTGCAGCCCCAACAGGTGGCAGGCCAAGTGATTATTTGGTTTCATCTATTCAAGACTGTTATATAACCAGGGTAAACTATGATAAAATTGTCTTGGATGGTTTCTTCAAATGTTAACTAATGCTTAATCACTCGTAGCTGTGAAGCAAAGGTCGACACCGCAATGGTCAACTGAAAAAGGCACGAAAAAATAGTCAACTAGTGATATACTGGTTGAAGGGTGGTTCCATTTCCAGTTGAACCAGCGGTGTGTCCAGCTGTGGGGCCTCGTGCCTGCCTTCGTCGCGGCAGTTGTACGAGATCATCGAGACCCCACGGCAGCTGTATTTGATCATGGAGTGCCCTGGTAGATGGTGCTGGGCTGGATGGTATGATGGGGCCACTGACCAGCCCCGATTTGTTTCCAGTCACCAGCAGGTAACCAATCCCAAACAGCCATGGTAGAAACGTGTAGAAACCACCTGGTTGCGTACTATAATGGGTACTGGAAGCATAGGGAGCCAATATTTGAAGTAAATACTTCATGCTTCAGTCCTTGACTAGGTGGGTTATGTTGCTTTTTAATCAAAGTTTTCTTCTGACCAACTCTGTGACACTGGTCTAACTAATGTGAACTTGCGATTTCTTTCGGAGTTGGGGTTGCATTGGGATGGGTCATGTGTATGACTTTGGATTGCGGAAGGTTTGGGCATATAACAGGTGGGTGCGTTACAACCATCCGTGGTGTTCGCCACCCCAAGATGCCATCTAAAATCACTTCATGGCTGCGGCTGGCAAGCGGTACCTTGACATTTGAGATCTGAACTAGGCATCTTCAACATGAAGATAGCAAGCTCCCACACTGAAACAAAGTTTTCGAAGTATGTGGAACATGAACATATCCAATCATATCCAGTTGATTGTTGCGCAGATGTGTGTGTGTGTATGTGTGCTCCCCGCCAGGCACCCCCAGTCCTTGGTCAATCTGTTGGTGGCGAGCACTTGCGTCAAAATGAACTGTCTTTTGAGGGGCCATCCAGATGCCTCATGATTGATAGGAGGGGATGATAACCATTCATAAGCAACAAAAATAGGGAATATATCATGATATTCCATCTAAATGGCTATGGGTCAATATTGACCCAGAAATTCATCAGATAGGTTTACTCCTTGAATCTTTGTCCAGCCAACCCATAGGCTTTTGACGGCTCCACGGCTACCCTAGGTAGATCGTCAACCACTGTGAATCAAACCACTACGTTTCATCAGCTATCATGAACCATTGTTCACCGAGTATACGTTACTTTGGCACAAACATGTATAAAATTGTCTAAACACTACTGGTTGGTGATTTTAAACAATGGTTACTTTCCCTATAGTAGTTGTGACCATATGGTTGGTTGACTTATATTTTTCACAGGGTTTGAAACCACCAACCAGACTATATTCCAGTAGAAGGATAAACATTGGCAGTTCAGAGGCTTTAAGCATTCCGTAGACGAATACATTCATTGTCGTACAACTATGAATGAACATTCAGTATACCAGGTACCTACCACTATTCAACAATGCAAGATCCGCAGCTCTGCAGTTACAGGTGCCACTTCCTCCGAAAAACCATGGGCCCCGGCGCAGGTACGCTCCTGGTGGGGAACTGTTCGACTACATCGTCGAGCACGGAAGGGCGGAGGCGCCCCGGGTAAGGGGCTGGTGGTAAGGGAGGCAAAGAGCGAGGCCAGGGGGGTCCTGTTCTATCCCTTGAAAGGAGGAGCTACCAGGAGCCACCAACCAAGTGGTGATCGATGTTGGAATCCAGGTACCATAAGGGTGAGATGTAGCTGGTGCTGAAGATGGGATAAGGGAGTGGTGGCTCAAGATGATTGCGTTTTTTGATTGCAGGTATTTTGGATGATGGCTTCGAATTGACGAGAATTGTTTGGGGGATGGGTCAACTAAGCACCAAACGGATAAGAAATTATACCAGCAGTGGATGATTACAGTATATATAATGTTGAGACATATTATATACTTGAATGTGCAGAAGTGGGTTAGCTTCCTGGAAAAGTGAAGCCATGGTAAACAACCTGACAGAAAAAAGACAAACAACCTTATAACAGAAGCCTTAGAGTCATAACCTTTAGCCATGCTTGATGTGAAAGCTGATTTGAAATGGTTGCTTTTACAGGTTGCTTCCCCTATGAAAAAGTACGAATTCTATACATAGGCGATGGGGCCCAAGCGATCCAGTAGGACAACTGAGCCCAGGGCGACGTTTGGGTTTTGGGCTCGTGCCAGGAGAAAGACGCCAGGTGCTCAGAGACGGCTCCATGCTGCTGCTGCTGCTGCTGCTGCTGCTGCTGGTTACTTAGTGGTTGATGTTCATTCAGGGCGTAAGGTTGGCAACAAATTGAGCAAGCAATAGAACTGGGATTGCAATGATTATAACGATTGATGATGATGATGATGATGATGATGATGATGATGATGATGATGATGATGTGGCTGTTGGTTGTTGTTCTTCAGTTGACGATCATTGTCGTTTGCATGGCGTTGTTGAGGGTTGTTCTGGCGTCACTTCGGATCATGACCAGCCGCATGGGACCCCCAAGCATCGTCGACAGCTCATCCCCATGGCCCTTCCGGCGGTGCTAGCAAGACCTGTGGAAGAGATTCGACTCATGCCTTCAGCACAGCCTCAAACGATGTGGAGGGGGTCTGTGCAATAGGGAACCCCCCAAGTTATGGATAGTTTATTGCTATAAAACCTATAAATGACTTATTTTTCATTATGGATGATTTTGGGGTATCCCGAATTTTGGAAACACCCACGTACTTTGGGCGGCCGAAGCATCATTAAAACTGCTACTTTTGGGTAAGTTGAGCAGGGGGTTGCCACCAGGATACCATGACTACCTTTGGGTCGCCAAGGCATCACCACTACCCGTTGGCAAGGTATGCCATGAATTCTGCTTTCATGGCAACATATATTATATACAAAAGTATTATATATATATATATTTAAAAAAATGTATACATATATATATATATGTATATATACTTATATATTTTTTTATATTTATATTTATATATATATATGCTCCACACAACTGCTGGTTATAACTCCAGCCTGATGATTCCAGCAGATCATAATAGATCATAAGTTGATAGCAGAGCAACCATGAACAACCGCTATATTTCATGACAGATGGTTTCATATTATTCCCTTGGATTACTGGTGCCTATGGCCCTGACGCTTCATTCTACCTTCCAGTTTCAAGCCTCCAACTCCAGTCGCTGCCATGTTGCCCTGCTGAGGCATGTCGCTTTCTTCATCAGATCTTGGCTGGAGTGGAGCGCGTTCACGAGACGCCGCTGGGCCCAGGTTGGGAGGCT
>VSDK01017485.1:269490-310370 GCA_009767595.1 Symbiodinium kawagutii | reverse complement strand
ACCCAGGGTATGGCTGATCAAGCCGGACAGCAGGGCTAGGTGAGGTGATCATGGCATGTGAACAGCTAGGAGTACAAGGTGCACCCACAGCCAACTTGTGATATTTTCTGGGAAGTTGACGTTTCCAAAAGCCATAGGGAGCACCAAAAATGGCTGGTTTATTACTATAAATGGTCAATAGTGGATGATTTGGGGGTCCCCTATTTTGAGAAACCACCATATCCTTTGGGGGGACCTTTACCACCAAGAGATAGGCATAAATCCAGATACTGGGTGGATTATAGCTACTACCTTGGCTTTTTTCCGGTTTTTTGGGGGGATATGATTGATTTGCCGCATAGCCACTTAAGCTGTTTGACTTTTGGCGATCTACAAGCCACCAAGGATAGTCATGTTAGTTAGCCTTTGGAGAATTGCAATCAAAATCCAGCAGTGTATAATCCGCAGCTTAATAACAGCTGATTCACTATCAAATACCGGGGGATTTTATGAACAGCTGGATGTATCAAATGTGAAGTTGTGGGGTTTTATGATAGATCCACCTGGTTTGTTGGGAAATGATGGGTTTTATGAACAGCTGGATTCTGGATGTACCATCACTCCCCAACAACCAGCTGGCCAATTCGAAAGCCTATCGGCCAGCTGATCTACATCCCCCGCTATGCAGTGAAAGTGCGCTGCAGTGTGAACAAAAGGCTGCCCTGCAGACCCCCAAAGTTTCGCTGCAACTGACGAGGGTTGGTAGTGATGATTGTGAACATGCTTAGCATTTCTTAACACTGGTTATTTTGTTTACTGTGCTTTCAATGATTGATCATGATTGCTGAACTGTGTCAATATGTGTTAATGGTCAATCACGTTTTGTGATGGTTGAGAATCTCTAATGATCTCTAATGATAGTTGACCATGACAATATGATTGATGACTCCTGACTTATTTTTTGTGCGCCATTTCCGGTAGTGCTGACATTGAATAAAGTAAAATGAAGCAAGCAACCCTGGGTGGGTTATCTATTTGGTGCGGGCTTCAACCAGGAGTTTGGTTTCATCCCATGGAACTATTCCAGCTATGGCAGTTGTGACGTCATGTTGCGTCACTTGAATTTGGTCACCAAAAGATGTTTTCGTATCAACCATCTTTAAAGTAGTTCTTTGTAGGTTTGTCCTTTGACCTTAGCTAAGAAGACTTAGTTGTGTCCATCAATCGTGAAACGCAAACAAATCACCCAAACATGGTTCTTGGTTGCCCAGAAAAACGACCAGGTCAAATGGTGCAGAAGTGATCGACAATGGTCCATGATGGGCTACCAAGGTTGAAACACTGCTGAACGTGGCAAGCAAGTACCTCTTCAGAAGATTGCTTAACCTTCCTGATACTTCTTTGACTGAACAATTATGATTACGTACTGGCCACAGGGATTACTCTCTGGCAAACCTGGAACATCCACCATTAGAGCTGGTATACCTGTAAAAGCTGGTGATTTTGAGCTTTCAGGTCAGTTTGCAGTGTAAATCCACGGCCCAAGAGCCCAAGACCTATTTATTCGGTTTCACCAGACATCATTTTGTGCCATGCTGCCGCAGCTTCTTGCAGGATCATTGCAAGATATTTAAAGTCCATATTTTTTCTACCGCAAGGGAACCAGATGCTCATATCGCCTACCGTTCAATCCCGTAGGACACGACAGCAAAACGCGAGGTCCTCGAGTTTTGCTGTCGTGTCCTACGGGATTGAACGAGCTGAGGATGATCCGAAGCAGGAGGATGACAATGACGATGATGCAGCAGCCGCTCTTTCCCAAGCAACTCCATCACATGAGGAGCATGATGATGCAGAGCCAGCTTCTGATGATGAGGACATCGATCCCAAGCCTCCACCGAAACCTGCCCCAGCCTCCTCAGCAGCTGCCAGTTCAGCAAGTTCCACAGGACTTAAAATGGTTGCAGTGCCGATGCCCAAGCATGAAACATTGAAAAGACCCATGGATTCTGGTGCACAGCAGTCGCCTGTGCCGTTGAAAATGGCCAAGACTGCGTCACCTAGCAGTGTTTTGAGTGTCAAGCCTGCAGGCAAGAAGGGTCGGGACTGGACTGATTTTTCAGAAGATTCTCAGGAGAACAAAAAGAAAGACAAAACCACGAAGAAAGACAAGAAACCAAAAAAGGAGCCCAAGAAGAAAAAGAGCTGAATGATGAATGCAGCAGGTTTCACTTGTCCCAGACATAGCAGCAGTGCGTGATCAGAAAAAAAGAGACTGACGCATGTGGAAAGCAGCAGGAAATATAGGTCAAAGAAATTGAGGGTACCATGTATCCCAATCGCATGCTAAGTTGCCTGTCTTATATCATGCTTATATCAGTACTATATCAATGTCATATGGGCCCAGCAGTTAAGGGTACCCTGGCTTGGGTACGCCCCTTTTTCTTTTGAGAGGACCGAGCCCCGCAGTGTGATGATGGGTGCCGCAGTGGCCATGAGAATTTGCGCTGAACAATGGCTAATGATGGTTGATAAATAGGGGATATTAGGGGATAATAACCAAGTATATAAGGTTTGTAACTATATAACCACCAACCAGAATAGCTAATGATCATGGTCAAGAACGATAAATGATGGTGAATGATGGTAAATCATCGCGAATAATGGCAAAGAGCTTATGATTCATGGCGAATGATTTTGAGCAGAGGATACTGCGTGATGGTTAATGTGCTGAACGGTTGAAAGTGATTAATATGTGTATAAATATAGAGATGGGTCTATGAGCAACAATAAGCCATTTATGAATTGTGTCCCCTAGATTGCTCGCTTCCCCACCAAAGTCGCCACAGTTCGGGGACGGTAACCAATCTATAAGCTGTGTCCCCTAAATTGATGGATTTCTCCACGCACGGTGTCATCTCTCGAATGGGATCCGAATGAGGGTATTATACACCATTCCCGATTGATATGGGTAGATCAATTAATCAACTGTTGGAGTCTGAACTACTACCATGTTTATATGTGGTTTCTCAATAGAGGCCACCCCGAAAATGGTTTGTTTATTACTGTAAGTGGTTAATGAAGGATGATTTGAGGGGTCCCCTGTAGCTTGAGAAAAAAAACAGATGGATCAATCTAATGACAACCAAAAAAATGGTCAGAACACAATTTTGTTACTGTGTGAGATGTGAAAATTCAATGGTACAGGGGCCGTTGACCCACACCATATCCAGTATGGTGTTTGTGAACCCACAACCACATGATGTTTACGTTTTTTAAACGTATCTGAGCCACCAAAACGTGTGGCTTTTGCTGGACTTGGACTTCTTGGGAGGGCTCATCTAGTGGTCGCTAGGTGAGGAACTTACCCTGGGCCAAGGCAATTGCCCTAAAACCGGAGGCTACTTCGAGGTGAACGCATGCCCAGTGGCGAGTGGTCACATCGAGCTTTAGCATCCCAGGGAAGGGGCCACCAGCGCTGGGTTTCCGCCAGCAGGAGCCTCCCACCAGTCAGCAGGGACCTGAGGGGTGCAGGGCGAGGGAAGTGCTCCAACGCAAGCGGTCTAAGGGACAGCTTGGAGGACGAGGTCATCCCCCAGGGGGTTAGTAGTGAGTAATAGTAGGGGATGATGACCAACACCAATGATTAAACAAGTGCTGGTTGGTGGTTTGAGAATAGTTAACTATGGTTGGGTTAATAGTGGTTAACAATGGATTGCAATAGGGGATAATAAGCAACTATTGGGGTTATACCATCAACTGGTTGGCGGTTTGATTGACATTTTTTGTTTTCCCTAGTATTAATTGTTGGTTGACTAATATTTTATATATGGGTTGAAACCACCAACCAGTTTGGTTCGCTGGGCAATTACCAGGTTGCTTGACATGGTGGAACTGTTGAACCTTACTTGGGTAACTAAACTACCAGTTTTGGTAGATATCACCAGCTTGCCAATTGGCGAATTTCAATCAACAAATTTTAGTGAGGCAGCATCACTGTTGTGGTAGATAGAACTTCTACTATGGCACCAGCTATGGTAGATACTTGGAACATCAATCAAGACTCGCACCGTATTGGAAATTTCTTCAAAACATCAATGATCATTGACCATTCCCAACCATCCTTACCACTCATGGAAGCTCGGGACAGATGTGGCTGGTATGATGGTAGACAGAACTTCTACTAGGGTACCAGTTCTGGTGGATGTTTTCGATGTCTGTAGACTCGAACCCTAGTAGCTTTGCAGGGATATATCTATACTTCTGTAGTCCAACACTTAGCAATGGAAAATCACCATATAGAGAAACCCTGAGAAACCATCAAGTGTTCGGTGGATTCTATTGCCAGGTACTACCAGAGGGTACCCATGGGTTATTTATAGCTGGGGGTGAGAATTCACTACATTGCTCACCACCTTGAATCCAAGTATGTAGATTCCCGCGAAGCTATCGGCACGAGACCCTTGTGGTGGATGCAGCACGCGCTCCAGGAAACAATCAGCGCGGTGCTCTACTTGTGTTTGTGGTTAGTGTGGTTGTATTGGTTGGGATACCAATCCGCATGGTAGCGGAGCCCGGTTCGGGCAGGGCTCTTTGGTGATTTTGGTCATTGGTTGTAGTTTCTGAGCTATGGCTGGATCAAGTGTGGCAAGAGATGGTGAACAGGTGGACTGGAAACTGCCTAGCTGGGACGGAGATTGGGCTTCCTTCTCAGATTATTAATTCAGAGTGGAATTGAAGGCTGACGCTACGAAACCTGAGGATTTGACACTGCTAGGACCTCGACTGGCAGGAAATCTCATCGGAAAGGCTTTTGAAGCCATTGCTGACATCGACCGTGTTTCCCTTAGAGACAAAGATGGTTGGAGGTTTCTGCTTAGACACCTTGAAGGCAAACGATGCAAAGAAAAAGTGGACATGTTGGGTGATGCTTTTGCGGAATTCTTTGTGAAGAAAGACACCCAAAGGAAACCAGGAGAAGAACTAGGAGACTACGAGCTACGATATCGAACTATGGTTAGGAGACTGGATAAAGCGATACGAGACTCTGGTTCTGAAGGAAAGATGCCACAGGAACTCTATGGATGGTGCTTGTTACATATGTACCTGAAGATGGACCCCTCAGATGTGGCCAATGTGAGGGGCAGGGCTGATTCATACAAACTGGAACATGTGTTGACGGCTTTGCACCGCATGTGGAGCGGAGGTGGATTGGCTATGAAAGATGCAGAGAAAAAGCAGAGACAAAATCAAACCATCAGACCTTGTTGGCGAATGCAAACCCCGAAGAAGTGTACCAGACCCTCGGACAAGACGAAGATGATGAAGAAGATCCTTCCTACGATGATGAACAGGGTGAGAACAATGAACTTATGGACGCTGCGGCATGGTTCCATGAGATGTCCATCGCATTTCAGGAGTGTCCTGAAGATCCTGAAGTGTATGCCTCTTTCCAAGAGGCCCGACGTGCCTTAGATAAGGCCAGGACCAGTCGTGGATTCTACCCCGTGCGGAATCCAAACACTCAGACTGGCAAGGGGTATAGACCTTTTGGAAAAGGCCTTGGACAACAAAAAGGAAAAGGAAAGGGATCACCAGGAAAAGGAGTTGGTATGACAGGAGATTTCTCTGACAAAGTGTGCATGAGATGCGGAAAACGTGGACACATCGCCAGGATTTGTCCACAGAAAGCACCACAGACTGCGAATGGACCAGGCAGCTATGGCAACAAGATTGGTTTTGTCGGCACAATCTTCCATGCGCATGAGACAAAGGAGGACTACTGGACCGTTGACGAAGTGAAAAGAGAGTTGGTTCGTCACCATGTATGTCCCAGAAAGCGTTTCTACATGCCTGATCAAGATGCAGTACCCATGGATATTGAGAAACTCAATGGCAAAAGGATGACTTTGATGCACATTGCTGGCTTGGAAGACCATGTCATCACAGATGAATGGACAAATGAAGCAGCACGACATGTGCAAGCCAACACTCTCTGGTCAGGCAAGACCATCTTTGAGGTCAAAGACCAGAAGAAGGTGACATTCGCTGATGAAACCAACTTCATGGTGCACATCAAGAATGACGATGAGACGATGCACGATGATGAGAAAGATGACCCACCGGATGAACTGAGCTCTACTGAGTCGCACCAGGTTTCCTCAGTTTATGCCAGTAGCCCGGAGAAGCCTTTGAGAGGCAAGGCCATCATAGATAGCGGGGCATCAGACAACATCATAGGAGTTGAGACGTTGCAAGAATTGGCATCAGTATACGAAGAATTGGGATTTACACCAGAAGATGAGATTGAGGTTGACCGTAGTATGCATAAGAATTTCATCTACGGAAACAACCAGAGCAGCCAAGCTTTGGGCCTCAGCCATCTGAACACAGGAATCTGTGGCAATGAAGTGAAACTTCAGGCCCACATGGTTGAAGGTGGCACCCCATTTCTTTTGTCGTCCAAGTTTCTTTACGATGCCAAAGCAACGATCAATTTTCGGACTGGAGTTGGAATTTTTGAAGCAATCTCCAGTGAACAAATCCAACTTGAGCGAAGCCCCGGAAATCATTTGGTTTTGCCGGTGACAGGATTTGCAGGTCATAGCTATGTTCTCAATGCGATGAAAGTCACACAGCCAGATGCCAGTGTACAGAAACTGCAAGACTCGAATGTGGTGACCGCCGATTCACCGCAAGGGTCGAGTGCACAGAATTCGGAATAGGGACAGCTCCACCAAGGCCTTACTGGATGTTCATATTTTGGAACACCGGCCTTGAGTGGGAAAGGAGATGAGACCTCAATTTCTCAAACAAGTATCAGCCAGAACACCGAAGAACACATGGATGATAGTCATTTGGATTTTGGTTTTCCTGAAGGAGATTTCTCATGCAACTATCTGTCATGTCATGACAAGAAGGAAATCATGTCACATCTTCAGGAAGAACTCAACGAAGGGATTGGGCATCTGCGGGACATTCTTGACCTCTCACGACTTGACCTCTTGGAAATTTGCGCCCCTGAAGACAGTCCTTTGTGTGCTGCTGTTCGACAAGCAGGTGGTAAAGCTTTGGCTTTAGGTTTGCATAATGGTTTTGATTTGACTACGAAACAAGGATTCTTGAAAGCGTTGAAAGTTTTGAAACAAACCAAACCTCGGTATGTGCATGTGTCACCACCATGTTTTCCTTGGTCACCTTTGCAAAATTGTAATCAGAAGACAGAGGCACAAAGAGAGGCTTTGCACATGAAAAGGACAGTCAGTCGAAAACTTTTTAAACATTGCCGACGACTTGTTGAAATTCAACTAAGGGAGAACTTAGGCGATGGAGGCTGGACTTTTCATGAAGAACGTCACGCAGGTGCGGAACAACCCTTGCATGCTCAGAGCTGGTCCCTAGATGATATGAAGATTTTAGAAAGACTTTGTGGCCCTCGGTTCACAGTTCATGGATGTCGACACGGGATGTCCTGTGATGACTCAGGGGAACTGGTAAAGAAACCGTGGGGATGGCTTTCCACGCATCCTAGGATTAAACAAGTGTTGAGTTTGTTGTGCAACCATGGTCCTGGTTCTCATCAACGAATTGAAGGTAAACTCACTGCTAGATCTGCTGTTTATCCTTACTTGTTGTGTCGTCGTTTTGCCAAAGTTTTGATGGAAGACAATCAGTTGATGGCTGCTGTTTTTGCGAATGATTTGAAATCCAATGCCATTTTGGCGAATGAAGGAGACCAGGCTGCACAAATCCCCGAACTTGAACCTGACATTCCTGAGATAGGAGAAGAAGAAGAAGATGTTGAAAGAGCGATCAATGAGAAAGAATTGAAACACAAGATCAAGGTGATTCACAGAAACCTTGGACACCCAAATCAAGAATCATTTCTCAGACTTCTCAGGGATGCAGGAGCTTCACAGGAAATCTTGCGTTTGGCCAGTCAATTTGAATGTGACATTTGTCGCCAACGAGGACGCCGAGCACCAGCCCGTCCAGCCACCACACCAAAGTACTATCACAAATGGGAATGTGTTAGTGTTGATACCTTTTGGTGGCACACCCCAAAAGAGATGGTTGCGAAAGGAAAGAAACCGGTGTACGCCATAGGACTTAGCATGTTTGATGAGGCTACGGACTATCATACGGCGGTCATCATACGAGTAAGTGAGGAAGGACCACATCGCAACATTTCTGCTGAGGATTTCAAGAAGGCGTTTGTGAAAGGTTGGTTGCAACATTTTCCAGCCCCCTCAATTCTGAGGTACGATGAGGAAGGATTTTTGAAAAGTCACGACTTGGTCAAATGGTTGGAAGTTTTCAACATGAAGCTTGAGCCGATTGCTGGGGAAGGTGCTTGGCAGATGGGGAAACATAGCAAACATCTTCAAACGGTCAAGGAACAAATGAATCTGTTGTGTATGGAACTTGAAAACGAATTTTCGGTTGATGAAGTTCTTGGTTTGAGCATTAGTGCGAAAAACAGTATGCATAACATTCGTGGATATTCACCAAATCAGTGGGCTCTTGGACAGGAACATTCTCGAATCTCTTCTTTCTTGCAGCAGGCCAACAACCTACCCTGGGATTCTGCCCGGGACAATCCTACTTTTGAGGAACAGCTTCAAGCAGAAGCCCTCGCGAGACAACACTTTCTTAGGACCGATGCCAAAAGGAGAATCTCACGAGCTATGCATGCCAAATGTAGGACTTTGTTGGAATTTGCGGTTGGTGATCTGGTTTACTATTTCCGAAAGGGGATCAAACAGGGATCTAGATATGGGGGGACATGGCATGGACCTGCTAGGGTACTTGCGCAGGAAAAGACTTCACATCTTCAAGATGACACGTTGGCAGGATCAATTGTATGGATTGCACATGCGGGCAGGATTCTTCGATGCTGTCCTGAACAGTTGCGTCATGTCACCAAAGATGTCAGACATGTTGATCAACAGTTGAATGGTTCTCAAAGCTATTTTGATCTCTTGAAAATGGTTTCTAATCAGATGAAGTACTTTGACTTGAGTCAAGAAGACTACAGTGAACTGGATGCCAACACACGACCAGATGAAGAAATACCGCATTTCCGTGCTCGAACGAAGCAATCCCTTGAACACCTCAATCGCGGTCCCATTCTTGCTCCCCCTCGTGAACCACATGGCGAAGAACCCGCTTCTGGATCTAGTGCACCGCAAGTTGATGAAGGAAAAGGATCAGAAGATGAAGGTGACGTTGGCAGAAGCCGAACACCTACCAATCGACGAGTTGGGACAGACGATCCTGACCGTGGGAGAGAAGCACTACGGAGAGACGTTCGAAGAGATCTACAAGGACCTCGGATACCAAAAGTGGGTCGCAAGTCATTGCAACCACGAGAAGAACAACACTCCAATGATGCAGCTCTACAAGATATACATGCGGCGCCGTCTGGAGATCGAAATGATCGGAGAAGAAGCAGCTCCGAGCACAGAAGCACCAACGAAGCAAGTGGCGAAGACGGGTTACCCCTCTCCAGGAAAAGATCCGCTTCCCTTGACATCAGGAAACTTGAAGCATCAGGGAGAAGATCAACGCATGTCGATCAACAAGAGGATGATGCCAGAGATCGACGAGGCAGAGATGGAAGAAGGCTCTCAATGGGAGAGAGTGAGCGAGCTCGAGACCGACGTTCAAGAAGTGAAAGAAAAACTGGGCAAGATGGAGAACGTTTTGACCCAGATGCTTGCCATGATGCAGAACCAACAGGAGAAGCAGTGAGTGATATGCCTTTGAGTGAACCACCCGCAGCTCCAGAGCCAGCTGATGAATTTCATGCTGGTAGATCGAAGGCTAGAAAGCCTCGAAAGAATGGTAAACAGTTTTTCTGTGATGGAAATGATTGTGATCAGTTTTCCAATTTTGTTGATGATTTGAAGGTTTGTGAGTTTGAGTTGGCACTGGCACCTCGCGACGTTCACATGAAAGGAAAAGGCATTTGGATGGTGAATGCAAAGAACAGAAAGTCTGTTGAAGTTAACATTCGAAACCTCCAACCTGAAGATAAGAAGCTTTTTGAAGAAGCTATGCAGAAAGAAATCGATTCTTTTCTTTCCAGTGAAGCCATTCAAATTTGCTCGGCTGCCGGAGTTCCAGTGGATCGCATTTTGCGCATGAGCTGGATACATGTTTGGAAACCTGTGCATGATGACAAGGGAGAAGTGACAGGTAGAAAGGCTAAGGCTAGGTTGATCATAAGAGGATATGAAGATCCTAGACTGACGAATTTACCTAGAGAGGCACCCACGTTATCATGTCTAGGAAGAAACTTGTTGCTAGCTGAAGCTGCTTGTCGGAAATTTATGATTTGCGCAGGAGACATCCGAACGGCTTTTCTCCAAGGATCGAAGAGCGAATTGTCAGAGGAAGTTTACGGGCTTCCCCCTGAGGACGTGCGACGAGCTTTGAACATGGAACCACATCAAATCCTCAGGATTGCCAAGGCCATTTATGGTTTGTTGAATGCACCTCGAAAATGGTATGATTCCCTTTCTCAATTTTTGTTGGCTGATGGTTGGACGATACATTCTTTGGACAAGTGTTTATTCAAACGAATTGGTCATGATGGTACTATTTGTGGATATTTGGGTATTCATGTTGATGATGTTTTGAGTGCTGGTCATGGGAAGGAGTATGATGAAAGTATTGAAAGGTTGAAACAAAAGTTCTCTTTTGGTAGTTGGGAAAATGCCATGGACAACACGGTTATGTATTGCGGCTGTGAATTGAAACAACACCAGGACTACAGTGTTACTGTTCAACAACAGAAGTTTTCCTTGAGTATTGAAGAAATTCCCATTGCTCATGAACGAAAGGAGAAACCCCAGGCACCTTTGACTGACTCAGAGAAATCTTTGATGCGACAGAGACTTGGAGCTATGAATTGGCGAGCCACTCAGTCTGCACCTTGGTTATTATCTACGGTTAGTCATTTACAAGGTTGTGTGGAAGGAGGAACGGTTCAAGATCTTTTGTCTACGAACAAACTTGTACGGTTACAAATCAAGAGATATGATCAAGGACTTGTGTTCGCTCACATATCTGGACCTTGTACTCTTTGCACTTTCACTGATGCTTCTTGGGCTACTCGAAGGGATGGTAGCAGTCAAGGTGGACAAATAACACTTTTGATGAGTAAAGATATCCTACATGGTAAAATCTCAAAGTTTGCGGTTTTGAATTGGACCAGCAGACGACTTCGACGTGTGGCCCGGAGCTCAACTTCAGCTGAAGCTCAGATGTCAGGAAACGCGTTGGATACGCATGAGTTTGCCAAATTGTGATATTATGATCTTATCAATAGTCATGTCATAGACCTGAGAAAGACGGACACCTATCTCTCGAGTTTTGAGTCATGTATGGTTTGTGATGCTAGGAACATATATGACGGGGTTTGCAAAGTGGAAACTTCCGGATTGCACATGGAGGAAAAGCGAACGGCTATAGAACTATTAGCCATCAAAGAAAGACTTCGACAGGCAAATGTACTTCTCAAATGGGTAGACGGGGAACAAGAAATGGCAGATGGTCTCACGAAACCATGGAGACACGAACGTCTGATCAAAGCTTTGAAGGAACCAGTCTGGCGACTCATATATGACCCGACATTCCAGTCTGCTCGCAAGAAGAGATTTCTTCGAAGGAATCAAGATGGTGATGTGTTCTGGCTGAATACTGTACTCCAATTAGGTGGTGAGCAAAAAGATTTTTGGACCTGTGAGAATTCACTACATTGCTCACCACCTTGAATCCAAGTATGTAGATTCCCGCGAAGCTATCGGCACGAGACCCTTGTGGTGGATGCAGCACGCGCTCCAGGAAACAATCAGCGCGGTGCTCTACTTGTGTTTGTGGTTAGTGTGGTTGTATTGGTTGGGATACCAATCCGCAGGGGGTACCCCCAGTCATCATCCAACCTTAATTGAAATCATCATGGTTTATTCCTAGAAATGGTGAAAACAAAGGATGAAAACTGGGGGTACCCCATCCATTTTATTAGTAAACCAACCAGTACAGTTGGTATATCCCCTATTATTACTGTGTTAGCAGACACGGCTTCCGGGAACTTCGGAACCTGCTGTTGGGTTGCAAAGCTAGGTTAATTTCAGAAATAATTTTCATAACTTTGGGTTTCCCAAACTGGCGCCAGAGAAACCACCATCTACAGTTGAACCATATCCCCCATAATTGTTGGTTCTTATCTCCTATGTTTCATCATTATCACTTAGCCCCTACAGACTGGTAACCCCCTAGTTGGGTCAACAAGCGACTCAACAGGTTATCTCGTTATATCTGCCAGCTGCCTAGTAGTTACCCAGCTATATCTACCAGTTGCCTACTAGTTACTCAACAAGTTAGTTATATCCTATATCTACCCAAGCTAAATTCACCAACTTCACGCTCCCTAGGGGGGTACCACTTGCGACGCACCGGGGCACCACCCCACGCCCCGTGCGTGGAGATCTCCCCGCACGGCTGAGATCGAAGAAGCCACGCCAGACGAAGTCTACGCCGTCCGGGACGTCCAGCTGCGGGGTGAGGGTGCGGGCGATCTGCCGGGGAGATGGTGGGTGAATGATGGGACCAAATGGCTATGGATCAATATGAATCAACCAACTAGTGGGGGATGATCTCCAACACTACTAGGGAAACAATGGTTGATAATAGGTTTCATAGTGGTTGAACATGATGCTTGTGGTTAATATTCAAGGGTGACCGAAAATTGTCAATGGTTGGGGATGATTGATAGATGGTGGTTTGTTTTGGACACAAGTGGTTGGAAATGGCTTCGAATCAGGCCGTTGACCTGTATTGATGTTGATTATGGCCCATGACCCCATTTATCATCCATCATCAAGGCTCTAGTAGCCATAAATTAACCACTAGGTAAACCATAGGCAACAGTCAACCATTTGACCAATCATTTATTCACCACTAAGCACCCATTGACAAGCTGACTTACCATTGAATTTATATACCATTCAATGGACCTTTGCCAAGCATGCACTTCATTTGCCATTCATGAGCCATTCATAATCTCTCATCAACTCTTTAAATCAATAAGTAATCACCATGTTTGACCATACTTGACCATTCCTGAGAACAGTTAACCATTAGTTTAACCATTTTTGACCATAGTTAACCATACTTAGCTCAGTAAGCATTCAGTCAACCATTCAACTCATTGACCATTCATTCACCAATACATGGAGTTGTCCAGAAATGGTGGTACTTGCTAACTGCTAACCTTTCAATAATAGCCTCTAGTATCAGGGGAACTAACCAACTGACTATTATTATTATTATCGTTGGACAAACCTACATTCCTATCATTAGGATGTACCAACCCTTAATACTATTAGGGACGTACCCCTATGATTGTGTAGAGATGGTACATCATTTGGGTATGTGACGGTATGTGCCAAAATAGTGGTACCCCCAAAGCCAATGGTTTCCTGCTAAACTGATCATGTATTGGTGGGGGCCCATTGGTTGCTCTATGGCTTGGCACGTACCCATACTTTGTAGGAAACCATAGAAATTATCATTTTTTTAGGAAACACCCTTAGATACCAGCCATATTTTCCAGCTACCTCTATTGAATGAAACCATGGTGAATGATGGGAAACCCGCTGGGAAACCAGCTAGTTCTATGCTGATTTCGTCCCATCACTCACCACCATCTCCCCTGATTTATGACAACTCCGCATGCCTTTTGACCATCCCTTTCCATACCTCGCTACCTTGCTGGAAGGTCCAAGGAAACCACGCCGTCAACAACTGCGAAACAGGGAAATGCTACGAGGTGGGCCCTGTAGCTATGAGTTGGTTGAGAAGCCACTTAACTAATGGTTAATTATGGTCAATAACGGTCAAGTATGGTTAATAATGGTGAATAATAGCTCTAAGTTGGTCAATAAGCCATGTCGCTTTGAATTTATTTGATCGTAAACGACTTTCCATGGTTACCAACCTGTTCAGCTAACTAGCTGGTGTTGGTGGTGCAGCGCTGGTGACTTATCAGCGATCAGCCATGGGATTTGATGGCTGGGCAAGATGAGGGTTTTGGCTCGATCAGGAGGTTGTGATCACCATTGATCACCAGGGGATTTGTGAGGGCCAAACAAGTGCATTTTGTTTGTCTATGGTTTAGAGGTTTGATGATAGTAACTGGTTGGTGGTTTGATTGACACTTTGTCCCAAATGTATTACCAGCCATGGTACCAGGGTTTGATAGGTGGCTGGTGAGAGCTATGAGGCAACCGGGTATTCACATGTGTTTTTCCCCTAATGATTATTAACAAATGGTTGGTTGACTGATATGTTTCATAGGGGTTGAAACCACCAAGCAGTATATGTGATTGAGGCGCACCACTGTGGTTTACACACATAACATGGTGATAGTACATCCAAACTAAAACGCTATGTTGATTCATTTGCAGTGTGATTATGCTTCAAATCATGAGTTCAGAAATCACATCCAATATCATCCAATGTGTGTTTTGCTCTCTATACGTGTCCAGCTACCTATACTAGATGGTGGTTTGACTGACATGTTTTAATTTTCCCCAGTAACTATTAACAAATTGTTGGTTGACTTGCGCATTTTTTTCATGAGGGGTTGGTTCAACCACCGACCAGATGAATGATCACTATTAGCAATTATAACCACTATAAGCCACCATTAACCATTGTTAACCACCAACCACTACAGACAGCCGCCATGGTGATCCACTCGCTGGGAGTCGCCAGGTCAAAGCGAAGATCAGGAGGTGTGGGGCCCTGTGGGTGCCCGTTGTGATGGGAGTCAACACGTCGGAAGCGCGAAGAAAACTGGATGGATTACAGCTACTACCTTAGCTTTTATAGGGGTTAATAACCTTTATAACAATGGTTGGTAATATTTAACCAGTGGTTAAACAACTACTAAAAACCCGTTTTCCTCACTTGCAATCTATGCTGGTTGACTTGCGCATATTTTCTATGCTGGTTGGTGGTTTCATTTTCCCTGACCAGCACATAACAAATGTCTATACTGGTTTGTGGTTTCATTCACATTTGTTTCATTTTCCGTAGTTGTTATTAACACATAGTTGGCTGACAAGCACTTTCTTTGGGGGTTGAAACCACCAACCAGTGTATAGTCAGCACTCCTAAGCCCAAATCTACAAATTCGCATGACACTGGTAGCAATTATACACCCCAAATGTTCGTTTGAGATTTTCGTTGAACGGAGAGACGAGAACTGAATGTCGATTCAGATGCTAGATATTGCTACAGTATGATGACCTGGGGCGAATGAACACCTGGGGTCCCATCAAGCTTAGACTTCATTACTGAAAATTGGTTGGCTTCAGTCCGGCCAGTTGCAACTTCTGGTTGTTAACAAACGAAGGTGTCATTTTGCCAAGTTGATTGTATGGATGGATGGTGTTTTTTTGCTTGTTTTGATGCTGTTATGCTAATCGCGGTGGTGGTGGTGGTGCTGCTGCTGCCTGCGCCGGCGCGGGCTGCTGCTGCTGCTGCTGGCGATTGTGATAGGGCGAATGCGATGGGGGTCACCGTGGTTTGTCTGCTTTGATTTACCATACACCCACTATATTAAAAGATAAGCTTTTAGAAAGGGATCCATAAGCCACCAAGGAATACCAATCATGTCTTGGGGTTATTTGTGAACCAAGTAACTTGTTTTCAGTTCACTATACCTTTGTTTCCTAAAATGGGAGACTCCAAAAATGGTTTGTTTGTCACTAAAAGTGATTTCTATTGGATGATGACTGGGCGTACCCCTATGGCTTGAGAAACCACCATCTATCTCCTTGCTGTCAATAACCATCATGAATGAAGAAAGTCAACCTTAACCTTGCATAGATCACAAGCTATCAGCCACATTTAGCACCTATAGACCTATAGACACTTAATTAACTATACCAATAATATCCACTTCAGCAAGTCTAGAAGCGAAGCATTGCTATCAGGCCGAAAGAACGGAGGCCGGGAAACGAGTGTCGGCCCTGACCTGTGCCCTCATCAGTTGGGTGGTTCATGGTTGGAAAAGATGGCTGATGGTTCATGTGGATGGTGGTCAAAACCCTGAACCCCTGGTTCCCCGATAATTAGCCATTGGTTTCCCCATGATTGCTGTGTCCCCCATTCGTGGGTTGAGTAATACTGACCCATAGACATGTGGATGCTGGTGGTTGATGATCATGGATCATATTCAAGAGCAGCGATATGGTTTGGGCAGAACCATGTGAATACTGGAGCTGGGTAAACGAACCCCAAACGTTTACGATTGTTGAAAGATATTCAGCGGAGAGGCAGTGAGTCCCAGTTATTCCCGAGTCCACGTGTGATTTGGTGTACACGGCAACCAGAAACACATGTTCAACTGGTTTGTTTTCAGGAGTTGGTTCTATGGGTTCTTGATGCTTACAATTTGAGTGTTTCTCAAAATCGGGAACCCAACGATACTTGTTTGAATCATTTCTAGCCTACTCAACCATACCAAACCAATATAAATCAATCATTTTGTTGGGACCCATATGGCTTGAGAAACCGCCATTTGATGATGATTCATCCAGTAGAATTAATCCACCTTTTCGTTTGTTCTGGATGTTCTGGGCTTCTCTGAGTCAACATCCCAACAGCGAACTGTCTTCACAGCTATCAACATCCCAACAAGAATCTTAGCCTCAAATGGTGGTTTCTTAAACTCGGGTACCCCAAAAATGGTTGGTTTTTTGATGTTTATTGCTATAAATGGTTAATGAACTGGATGATTTGGGGGTACTCCTATCTTCAGAAACCACCAAATGGTGGACCTGGGCGAAAATCCAAATGTGCGTGAGGCTTGATGAAGTCACGCAGATTCCCAAAAAATTACCCCACAAGACACGGTGTGCGACAAACATGGTGTGCTTGTTTGGGTGCCTTGTTCGAAACACTACCTGCTGGTTCGCTGCACCAAGAACCACCGCAGGTGAAACATCTAGTGTTGGTTGACCCCAGTTCGGTCCTGTTAGTTGTTGCTTATGAACCTTTCTCCCTCATCAAAGTTGGTGTTGTCGCTTACTTGGAGTGTTCTGTTCATCACTTTGGGAACAAAAATGGCTGCAGGGGAAACTGGCCAACCCTTTCATCATCTTTCATCCCAGCAAGCGAGATCTTCAAATCAACGGAGCACAGCCCGTGTTTTTGATACGCCTGTCAAGAGGCCTGCATGGTCTTCAGTTCTCTTTGGTGGCTGGTGGTTTTAAAGATGTTCTAGAAGGGATTATAGTCGTTAATATTCAGGACACATATAGCGTTTCGAGACATTTTTTATTCTCCCAAATGCCCAAAATGCGATGGTTGATCGACTTGCACATATCACCCAGCGCATGACGTGAGCCGGTCCCTACTACCGGCGATGGCGTCGTTAGTCAATAGTGATCACACTCCGGCACTCCAACAGTTCGCTGGTTGGATAATCCTTATTCCCAATAGGTAAATGATCTACAAAGGGTAGATTATCCATTGCTATGGTAGATTACCAGATTGTAAATTCAATCAATGCAGACATGCAGAATGAACAAATCTGTAAACCAAAGAGACCGTGAAACAAGCTGCAGCTAGCAGGCAGCGCCTACGCTGGCTATGGCACCAACGGCTATGGTAACTACGGTGGCTATGGTGGCTATGATGCTGGCTATGGCGGCTACGGCGGGTATGGCGGCTATGGCGGGTATGGCGGTTACGGTGGGTATGGTGGCTACGGGGGCAACTATGGCGGCCATGGCTACGGCGGTTACGGCCGCGTGCCCGGCCGACGTGTTGGTGGACCTCCCCACAGCTACAGGAGGGGGCTGGGCGAGGTTTGTGGGTTTGTACACCTGAGGAACATATCATAGCTGCAAAAGCAACCTTTGCTTCTGGAGTATCATCAGTCACCTCAAAAGTCATGGTGGATTGATCCTTGAAGCTTAACCAGTATCTGTAGTTGTATGATGGGGTGACAGCTAATATCAACATTATTATTGGTCAACAATGTGACATTGACTATTCATGATTCATATTGCCAACCATTGTCGAACCACTGTCTATACCATCATTGACAACTTTAACTCTTGTTCACTATATAATATGTCGTCAACTGATATCCACCGTTACTGGCCACTTTTAGCTGCCAAAGCTTGGTTGACCATTGATTACACCCACCAGCTTACCACATGGTAAGCCAATGTTGATCGAGTATTTCAAAGCTGATATGCTATACGTTTCGGACCAAACCAGCAACTGCTTGTTAAGCATCGATCAAATGATAGATTGTTGCACCGAAAAGTGCAAACTACATGTGTTCAAACGATATCAAACCCGACTGAGATGAATTGCCTAATTCCCCTTGGGAGTTGATGGGAGTTGGTAGTTCTAGTGTTGTTGAAACAAAGGTCACTCATTATGTTCAGCTGGATACCCTTATGTATCATTGTGAATCTCTGGTGTTTTTTTTTCAGTTGATTATTGGTTGGTTACAAATTATTATGTAGTCCTGCTATGGTTGACTGCTGTTTCCCCTTTGATTCAACCAGAATTGTGGCGGTACATTTGCCACTGGAATGTCCCTTTTTTCGGGGTTAGTGTTGGTTCAGTTGCTTAACCATTATTCCCTCCCCACTGTTGATGCGTGAATCGGTTCAATTATAAATTATGTCTCCAACTATATGGTTGACTAAAGATGATCCGTAGTAGTACTACGAATCCAGGACATTGATTACCAATCAATAGCAGGAAGACAATTAGCAAAAAAGTATATGAATAGGACATGGTTTTTACAGTTGATTAATTAGTTTCTAGGTCCTTTTGCCAGTAGGACAAGTTGACAGGTGATAATCAAGACGTCATGACGACGACAGAACTGATTTGATCATTGTATGGATTAGTACGCAATACTGAACCGGTTTCCAACTATGAACCAGCAATACATGATTTCTTTACACAAGAAAACACATAGTACTAGCAATGAATGATTAATTTATTGACTAAAAGAATTCCCATAGACCATGGATAGTATTCAATGATTTGACTATTGGTCGGTGAACCACCTGGACATCCTCTCCTACCGCAGGAACCGTCCAACTTCCTCTGAGGTGCAAGGGATGGTGTCGCGGGGATGAAAGATCAAGGTAAATGATAGGTTCACTATGGTTCACTAGTGTTAGAAACCATTCATGACCCACCACTAATTGGTTCAAGCAGCATTCACGATCATGGTGAAGATTATTGCTTATTTGATAGTCGTGGCCAATGATTATTGGATGGCTGGTGGTAATTTGATTGGAAATTTGATGAATTGATGGTCGTTAATGCTTCATTTGGTTGATTGATGCTGGAGTCATGGTTAAATCATAATCATTGTTCATTGTTGGTTCATTGATGTTTGACTAAATATGTCTTGTTTCTCTATCCATCATATTGCGGTGTCCAGAAGTAGCAACCACCATCAAACCTTCATTAATCAGCAAATATCAACGAAAATAAGTTGAGATGTAAACCATCATGTAAACGAATGTCATTAATCATTGACCGCAGCATCGTGTGAACCATCATCGGACTCAAACATTCTTGCGCACAAGAGATGTGCCGCAGCCGTTGGGGTGCCAGGCAGCATACATGGGCTCCAGCCCTTGGGGTGGGGAGCCTCAGAGCCGTGGCGCCGATTGACGGTGACCATCGTCCGCAACGGGCCTACCATGAACCATGTCATGGTGTCGCACCTTAAACCATGAAGCTACCCCACTCAGCTATGGAGTTATGGTTGGTTTACTACTAATAGCTGGTTAAAGGATGAGAACTGGGGGTACCCCTAGCCATCTCGTCATGGTAGATCGGTTGGATGAGAACTGGGCCCCAGTCACTGGCTTCAGAAACAGCCAACCATCACCCACCCATTTCTTTGCGCATGATTTTTCCATCAACCATTCCCCATGATGGAGCCAAAGAAAACGAAGCTATAGAAATACCAGACTGTCTATAGCAAACCATCATTAGCTGCATTATTTTACCATCAACCATGAAGCTATAGACAAATGATGCAGCGGCCAATCATGTTCAACTATCATGTTCATAGCACAATCATGTCCATAGCTCCATCATCAACCATTCCCCATGAAGCCATAGAAATGATGGAGCTATGGACATGGCCGCAGCGGCGCGGTGCTTCTCTCCCGGATCTCGCGGTTCGTTCAGGCACCGCCTCCAGGGGCGGCTACACTTCGAACGGATCCTGGGGCTCCGAGTACGAGGTGGGCGGTGCCTGCGCGGGCAGCTGGGTGGTGGTTGAACCTGGGTGAGTGGATGAACATCGATGGAAAAAAACGATAGCTGGTCTACGAGCTGGTTCATAGGGGATGATGATAGGGGATGATACCCAACAATAGTGAAACAACTACTGGTTGGTGGTTTCATTCACATTTTTTTGTTCTGTAGTAAAAAATCACACATAGTTGGTTGACTAGCATATTTTTCATAGGGTTTGAAACCACCAACCAGCTATCATTAGCTGGTTCATTAGCTGGTTTTGTTTTTAGTGGCAAATAAGTCTTTGTTGGTTTATGAGCTGGTTGAAATGGCGGGCTGTTGTTTTGATTTGGATGATCAAAACATGTCACATGCCCATATTGGCAATGATTGGCTGATAAAATTGATTACTTTACTGGCTGCATCATAAAATGAACGAACCACGGCGAAGGATAGATCATCATGGATCAACATGAGATCAATTTGATCAAGCTAGAGAACCTGGATTTCCTCCACGAGCTAACCAGCTAAAGGTCGCGCCATGTTTGGTGAGCTAATGATGGCGATCAGAAAATGGTTTGTTTATTGATATGAATGGTAACTAGTGGATGATTTGGGGGGTCCCCTATTTTGAGAAACACCCATATGGATGGTTCTCAATAATGGATGATTGCTATTAGATGCTATTAGTGCTTACTACAATTACTCAAAGTGATTCACAATGGTTTCTTCATATGGGGAAGCCCAAAACATGGACGGCTTGTTATTGAAAATGGTTGACTATGGTTATCAACAAGGGGATGATGAGCAATAATAGAGGATATACCAACTACAATGGATGGTTTATTACTAGGAGTTACTAATAATGGATTATGTGGGGGTGCCCCTATTTTGATTTTGAGAAACACCCATAGGTACTACATGGGGTCATGCTATTGTGACAAATTAATGTCACAGGCTATTACGGGTGAATTGATAATTTTTGATGTAGTGGTTAATCATGCATCATGCCCACTATGGTTTGTACAATGGTCAATCATCGTCAATCATGGCGGTCAACATCATGCTACTTGATTCTCGCACATCACTAATTGCTAATCTGGTTAGTGGTTTCATTCACATTTTTATTTTCCCTATAGTAATTACTCATAAATGGTTGGAACCATAACAAGTGACAATTGGAGATGTCAATCAACAATCGCCATTGAAGAATCACCAATGAGCAGCCCTCAACCAAAAGAAGAACAACATGTCTCTCGCAGAAACGCAATGGACTCAACAGCACCTTTCATGCTGTGTGAAGCACTGATCACGGGTGATGGCCAGTGCCAAGCGAAAAGAAACCCCGAGTCGTTGCCCCCACCGAAGCTCGTCAGAACTCAGCCCCTGGCAGCACCGCGGGAAGCCAAGAGCGGACGGCGGTGTGCGGATGTGAGATTGGTCTGATGTGCATTCTGGTTACCATGGTTATAGGGGCCATGGTTTATACATATTCATGGATCTAAGATGTTATAGGGGCCATAATTGATTCATATTCATGGACAACCATGGTTGTGGGATGTTATAGGGGCCATCATTTATATCCTATTTGGCCATTTACCATGCTTACGTCCCAGATGATTAACTGCACATCCACTCGCTTGTGCGATGTTTTTGGGTTAACGTCCTGGTTGCCCGAGCGGGTGCGAGTCACTGGCGGTTGTTCACCAGGAAAATCGCTGTGAAACCCGCGAAGTTGAGCTAGCTATCCATCTATTTATCCATCCATCTCTCTAACTATCCATCCATCTATCTATCCATCCATCTATCTATCCATCCAGCTATCTATCCAGCTATCAATCTATATCTCAATGCTTTATCGATCCATTTGTGACATGTGCAGATTTGTGGATCCATGCAGATCTATATATACACATCTAATATTGATTATACATACAGATCGATGGTGTATTTGAGGTGTTTATGATGATACCCCCAAACCATCAAATGACGGATCATTTGTGCAGCATCAATGCAGTGTGCACAGCCACGTGTGATACGAGTTTCTCCCGTTTGGTCCTGGTTGTCAGAATGAGTGAATACAGAAACGATTGGATGGCCACACGTGTGAGCCTGACTTGGCACCTTGTGGGAGCTTCCACAAATGTGGGTGTTTCTCAAGCCATAGGGGTACCCCAAGTCATCATCCAGCTTAATAGTCATTTATAGTAATAAACCAACCATAACTTTTGGGCTGAACCATGCTTGCAGCACCTGCGCACTTTCAACCCGACCTGCGTGCCTATCGGGCGTTCGCCATGGTGGGTCACCCTGGTGGCCCAGGCGCATGGACGACGCAGCCCTCGACCAGCTTCGTTTGGAAGACCCAGGGACCCTGCCACAACGGGTGGTTGCTGTGAATCTATAGACCCTTCTAGCTATAAGTTGATATGGCTAGTGATGGTATAGTTAACTGGCTGGTGATAACTAGGGTTACTTCCAGTTATGGTATAGTCTAATAGTCAAGTTGATATGGCTATGGGTCAAGCAGTTAACCAACCAACTAATGAAGGATAATGACCAACAATAGTAAGGGAAACAATGGTTAATAATAGGGGAACAAGGGGTACGGGGTTTTGACCCACAGCCATATGGATAGTGATGGTATAGTTAACTGGCTGGTGATAACTAGGGTTACTTCCAGTTATGGTATAGTCAAGTTGATTAAGACGCCATTTAACTATACAATAGCTGGCAGTTACCCTAGTTATAAGCCAACTTAGCGAATTAAGTTTGGGCCCACTTTGTAGGGATATGGAGCTTTCTCTAGAAATCCGGGACCTGGAATCCCAAGGTTTGAGATCATCAGCCTGGTTGATTTTAGGGATCTCCTATGGCTTGAGAAACCAGGCCAGCATTTGCAGGAACTACTAGGATTTTTCAATGGAAACTAGTACTTCCAAACACCTGGGTTTAGAGTTTAAATGAATTTAGACTTACCAGCTTTAACTTGCGCATTTTGTGGGTGGCACAGCGCCCCTCGTCATATGTTATCAGTTGCCAGTTCCTATTTGTTACACAGAGGGGTACCTTTCAATTGGATTGGCTTATCAGCCACTCAAGTATATATAGTGATATCAGTGATATCCGCATTTTCATCCATCAACTGCAACTACTTTTGGGGGCATCACTATCTTAGACCCTGTAACATCAAACAAGCTGCTTCAAGGTATCGCACTCTTGTTCTAGTCATGACCTTTATGTTTGCCGGAAAAGCTGTTTGATATTTACGGTTGTCTGGTGGCCTAGGGCTGATTAAGAACGATTCTCATTATTCGTCCGGCACTGTAGATTGCCAAGGATCTACTGTACGAGTTTGAAGCATCAATCCATGGTACCGTTGCATTCGATTACCATTAGATTGCCATCAAATTAGCATTGGATGCCCATTGATGCCCCTTGCATCACCAACTTCAGCATCATGAAGCATCAGCTTTTTGCTGCACCTCGGCCTGTCACTATTGGATGATGGCTGTGATGGTCGGTGATGAAAGATAGCAATTTGTTGGTAGTTTCTCAAGCCACAGGGGACCCTGGAAAGTGGTTCGTCCATTACAATCAACGCTTGATATCCGGTGATTTGGGGGTACCTCTATTTTGAGAAGCCACCATTTGGATAAATGATGAAAACTGACCGGTTTGTTGCTTGTTGCCAAATACTATTGATTGGTATTACCTCCAAAGTCATCATGTCATTACCATGGTAGATATTTGAAGTAACAATCTCTGTTGGGATGACCAAACTAGTTTTTGTGGTTCAGATGTCAACCAATTACTACTCATGTTCGAGTGATTAGTACCCACAACGATACTAAATACCTGCCAGTATATATTTCCTGGAAAAACAACTGGTGTATAATTACATGAAATTGCGATGGATCTACCATCATATACCATTATCTACCTTACTTGATGATCATGAACAATAGGAATGGTGAGCGCAACAAATCAACCATGTAGCTGGTATATCATAATTATGTATATCCCTATTCTTGTTGCTTATAGTCCCCCAGTTGTTAACCTTTAACCAGCTTATCAGCCATTGCTTTTGATAGCCATTACTTGAGCCACTGACCATTATGAACCATCATGCACTAGTATTAACCATTACATAATTTGTTATTATCATTGACCCTATATAGTAATCCTTAGTTGTTCGCAATCATCAGTGCAACAAATCCTAGTTGCTCATAATCCTCTAGTTGGTGACCACTCGTTTGTATCAGCGGCAACGGCAACAAATCCTGAACCGTTGGTTGCATAGGACCCAGTCGGAAAACATCGTCTGTCAGACCCATGGCCTTGCAAATCACAACGCGAAGTCTAGATATGGGTCAAGCAGTTAACCATCGATGATGGTGGATTAAAAAGCAGCGAAACTCAAGAAAAACAAGGGTTAATGATCAGGGGAACCAGGGGTACGGGGTTTCTCTGTAGAATATGGGCGTTTCTCAAAATGAGAGTACCCCCAAATATCCCCAAATCATCTAGTTATTAACCATCTATAAGAATAAACCAACCATTTTTGGGGCTCCCTATTTTGAGAAACAAGCATATGTTTCCGGGATTCTTTGTATCAAGCTGATCTTCAAGGATCCGAAACACAACCCTCTTCAAAATACAATATGCAAATTCAAGACAAGTCCTTTGCCCAAAAATAAACATATTGTAGCAAAAGCCTTGTGCAATACAAAACATCATAAATACGAAAGACGAAACCAAATCCCAACCCTGTGGCCGTTTTCGCAGTTTTTGCATTTTCGCAATTGCGCGTTCAAAAACACAACCACAGAAATCACAAACTCCACAATTGTGAAAACAAGAAAACTAAGAAAACCGAGAAAACGAGAAAACCAGGTTCGTTTTCGCGTTTTCAAATTTCGCGCTCACCGTAGAACAAGACCCATGAATGCCGTAGAACAAGACCCATGAATGGCTTACACCTAAACCTGATCCATCTCGACATCACCGGTAAGGTCCTATGGCGTGCCTCCTGCCGCATGGCGTTTAGGCGCTGTTGGTGGGTGCTGGTGCGGCCATGGTAGCGCACTTGGGGTGACGCTTAGGGATGTGAGGAGTGGTTGATTGTTGGTTGATGCTTAAGGAGGGGGGAGAGGTGGATTTCATCAAAGTTGATGATCAATTGATGCCTCGAGGAATTTGATGGGTTTGTTTTTCAGGGTTTCCCTGTAAAAAATATAGGTGTTTTCTCAAAATAGGGGTACCCCTAAATCATCCTTATTGAGCATTCACAGCAATAAACCAGCCAATTTTGGGGGTCCCCCCATTTTGAGAAACCACCAGTAGTTGTTTAACCGCCTTTGTTGGTTATCAATCCCTATTACTAACCACTCTTAATAGTTGCCGGTATAACTATAAAACCATATACAGTAAAACCTATGGTGGGGGATCGTTTACCAAAACGTAACGGCAACCAGTTCTGTAGCCGTGAGCCGTGGGTTCCGCGCACCATGGCACCATCAGGTGCGCAGCTACAAAGATCTCTGCGCCAGGCGGTGATTCTCCGCACATGAGCAGCTTCAAGCGTTTATTGGTTGGTTCATGATGATTAATGGTTTTATAGGGGTTGTAATAACCATTAGTTAGGGTTTATAATAGGGGGTAATGATCAACAACAATGAGTAAACAACTACTGGTTGGTGGTTTCATTCACATCCTTCATTTTCCCTAGTAATCATTAACATATGGCTGGTTGATAATGTTTTTCATAGGGGTTGAAACCACCAACCAGATTCATAGATGGTTGGTTTAGTTGGTTGGTGAAAGAATGTTAAGGATTCAAAGAAATATGGGTTGGTTTCGTTGGTTGGTCATTGGATGGTAGTTGAATGATTAATAATGGTTATATGATGGTGTATGATTATGTCATGGTTTACGATGGTTAATGCTGGGGTAATGACGGTCAATGCTGGTTCAACGGTGATTAACGGTGGTCAACTGATGGTCAATGAATGATGAGTGATGGTTCTGGATGAGCTGATTAATGAAGCTTACCAAGTGGAATAAGCAACAGTATTGGGTGGAAGAATAACGGGTGAATGGTCATGAATGGTCATCAATCCGATACACTTATATTCATAGCCCCCCTGATATTTGATGGCAAATTACCAGCTTCTTATGTTAAAACTAGTGATGGTTACTACTGGTTACTTGATGGGTGACTTCAGCAATGGCTACTGAATGACTATATCAGGGGGTGTCCAAAGAATGGATTATCTAATGGTTGTCAACCATGGTTGGTTACTTGCAGTCCCCAGCCAAATGCATGATCATTGCGGGTAGGACAAAGCATGGCCAACGGCTAGTTCACGAGCAAATCATCGGCTAACAACAGCACCCACTTGAGGTTGAATGATCAACATCCTCATATCCATCATTTACAGGTGAATGAAGTCATAAACCTCCCTGGATTTTGTCTATAAAAGTTGTGTCATACAGCTGACGGCGTCAGCAAAACGCTGGCTCGCCCAAGCCGGCGATAGCCGGTGCTGCGCAAGTCGTCAGTTGTCTACCTGACCCCACGGAAGTCCAACCTGGGGTGCGCAAGGAATACGTGGGCCGTGCGCAAGCGTAAGGGATTTCATGCGAAATGGGCCTGTGAAGATACTGGTACAAGGAGGGCCCCCAACCACCTATAAGTTGGTTTATAAGTAACATTACTGGGGTGATTTCTACCAGTTATAGGGGTTCTAACCCAACTGATAACTGCCAGGGGCCCACCTTGTACCTTTTGGACCTGCAGTCCTGTGGTGTATCTTCTCATACTGATTACACGCGGCCAGCGCTAACCAGATTTGCTGCTTTGGTACTGTGAATCAACCGAGGCTTTTCTCAAGAGGGACCCCCCAAATTAGTTTCTCTTTATTATTTTGGTGGTCGCAACAAAGGATGATAACTGGGGGTACCCTTACGGCCTCCTCAGGCACCCCAGCATATGGGTCATCATCTACAGCAGGTACTGGAACCACTGGTGCTGCTGCTCGGGACCACAAATGAAAAACGCTTATTGCGGGGGACACGAGCCATTCTCATTGGTTTCCTCATAATCCCCCCAAATCTGGTGGCTTTACCAACGTCATCTGAGTGAGGTCCAAAAGGTACTGGTAGTAGAAGGGGCTTGTAGCAGCCATTGCGGATTCCATCTACACAGCTAGCCGTGCAAAAAAAACAATGAGGCATCCAAGAAGCAGATCTACACTATTCGTCTCACATCCAGCAGTCAATGTCAATTATGATAATGATGATTGTTGTAAGTTTGAAGCTTGTCAGAACATTTTTTCGCGATCCAACCATCAGTTAATCATTTAATCTAACATGATCAACCGATATCAAGCAGTATATCCATCATTCTTGTTCAACCATCTATCAACCATTCCCAATAGCTGTTGGTTAGTTTGTTGCGCAAGCAGCTACGCAAGCAGCTGCCGTATCCCGGATATTCGGGTGACCTGGGGCCCTGGTTCGCTTGGATTTGGGGTTGGAAGCCAGGCTGCTCGCTGAACCTTTAAATTGGAGGTCAAGGTGAGCGCCGGGCTTGTGGGGTGCGTCTCAGCTTGGGATTTGAAGATAAACTTTGGAACACTTTAGGCAGATGATGAACTTCCATAGGTTCCAGCAGAGCAAGTGATGAAAAAGAGAAATGACCGCAATCAAACAAGGACAGTACATAGGAATTACACAGCACAAGGATACTAAAGCCTGGTTATGTTCACACGAAAGTGCATTTTGGAAAGATTCTGGTTCATGTTTACATGATCAATAATCACATATCATATATAAGTCTTCGGAAGGCATGGAAAATCAACACAATTATATAGTTTTCCATGGTGCGTGTACAGCGAACAAATTTGGTGTTAGAAGGGCTGCAAAATCCCGGCGAGGGAAAGATGCCTCACTGCCACTGCAAATGCAAGGTACCTTAGAGTTCGAATTGATTCGAATTGATGTTCTTGCCGCATGTGGGGTTGTCCATGATGATCAGGCCTTGGAAGGTCCATGACTTGTGCGGATTTTCGCTAGCCAGGCTAGCAGAGTGATGTTTGCTACACAGATGGTTGATGAGCACCTCATATCAACGGACAACCCCATGCTTCGATTGAACCAGGAAGAAATGGAACCAATTGTGAAATCATCAGAACTTGATGGTCCTGACTGAATGTGCAAGCGTAATGCTTTCGAAAAAGGTCGCGAGTCATTTGAATTTAGCCACTGCTGCTGTTGTGTCCCTTACATTTTGACCGGGTAGCGCAGGTAGCAGATGCAAATGGTATGAGATCAGGTCGCCCCTCAGGTCGCTCTTAGCCTCCCCATCACAAAGCTATGGCCATTTTAAGGCAGAGAAGATGCATATTTTTTTGGGTGAAGCCTGAGATTGTAGACTCCTGCAAGCTGAATTCGTATCAGTTTCAACTCACTGAGGTGGTCCTTGTGAGAGTTTTTGCATGTTTTTGCCTGCTGAGTCACTTTTTTTCAGGACCCTGATGCCAGCAAAATCACTCATTTGCAGGATGAGTTGGGGTTTGTAGCACAGCCATGGTCCAATGTATCATGCTGAAGGTGCGATTCTGCTCCTGGCAACCTTTCGGCCCGCTGTGGTAGCATTCCCAAGCAAAATGGGAGCCCCAAAGATGGATGGCTTGTTGCATTTTATTACTAGTTGCTATATTATACAGATGATTTTGGGGCACACCCACTTTAAGAAACAATGATGTACACGCACCGTGGTAGCTATTGCAGATTGAAAGCAACATGTGGAATCGTAAATGACAATGTCCACGAGACCCCATCTATTCTCGATTGAAGTCATGACCTGACTGAGAAATGCTGTAGGATGAGGGGAAAAAATCACTGGTGGCAACGTCTCCCCCAAGAGGGTAAAAGGGTAGATCTTTTTGATATGTCTCAACTGTCGGATACAAGTGCCTAATTCCTACCTACAGACTACTACCACTTTACTACACCTGCCAATCCCGAAACTTGTCGAACACCATTTACGTCTGACCATTTTAGGCATCATCACGTGTCAATATGTGTCAATATTATCATTTTATGTTTGCCCTTTTCCGCCTTGCAGCTGAGCAGACGATGAATGACATGGTGCGATCGTCCAGCTATATAACATAAACCGAACTGTTGGTCGGTTGGAGTTGAGAACTTGTTTGGCATTCAATGTTGTTTTTTGATCCTGGAAATCACAACATGAAGCAGCATTAGGTGGCACGACATGATGATGACCCTCGGTAGTTGCCAAGTTTTTTGGGCTGTTCCCAGCCACTTCAGTGGATGTGTTTCACTTGATTTGTTTGAGGGATACAAATCAAACTGTCAATAGTAACATCAACATGCAACAAGCTCGGCAAGCAGCTCTCACCGCAGCTTTCGCCACATGGCGGTTCCTTTGTCCAAGAGCGAGCTGGACTTCGCATTGCAGGTGACCGAACCATGACATATTAAGAAGCCGAGCTGCTTGGTACTATGGGTCAACTGTGGTGAATCATTGATGATAGGGGATAGGATAGCATAACAACCAGTAATCATCTAGATTTGAGAGTTCAAACAGATCAAGGTTTTGCTAAAAGATATGATTCATCGGATGCCGCCAATCAGTTAGAGTCCATCGACGATTGGGAGGTTATCAACTGGAGCCGGGCGACGTGGGAAAACTCTCCCAGGGCGTTGCCACGCGTGGGTGAAGGTGTTTTTGGTGGTTGAACAGCTGATGGTAAGTGAACCTCCCAATACACACGAATTTGTGTGCATCTATTGGTGACCAGCCAGGGGTACACGTGCCCGTGATTTACAGCCATATGGCAAATACTGAGTACCAAATCATGGCAATTCATCCGTATTTGAATGACACCTCGGCAACCCCCGAAAAACCAGGAAGCGGCCAGACCCTCCAAGTTATGATGTTGAGAAAGCCAGTAGACGGGTGATGTTTACTATTTGGTAGGGCTTCACAATGGGCTCCATTGGCTTCGTAAGCCAAGCCTTATCAACATGACCAGTGTGGGGGTAGCCCTGTGGCCCTTGATTTGCATTTGGTGAATGATATGATGACGGGTTCCGCTGACCACGCCATACCACGCCGATCCAGCTGATTTTGGGAGGCCCTTCGCGTGGAGCATGTGCGAGCACCTCGCAGCTGCATTGAGGTGTCCAGTTGTGGTGGGTAGATGTTTCTAGAGCTGAATAAGCTGCTGGAAAAAGAGTTATTTGGTGATGTTCACTTAACGGTACGTAGAATCATCCGGACTCCATCGTTTCACGTGTAATCGCAGGCAGCCCAGCTTGCGAAGGTTCATAGATCACTTGACCAACCATGAAAGGCATGTCGAGTCGGAGCAGCCCCACAGCCCGTCATCCCACTTCTCCCAAGGATGCGATGATCCGCTTCACCAGCTTGATGAGTCTTAACCATCCAAGCAACCAACCAACAAGCAACTCTCTTATAAATGAGCCTAAATTGGAAATCCCATGAAATCCCCATAAATCCAGCCCTTATAGCTGGCTTAGCGGCTTGCATACAATTGAACTGAAAATGGCATTGTTCAACTGCTGGGTTGCCAGAGAGTGACATCAACCAACATGAATCCATAATCGACCAACTGTGGTGAATAGGTGTGGATCATTTTTGAGCTTGTGAATGTTTCAAGAAGTCACATGATCTATGTATATTTGCCGACGGTTTCCCTATGCATGTCCTCATGCTTATAGATGTTTAGCATCAAAGTCACCAATGGTAACAGTGAGGCGAAACATGTAAGAAGCTTATATTCATATTCATGTGTATCTATGATACTGATTACCGTACTGTATACTGTTTCAATGTTTGACAATGAAGCAAAGCTAGCAAGCAAAAACAATATCATTCACTATGGACCAGGGGTATCATAACATTGAAATATGATTTGCCATAAACCAGAAGCTGCGAAAAATCATATGTCGTTTACTATTTCTGACATATGTGTTATGAAACACATACTTTGAGAAATCCACGAAACATATTTTGTTGTGTCCTATGTGATTTACTATCATGATGGTAACAGATGCTAAACAATGATGAACGGAGAACATCATTTGATATGATGATGATGATGATGATGATGATGATGATGATGATGATGATGATGATGATGACGATGACGCTGACGATGACGATGACGATGATGGTGATGATGATGGTGATGATGCCAAATGCCAAGAACATTTCTTGGTCCCTTTTAGGCACCTCTCTCCTTTCGGCCCCAAGGTGGATGGGAGGGCCCTGACTGCGTGGGAGACTCAGAACCAGAGCTATTACCTGAGGTAAAATTGCATCCCTGCGCTGATGGTTCTCACACCTCCCGCTGTACCGCGGGAATCAAAATCATCATCATCATCATCATCATCATCATCATCATCACCATCATCATCATCATCATCATCATTACCATCATCATCATCATCATCATCATCATCATCTTCATCATCATCATCATCATCATCATCATCATCATCTTCATCATCATCATCTTCATCATCATCATCATCATCATCATCATCATCATCATCATCATCTTCATCATCATCATCATCTTCATCATTGTCCCCTAGTGTTAGTTGCTGATATACCTAGCACAACGTTGGCTACAGCCAGTTACAGCAGTGCCCATAGCCCTAACCCCGTGCCGAGGTACAGGCGCCTGGGAATCCGCTTCGGCTCCAACCATGGAGAGGTGCGGAGCACCCTGCGGTTTTTGGTGCCATGTTTTTTCCATGTTTTTTCCCAGGGTTCCCCTATGATTTGATGGTGTTTCCCATAGTTTCCTATGGTTTTTTTTGCGGGTTGATTGGTATGGGTTCCCTGTCTTTGAAGGATTTCCATTTGAGCCTTGTTTTTTTTTGGGACCAAGGAGTGTGTAAACTAGGAGGGAACTCGTCATCCCTGTTTGGGTGGGTGGAAGAACTGCTCTAGTTTCAAATTGTGATTTAATTGGTGCTGATCATTGTTGATGTGGTGGCGGAGGGCGCGGCACAGGTTGTTGGCTGAGCTGCAACAGATCACTGACTGCCGTAACAAATACTGGAGAAAGTGATACTATCGGGCCATCCTGATACTGGTTCATTCATCGCATTTGTTTACGGGCCTGCACATAATGGTTACTGAGGCTGCAACCACCTTAAAAGGATTCTTGACGGGCTTCATACCTCTATTTTGCACGGCCCTGATTAGCTGGAAAAAACTAATCCGGGATATCCCCATAGGGTTACAACCTAGTGGATAAATTGAATGAAAAATCGCTGAGCTGCCAAGTTTTTGGAAGCTACCTATTGATCATATTGCCATGGGTCTGTAGCTATGAGCCACCCACCAGGATGCTGGCCGGCCGGCAAAAGGGGGTGACCAAAGTGGCGATTGAAGGGATAAGGAAGGCAAAAGTTGACCATTTCTATTCCTTGAAATCCTTGTATCATCTTGTATCCCACTGTTTGTCGACTCTGACATTCATGATTTTCGGCCAGGTTGCTGAATCTGATTGTTGCGCAATCCGCTACGTTCAACCTATAGTCCCCACATTCCCCAGCATCAGTTGCCATCCTAAAAGTGATCGCCACCATGTCATTCAGCACCGCCAAGGTCGAGGTGACCCCGGGAGCCGCTGGTGGGCGGTACCTGTGGTTAGCCACACCGGTGGATGACGATGGTGGATGACCAGTATGAGATATGGCGGGTTACCCACTTTGGAATGCAGGTACTATGAGTGATTATGATTGTTAGCCAGTTTGGCTGGATATTTCATATTGTGGATGACCAGGAACTATGATTAATATTGATTAATCACTTTGATGTGGTTCTTGCGTGTCTTAAGAACTGGGAACTGTTCACCGTCATTGTTGTTGGCCTATCAGCCACTACAGGATTCAGTACCGTGATGGTGGCCGCGATATGCCGCAGTTGTGGTTGTAGTTGTAGGGTTTGGTGGTGTTGCTGCGTTTGTTGTTAGCGACAAGACGTGGGCATTGCAAGCTTCATGTGTGTGCAGATCATCGATACAGAGTCACCAACTGCATAATCCGAAGCATGGATAATTGCTCACTGTCATGATTGATTATCATCAACTATTCTGGATTTTTTGAGAATTTTGCAGTGGAAAGCACCTGAAGGGACCAACCAGTGATTATATATACGTACCCATTGAGAAATGATTGTTCACCATTGCTCATCACGTCATGTCTTCATGATATGGCCATGGGGCGAATACGCTCTACCCCTTCCGGTCACATCCCTGCTCCACGTGGACAAAGATCCTGATCACTCTTTGTTGGGATATTGTTCGCCCTTTTTGTTTGATTCGCAATGACCCAGCTTGCCTTATGGTATGATGATTGTTTGCTTCTTGTTGATTGATCACACGCCAGCCTTTTTTGCAAGCGCTTCAAGCCAACTGCTAGTTGCCCATCACTTGCATCCAGGTAGTTGTTGATTTTTTGCTCCGGATATTATTGGAACAATCACTCAAGCGTAGTTATTTCTTACAAGAAGTTGATTAACCATGACGAAAGGACTTCATGGAGCTGGGGGTTCCAATGCATATTTTCATCCTTTGGGATGACAGGCAGTCAAGCACTGTCAACCATTAGCAGCCACTGGCTAGGAGGGGAGATCCAGCTGTCAATGAACTCTCTTGGCGGATCTCTCACTACCCCTTCTTGAGAATCAACCATTGCGCTCTAGCTTTCCAACACGGCGGTAGGCGGTATGTTAGGCATGTAGATTATTGATTGCAGCTGGTTATACCACATTGTCACCGCTTCAAAATCGAGTTGTCCCAATATCTAAGTAATCTCAAGTATAGGTGAGTCATACCAACACCATACCACTTTCATCTACCATACACAGTGGTACCCCCAAGTTTTTTACCTCAGGTTCTACCCAGGGTAACTACCAGTTGTAGCGATAGCTCTACTTTGGTTCCGCGTGCCAAGGTATGACCGCTTAGTTGATCGAACTATGGGTGATACAACTACCCATAGGTATAAACTACAAGGATCAAACACCATGTTGATCAACTATAGGGGTATATAACCATTCTGTAGTTGGTTGATAAGTTGATCACCCCTTACCAGGTATAACCGGTTAGTTTATAACACACCTGTACCCCAGGGGTACCACTCTGTAGGCAGCTCCAGCGACAACGTGGGGCCAGGTGAACTTTGGTCCCTCCCGTGCCTTTGCGGTGCAGAGCTCAGGGTACTACCTTAGTTGTTTAGGCTTTTTGGGATATGATTGATTTACCACACAGCCACTAAAGCCGTTAGACTTTTAGCAAGGGATCTAAAAGCCACCAAGTAAAGGGGTAGTAGTTCACAACAGCACGGCTAGTAGCTGGCTATCGATGGGATTGAAGACTGCAGACTACCAGTTAGGGTATGAAAATGTGTCTTGGGTACTACTTATGTTGTAGATGTTACTCAACTGGTATTCGAATTCATTCTGGTTGTAGTGATAGTCGAATAGATAACTGACTAATTGGATTTATCAGCCAAATGGTTTGGTCATCTATAGTTGGTTATGACTGACCAAGTTAAATGAGTAGCTGGTGATTCATAGTTTACGATTTGACTGTGGATGTTCATTGTCGCCAAAGACCAACCCATCAGAGATAAATCAATTACGATACTGCTTGTCATGGTTGGATTTGGCTACGGCTAAGAAGTTGTGTTGTCCTAGTCATGAATGGCTAAAGTCTATGGTTCCTCGAATAGCCAGGAAGTTGTGTGTGAACAACAACTGTTTAACTAAGCTGATCGTTGACTTGCAGGCCGTACGATGGTGATTCTAGCGTTCACCGAGATCATGACCACCAAAATGACAAATCTGATCCAGTTGTGGTTCGTAATCATGCCCAGTAATGCTTAGCGAAGTGAACAGCTGGATGGTGAACGTAGGTACAACCATGGCGACCTGGTCAAGACAGTTGGTTGGTTGTTTATCCCTGTTATTGACACTAGTAGTGACTAGTAGTAGTGACTAGTAGTAGTGACTAGTAGTTAGTAGCTACTAGGGTTACTCATATGCTGTTATCAACTAGTTAGCAAGTAGTAGGTGACATGAGTTGAAGTGCTAGTCTTCATTGTATTCCTACGATTGCTTATCAATTACTAGTAACATAGTAGGGATATCATTCTATGGAGTAACCATTATATGACAACCATTGTAGCGAGCTTATCCAATATCCCTACTATTCACCACTATATCCCTACTATTAACCATTATATCCCTACTATCAACCATTGTATCCCTACTATTAATCATTTTATCCCTAGTATTGCTCATCCATATGACTATAGTCTATAGTAACCATTGCTTATCCCATTGCATCATTGTTGCTTCGCCAACATCGACCTACACAGCTGCGCAGGTTTGTAGCGGCGAGATCGTCTCGCCTGCGCCAAACCGGCCCCGAGAGGGTCGCATCAGTTTCCACGTGGAGCGGGGACGCCCAGGGCGCACGCGATGGACATCAGCGTTCCGAGGGCTGATCATGATCCGTTCATATAGTAGTCAAATGATCACCTTAAAGGTTACATAACTTTTAAGGTTGATTTATAAACTGAACTTAGATGGTTAACATATGGTTAACTTGCAAGTTGAATTTTTGAGATTAAACTCAGGGTAGCCACTGTCAGAAAATTCGCTAAATCACCCGCTCACGAAAATCCCTAATTAAACTTAGATGGTGAACTTAAACTTAGATGGTGAACTTGGCGGTGAACTTCGAGTGACCTCAGAGGTTCGCAATGATTCTTAGTGCCGAGGTTCGGGCCGTTGGCTTCTCCCAGCTTTGAAGTGGGCAGACCCTCTGCGCAGGTGGACCGGTGGCTGCGTCCTTGTTGCGACGGGGAGCGGTTTATAGCTGGCGATTTGATAGGTTGATAAGCAGTCTTTCACGATGGGTTTATTGATGGTTATTGAGGATTATTCATTAAGCAGTGATTTGTTGCTAGCAATTTGATTGTTTGATAGTGATTAAGCCACTACAATGGGTTTATTGATGCTTATTGATGGGTTGCAATCGAAAACCATCAATAACCGTGATGCTTGATGGTCAGCGATGGTAGTGATGGGTTGATATATAACCAGTCACTAACATTCAGTAACCCACGGTCGATAGGGTGACCGTGCGAAAAGCCGTTGAGGCTAACTGGCCGGAAAACCGTGACCTGATCCAACCATCACCTGGGGGGCTCTGTTGACGAGGAGCACCGAAAAAAGGCTGAGCGTTTGTTGGTTGGTTCATGATGATTACTGGTTTTATAGGGGTAATAATAGAGAGCTGGGGACTGTGGGAGTGCGCTTTTTTCATGTTTTAGATGGATAATGTTAATGTTAAGAAAGATTTTGGTTTTATAAGAGATGTTAAAAGTTTATATCTAAAAGTTTTGTTCATGTACTGAGGTATTCAAATATATCAACTATGTAACTCGATGATATTGCCTATGAGAAAGAAAACATGTTCCCCTAGTTATGAGGATATATATGTACATAATTGTAGAAAATAAAGGCAGGTACTGCAGGGACAACTACTGTACAAGTTTCTATACATTTTCTTTATTAATGTTTTCATACAATCGACCCTAATGAAATAGACTGCTATATCGCTATGCACCTGTCCAAAAGAAATTTCTATAGATGTCATAGTTTTTCCAAGAGAATATTGTATAGCAGGGACACAACTATAATATACTATTTACTATGATTAAGAAATGCTTTGTTTCTGAAAAATATGAAGCTCCTGCTGAAATCCTAAATCTTGGTAGAAAAATGCTTTCTATATGGAGATCTTTGGCAAAGTAAATACTCGTAGCATGCTGATATGGCATCATACTTGTCGAGGAAATATTGCTCTTTTTGGAGGGAAGTCTTGGCAGAGGCAGACTGTTTTTTTCTATGTGGGTACCTTTGGCAAAGGAAATAACATTCTGATTTGGTATACTCAAACTTGTTTTATGCTTGATCAAATGCCACAATAAAGTGTGTCTAAGTCTGCCCCATTTTTAATAACGTATTCAATTAATTGTGCCTAGTTTTATAATGTCCACATATAGCTTATTTAAACATGTTGAAATTAAACTTAATGTATTTAATCAAAAATAGTTTAATTTTAGCTTATTAAGGCTCTCCGAATCATACCATTTGATGGCACATTTAATTCTACAATATTTAAATTCATTTACTTTCATAATGTTGGAATAAAGATGATTTAAACATGCTTATATCAATGAAATAAAGCTATTTCGCTCAGCCCGGTTTTATTCTGGCTTGTTGAAACCTCTTGAATTATACCTTATCATTATATTCTTTTTTTACACCGCCATTATGGCAGAGTAAATTTTAAACTTTGGAAACTTGTTAAAGTATACCTAATCTAAATACCGATTACCAATTTAAACCCTGGTCTATAAATTACTAAAGTTTATGTAGTCATTTAACTATGTAATACTTCAAAAGGCTTTATATACTTATACCTTATTATGGCCGGGATATTTTTTCCTCTGGTTAAATTTGAATTATTGAAATATGCCTTACTTTCATAAAGTCCATTTCATTTTGATCCTGGAAATTAAAAACAAACAAAAAATCAGGAAACAAAATAATTGCCAAAACCCAAGTCAAGCAAAAAAAACAAAAACCAAAAAAACAAAAAACCAAAAAACCAAAAAAAACAAAAAACCAAAAAAACAAAAAAAAAAAAAAACAGACCCCAAGGAGATGGAGAGGACCAGAGATTGGGTTCTGACATTTTGTTTTTTTGGTTTTTTGGTTTTTTAGTTTTTTGGTTTGCTTGGGTTCTGACATTTTGTTTTTTTTGGTTTTTTGGTTTTTTGGTTTTTTGTTTTTTTTGGTTTTTTGTTTTTTTTGGTTTTTTGGTTTTTTGGTTTTTTGGTTTTTTGTTTTTTTTGGTTTTTTGGTTTTTTGGTTTTTTGGTTTTTTGTTTTTTTGGTTTTTTGGTTTGTTCTATTTGTTAAGTATGGTTTTGTTTATTTGTCTTTAACTATCTTGCATTTTGTGGTCTTTTAAATTCTTGGATTGTGTTTTTTTACATTTTTGCGCACTCCCACGGTCCCCTGTTCTGTAATAATAACCATTAGTTAGGCTTAATAATGGGGGGGTAATGATCAACAACAATGATCAAACAACTACTGGTTGGTGGTTTCATTCACATTTGTTATTTTCCTTAGTAGCTATTAACAAATGGTTGGTTAACTCAAATTTTTGATAGGGCTGAGCTCAACCACCAGCCAGATACTTATTCAACAGAATTTGCCATCGTCCACCCATCATTATGGATCCCTATGCTTCCAGTTACCATGAAACAGTAGGTAACCAGTGGGTTCTACCATTGTTGTGACTGGGGTTGGTTACCTGCTAGAAACTGCAAGCACAGGGGATTGTCAATCATCATTATTCAGCATTTACCATTGCAACCACCATGAACGCTTGTTCGCTACTATCAACATGTAGCTAATGAATATTATCATTCCATGGCCATGGTTGAAACAATGGAGATTTATAGGTACACACTGAAACCTTCACCAAATTCTGACGAAAATTTGAGAGCCACTAAAAATGGCGGATATTCCACTTTTGGTTGAAAAATGAAAGATATTCCATGATATTCCACTGACAGATATTCCCCATCAAATCTAAATACTGTCATCAACCACATAACATCTCCTATTCAACATCATCAATGTCAAAAATGATAGATATTCCACTCTGAACATATATTATGGTTCAATCTGGCCAGATTTGTGTGGCATATCAACATATATCAACCATATAACATCTACTCTTCCACTCTAAATCATCAACTGGTTGGTGGTTTCAAACATGTTTATTTTCCCTAGTGGTCATTAACCATTGGTTGGTTGACAAACATATTGTTCATAGGGGTGGTTCAATCACCAACCACTAATGATCACTACTAGCCATTACAATCATCATATTAACCATTATTAACCGCTACTAACCACTGATTATAGGGGTGGTTCAACCACCAACCAGATCAACCAACACCGTTCGTGTGAAGCTGATGCCAGCTGCGAGGCCATCTCGGTGGGTAACTTCGTAGAACGCTTGCTGCGTGGCAGTCGTGCCATTGATGCCGAGGTGCCGCCGGTACCATGGGGTGGTCGGTGGGGTCTCATCCCAGCGGGGTTGAATTGTAATTGTTGTTGTTGTTGTTGTTGTTGTTGTTGTTGTTGTTGTTGTTGTTGTTGTTGTTGATTGCACGGGGACAAATCCAGAGATAGATCAGATCCAACTACACGCAGACTTTAGTAGGTGAGCATCAGGATGAAGTTATGAGGTTATAGCAAGAGAGATCTAGAGATGATGATATGGGTTTACGCAAAAGCTGGCCCTTGCAAATTCGGGAGGGTGCCGACGGTGCCGACAACAACGGGTTCATGAATTGATATGGATTCATCATCATCTACTGGTACCATTCTCAGCAAAGGCAATGACTAATTGAGGACCAGTACGGACCATGGTAAATGTTTTTCAATTACAATTGAGCATTGATATCAACCACTACTGGTTTGCACTTGGTTGTTTACAATTAAAAACACCATCATTTACCATCATCAACCACTATTGATATTATTGGTTGACCATTGCCACTGTCAACCATCATGAGTCATCAAAACCTATCCTCAATCATGCTCAATCATCCATCTCAATATTCATGATGATGACTGTTGATTACTAAGCGCTATCAAACATTATCCATAAGACGATCAGCAACAATGAATGAACCACGGAGGTTCTGACAGTTGCCATGGCATTTTCGTAAACTGGGACACTTACCTACCGTGATAGCAAGCTGGGCACCATGGACTATGGAGTCGCTCGCGTCTGTTGAACGTTGCAGGGGTCATGAAGAAAGGATATCCCCAAGCACCCTGGGGGTGGACCAGGTTGTTGCTCAAGGCGGGGCTGATCCTGGTTAAAGAAGCCTCCAAAAGCACAGGGCTGAGGATGACCATGGATCACCAAAGATGGAGATAGTGACTTTAAACTGTATTCGGAGTGGCTCGTGGAAGGCTTCAACAATTTGACCAAGAAGAAATCCATCCTCTTTTGCAGACATGTTAGGGCTGTTGTTTTTTATTGTTGTTCTTTCAAGTCAGAACCACTGGCAGTTTCCACAGCAATGATGATTGGTTGGTTGGTTGGTTGGTTGGTTGAGGGGTACCATCATGGCTATGGACAAACTCATGTCTTTGCCCAACATTAGACCTCATGGTTCAGTTGAATTTCACGCCCCGAGAGTTTGGCGTGAGTGATAAGCGCATCATTTTACCAGGTGCGCAGTTGACAAGTGGTTGATAAGCAACATTAGGTGTATCAAACACAACGAGTGCCTGTCCCAGGATCGTTAAGCATAGTTATGGGTAACTAGCTGCTGACTTTAAACTACTGGTTGGTTTATGAACAGTCATCCACTGCTTAAAACTAGGTGTATTCCTACCATACTGGCTAC
>VSDK01017485.1:244351-264351 GCA_009767595.1 Symbiodinium kawagutii | reverse complement strand
GTTGGTGAACTGCTTGACCCATAGCCGGAAAGATCAAAAATCAAATGTCATGCAGCCATGCATAAAGATCCGCCGAGGCGTGCACCGGTGCCTTTGAGCGTTCACCATCTTCCTGTGCCGGTGCCTTTCCGGTATCCGGGTCCGTCCTGGGATGAATCTTTAGCTAGTGAGGATAACTTTCCTGATTCACACTGCCAATGACAGCTATATACCTGAATGGCCAAGTGGTATCAAAATTATGAAGTATGATAGATATTGAATAGATATATATATATATATATTTGTCAACTCTTGGTGTAAGAATATCAGTCATAGAACTATAATTGATGATAAGCAGTGGCCGTTATCACTATCGTAATGATCAAAATGGTGTTGATAACGTGAGAAACCTTTGCCGATGCTTGATAATCAGCACTGCAATCATACTATTGCTAGGGATAATCATTGTATCAGTATTTCTTAAGATGATCACTCTTGAGTAGATGTGATATGCTTATAATCTTAGTCGCATTGATTACTAGAAAGAATCGATCGGTGTTGCCTTGCAGAGGGGCGAGTGCTACGTCGGACAAGTACTGTATGAATGAAGACAGCCAAAGTGTTGCCTCATACTTGCGGCTTGTGAACCAATATCAACCAGATGTCCAGCCAGTGTTACCGACGATATCAGCAATTGGAAGTAATTAATTGATGATTATAGACCAATATCAACCGTATATCTAACTAGTGTTCCACTACTATGTGAACCACGTTCAATCCCCGTCCACAATTGGACCTTCATGATTTGGCTGCCTGTGTTTGCTACACACGATCTCCCGCTGACCTGTTTGCAGCACGGCATGGAAAAGGATAGCTTCACTTAACAAATCTACCATCAACCATGGCACAGTTAGCCATCATAGAAATGACCAGCATTAACCAACCATCCAGCTAGCCATCCAACCAACCAGCCAATCATCCATTCATCCATCCAATCATTCAATCATCCAACCCACCGTTTCGAAGAGCCTCATCACTCGTGTTGCCACCGCCACAGGTGACCTTTGCCCTCTTCCCTGGAGCAGGGAAGGAGACTGAACCTGCCACTGGGTAGAGAATCGTCGTTTACAGTTGACCTGGCAGTCGAAAGGGCATCACAAGCACCGAAAAAAAGGGATGGATGAACAGACTGATTTTTGCTAGTTTGATTGGCTAGTACTTGTAATGTTTGATTAACCAGCAAAGCTTGGTTTGACTACTTTGGTTGTTTGCAGAATGTTCACCGGGAGGGTTCGGGACAGTGACCCGACTATCATCAAACGGCCTTGAAAGCCACAAAGTTGACTTGGGACATGGGGGAAGCACTCCTACGGACGGCCATGATCAGCCGTTATTCACCATTTGTATCCAGAAAGTATACAGCAGAAACTATGTTCAACCTACACGGAGGGATTCCAATTTCCAATTGACCGTTACAATTTTACTCCACCAACATTGAGTGTATCATACAGTATATCCATTAACCACTATCAGACAAGCGCAACTCATCGGCTCATCCATTGTCAAGCTTAATCGTCATGACAAAGAGTCACAGTTGTTTGGTCGATCAAACTCTTTGACCATAGTCATGCTATCATTCTTAAGCATGAATATGATCAATCATCAATCATTTGTTTACCATATAGTCATATAATAATTGCTGTAACCACAATCATAATAATACATCATATATTTCAACTCTTTATAGATGGACCGCAGTCATATGGGTGTTTCTCAAAATAGGGGTACCCCCAAATCATCCTTTAATAGTCATTTTTTAGTCATAAACCAACCATAGCTTTGGGCCCCCCTATGGCTTGAGAAACAACCATATGATCATTCTCAACCACGTGATCAACGTATGTATATCACTGGCACCAGATCAACGACAACGACTCTCACATGCAACGAGCGAGGCCTGGGTGTTGGATCCGAATCGCTTGGAAGAGGCGTTCGTTGACGTGGCGTTGTTTGATCGCTGGGGCCTGCTGACGAGTTTGGATGGCTTAAAATCCCCAAGAAGATGGGGATGTTTTTCAAGCCATCTATAGGGAAGCCCCGAGGTTTTTGGCGGGTTTATGAATGCTTGAACCCGTGCTTATTCACAAGGGGGCAATAAGCAGTAATGATTGGGATATACCAAGTACGATGGTATGTTACTGTGCTTTGAATGGTTAATAAACTGGATGATCGCTGGGGGTACCCTATTTTCAGAAACCACCATGTGTGGTAGATAGGATATAAGGATTTGACACACGAACCTTGTGGTATCCGCTGATGCCCTGGTTTGATAGAATCCTTGATACATGAATTTGGTAAAACCAAATGGAGATTGCATCTTATGAAAAGATAGATTGCATGGGGGTGCTTGGGTTCCTCGGTGTGCACCATTTTTTGGCAACATGTTTTTAGGGATTGTCCAAAGGGAACATCGAGACACATCCTAAGGTTCGATTGCACATGTTTTTGCCAATCCCAAACTGTTCATTGGATCTCACATGATCTCACATTGCCTTTACAAGCTATATATGTGTTCTAAACTAGAACTATGTTTGAATTGTTCTGCTTGTTGGTAAGACTAAGACATTGGCTATATAAAGTATACCATGTCATACTGTCGGTATTTTTTCTTTGGGTTTCACTATCAGCACAAGTGGGTGAGCATCCCACCCTGCCGGAAGCTAGTTGTGATTGTCCATGATGAAACCTGCTTGCTCGTTGGTTTCTCGACTGATATTGTGTACTGCTCATGTAGTGATGGATAGCTGGTTGGTTCGGTGCGTTCCGCATTTTGAGAGAGGCGTTCCGGTCTCCGCTACACAGCAATTGTTTTGCCGTTTCCATCCCAAGGTACTTTCCGGAGAGGGTCCACCAGTCCATAGTTTGGTTGCCCTCATTCATCAACGCGTGGGTCGTTATTGCACATGGACAATCTGGCGAAGGTTGCCCCCCCCCCAAAGCAAAACCGCAGATTTTGTGCAGGTTTTAGTTGTAGAGGATGGACCCCTATGAGCTATGACATGCCATGACTAAGCATGATTGACTTGTCCACAGCTACTGCGCACTTGAAACCATGGATGCGGTGCCCATGGTTTCCCTGTTCTGTTTATCATCACATAGCAACTACTCAACTCCAGTTACAGTAGTTTGTGTGATGCTGAACCATCATCAATCATTGTTGATTAACTCTGGTTTCTCCATATCAACTGTTAGTTTATCAAGGATTGTGAATCGCAGTTGCCTGACCTATGGGGATACCACATTCGCACTTCCCTTGGTCGATGCGGGGCTCCCTGCCAACAGGCAGCTATGAGTGGTGCGCTTTGCATCGCTGAGCCTCGTTTGCATCAGTTGTTGCCAGCCATGGTTACGTGGCAATGTGCGCTACAGCTTTCCTTGGGTTCCTGACGGAAAATGAGAAAACTGGTCAACTACATGAATGCTTGATCTGTGTTGAATTGCCCCTATTCTTGATGGTAAATCCACAGCTATTGAGCCGGTGAAGCTAATATGGATTTTCCAATGTGCTGTTTCTGAAACTGGAGCGTCGCTTCCAGAATCAGCCCAAAAATAAGCCTGTTCTTGATCCTATTTCCAGAGGAACATAGTCAAGTGATATCAAGTGCTAGTCCAATAGTTCCATTCACTTGGCGATTTGCGAAGAGCCACTTTTTTGGCATATGGCCACAAGATGCCACAAGGGTCCTCCCTCACTCAAATCCATGCATGTTCGAAGCCCACCAATGCTTGGATACCCGCAGGAACACATGTAACAAACACTGGTGAGGTATCCAAAAACACTGATGTTTCCTTGATTCGATGTATCCGAACTTTTTAAAGCATGGAAACATCCCCATATAACATGCTATTGGTCCTGCTGATCACCGGCGTGACATGCCCTGCTGGACCAGGTGAATCAGCACGGCGAGCTTTGTGGTGTGTAGGGGAGCCCAGACGTTGGGACGATTCCGAGACGTGCAGGGAGCCCATCAACTGGAAGCGTCCGCATCCAGCGAGTTGTTTCGTCCTTATGATCCTTCAGTTTTGGTCAACCCTGGCTTGGCATTGGGGGAACAAAGACAAATGATCGTCTTGTGTCACGTTTGATGGGAGGCGTTTTTGGTAAGACGTCTAATTGGGCGTTCTAGGAGCATTGTTGGACAGACAATTTGCTGCTGTTGGGTGCAGCCACCAAGCAATGCTTTGGTACAGATAAATGGCAGTAGCTTCGTAGATCGTGATTATGAAGGAGCTGGCACAACATCGCCACATACGTTGCTGCTGACAGCTTCGTTTTTTCCGTTTCGCTTTGTGTTTCTCGAGCAGAAAAATGTATACATGTGCACTCATGTGCTGTCCACGTGCAAATCTGCCATCTGATGATTTGCATTCAAAAAAGTTTTATAGCCCGCCATGTTCATCAGCCGTTTTCTATTGATTCTGCGGAATCAAAGAGATGGATAGAGATGGATAGAGATTCGAACATGAATCACCACTAATGAATCACCATCTCCCATGGTTGATTCCAACATATTCCAACTACTCAGTTGCTTTGAAGCTCCAATTTCTTGTGTCACGCGGAGCTGTACCCAGGCACAAGCCGGGCGGCTTGCCCGTGGACTTGCAAATGCTGCAGAGCTGCATGGCCTTGGCGACCAACAAAGCCAAGGAGCTAAACGAAGCCAAGGGAAGCCACGGACCCTTTGTGGGTGGTCCAGTTACCAGTGGGAAGATTGTTTGAGATGTCAGGGTTCAACCCGGGTTGGTTAGGTATAGCCAAGTTAAGATAAGATTTGTTGGTTGGGTTGAGATAAGATTGGTTGGTTGGTTGGTTGGTTTAAGCCCAGTTGATCAATTCGTAGTAGACTAGATTAGCCCAAGCGCTTGGAAAATCCCCTGATCCAGCGCTGTGATTCATGGGGGTCATGGTCTCGAGCATCAAGAAAGGGTCATCCCTTGGGGACTTACATCGCCTCTGAAGCCTAGGGACTTAGCCCTTGAGGGAATGATATCGCCTCTTGAGCTTGGCAAAAGATTGGGCGATTTATTTAATTACGGACCTACTGACCATTTCACTCATTGGTCACTATAAGGGGAGAACTTTTCGCCCCTGGCGTGCCACACAGCTGGGGGTGCAGGTCGGTCCCTGGCTTTGACAGACAGAGCCACCAAATGTCAGAAGGTGGTCCCCGAGAAGTTATCAAGACGGCTTGTAATCGTAGCTCGCAGTATCCGTAGACCACCCCATGGTGGTTTCTGAAGCTTTTTTGGGGACCCAATAATGGAGGCGTTGTTCCTGTCTCTGGTTGATAATGGATGATTTGGGGGGTCCCGTATGGCTTGAGAAACTACCACCACATATCTACTGTTTGCCCACGTTGTAGCACATTTTAAACCCTGCAAATTTGATGGCACACGAATCTGGTGGTCACCTGTTCGCGAGGAGATCACAAATCGGATCAATTCAGAACTGGAGGCGGACTGGACTCAGCGTTGGAGGGGTGTTCTTCCATCCGTTGACACCGTGATTGCTTGGAAATGTACATATGGCTATGGGTCAATATTAACCAACCAACTAATGGTGGATAATAACCAACAGTAATAGTGGGAAAAACACTGGTTAATGATAGGGGAACCATGGGTACAGGGTTTTGACCCACAGCCATATCATGTCGTTCACCCTCGTAATTGGTGCACCCTTTTCTCAACCTTAACCACAATTCACTGATCAACCATGATCAACCATTTAGCATGATTGATGATAGGGTGCACGAAGCATCAGCAACCAATGATTATGAGTATCAATACGAGATATACTATGATATAACTAGAACTTTATACCAATAATATCACCACAATTCTAGTTGCGTACCAGTTGGCTGAGAGTTGGGAGGTTCCAAATGGGGAGACTTGACCCAACAAGAAGCTGGCACCTCTCCTGTTCATTTTGGGGATGTGACCGGCCAGGGTTATTGTCACAACAGACGCGAAAGGATGGGAAGCCACCTGTGTATTTGGGTGACCCTTTGGGAAACGATGGGAACCCCCTGGAAATGAAAGCCATCACCATTCTTAGCAGGAGAAATAGCTGAAGAACAAATCCATGCCTGGGAATCTCCACAATGATGGGCCATCAGGTACTGCAAAGCGTTGGTGTCACCTGATCCCTTGATCACCCTGAATGGGTCCGTAGGAACTGAATTGTTGTTGAAGGTGAAAAAACCCTGAGAACTCAAGAACACCACTGAAAGGTATTCTTGTTGGTGGTTTCGATCATATTTATTTTACCTAGTAATCATTAACAAATGCTTGGTTCACTAACATTTTTCATAGGGGTTGAAACTACCAGCTACTATTCTTCCATGAGTTCCCCTGGGCTGTTCGACCTGTAGATTTCTGGGGCGACCTGAGGCCGACCTGGCCAAACGCCAGCAAGCGAAGAAGAATGTGCATCAGCAGTTCAGTGAGGACCCGTGTTTCGGCTGCGCGATGGCCTTCAAGCCGCCCTTCTTTTTTGAAAGGCGTGTGAGAAAGTCGAACAAATTTGAATGTGAGTTGTGTGCTAATTTTAGTGGATGGTCTGATTGTTGCATTTGCGGTTGAACTGTGCTTGACTGCAACATGCTGTTTGGGCATATTTGGTTCAGAGAAATTGTTTGCTGCAGCCAGGAAGCTACCAGGATGATCAATATGGAACAAGCTGATTTCAGTGCTCCTCAAAGTTAAATTGCGAGTGACAAGTCAGTTGCTCCATGTCTATTCTTTTGTGGTGACACTCCAGTATCTTCACATCATGTCCATGTCCCCCAACTCTCCGCCCCGAAAACAACCCTGGTTGATGGTTTCAAACATTTTTTTTCCCTAGTATTCATCAACAATTGGTTGGTTGACTCGTACTTTTCATAGGGGTGGTTCAATCACCAACCACCAATGATCACTACTAGCCATTACAATCATCATATTAACCATTATTAACCACTACTAGCCACTGGTTATAGGGGTGGTTCAACCACCAACCAGACCAGTGCAGGAAAACTTGCTCACCGTGGACTGGACGGCTGAGCCTGGCGCAGAGGCAGCGATGCCGGCAAATGTGCAGCTGGAGATATGACTTCTCACTGGGTATTTTGAACCATGGAAGTAAACCCTATCAGGTGGCCTGCGACCTTTAATACTCATGGCTAGTCAAACCAGTTCCGAAGTGGGGATACCTTCCAAGTTGAAGTTAGGGGTTGACATTGGGTCAGCACCAAGCATGCTGAGCACACACAAAAAGATGAGTGGGTGAACATAATCACAACCGAGGCTGTTCAATTTACGTTCATTTTGGGGATCACGGTCAACTGAGCCATATGTTCTACATGCTCCTCACTAAGAGAAGACCTATATACATGTTTGCAGTGGTCTTTTTGAGGGCGACATACAAAGTTTGGATTTGTGGGATGGTTGCTGCCCGAAGTTGCTTGCTGCAAGCTGAGCATAGGGCTGATCCAGACATATTTTCTCCCGCATGTAAACCCCTACGGGAAAGCCTTGAAATCTCTCTACTAAACCATCTTTTTAAAAGGAAGCTAGGAAGAGTGTTGGCTGTGGTGGTTTATATGCCGCAATGGCAATGGCTTTGCGATACTTGGTTGAAATAATGGGCTTCCAATCGTAGATCAGCAAAACGTTGATTGGCTGATGTCCCAACATTTGCAGCTTGTTGGCCTAAGTATTTGTTGAGGAGGCACATGCTGACATTTACTCTTGACTGAGGCCACGAGCAATGTTACGAGGTATACCGTCAGCATCCATGCAAACATCCATGTGTTTGGGAAGGAGAGCAAGCAGCCAATCCAGCAGACAACCGATGTGCTCCTCATTGTAGTTGACAAATGAGCATGTCGCAAAGAAGCATGTGGCTGACTCTTGGGGTGACACCAAAATACATAGTAGACATTAGATGTAATGAACTAGATGTGACTCAATATCATCTAATATTTAGATGATATTAGATGATATTAAGATGAATTAGTAACTAGTAATTAATGAATGAAAGTAACTCAACATACATAACTCAACCATATATTAGTACCTATATATTCATACTAGTTACTAGTAACTAATGAATATACCGACATAGCTCCACGTCCCGAGGCGTCGCACCCGGTGGCTCCCGCGCCCCTGCCGCCCCGCCCCGTGCGGCCCGACGTGCGGCCGGCCACGCCGCCAGTGCCGGCGGAAGCGGGGCAAGCGGTGGAGGACGGTGTGGCGATGGGTGGAGGGTGGGGATGATCGGTGGTGGGTCATTGATGATACGAAATGGTTAGGAAATGGTTGGGAAATGGTTGGGAAATGGTTCGGAAATGGATGGGAAATGGATGGGAATTGGTTGGGAAATGGTTGGGAAATGGTTGGGAAATGGTGAATTGATACTGTTGGTGGGTCATTGGTGACGGTTGGAAATGGTGAATTGATGCTTAGGAAATGGTTAAGAATCACCAATGTGAATGGTGATTGATGGTTGATGGTTCGGAAATGGTTAAGCATGGTGAATTTTAAGTTGAATGTTGATATGATGATGGTTGGCATGATGGTTAGGTAGTTTGGCCGGTGGTTTGGAGGGAGGTAAGGAGGTACTAGGGGTGTTCAAACCATATGATAGAGGTAGTGGTTAAGGATATGTTGACAGTCCATGTAAATGATGGTTGATAATTCATCTTAATGATGCTTAATGATTCATTTGGTGGCAGTCAATGATTCATGTTTGATGGTGCAGTAATGATGGTCATCTACAGATGCTACTGATGGTTAATGCTTGTTAAGGATGGTTGCTGATGCCCAATGATTCATTGATGATGGTTAATGATGACATCAATGGTTTATATGTACGACTCGTATGACCGATAAATGGTTAGTGGCTGATTTATTGATGATTAGTCAATAATCTACGGAATGATGTTTAATTGAAGGGTTGATGAAGGTTGACACCTGTGGATGGGTTCTGCCATCATGGTAAGGGCAATGATCACCTAGTAAACCCTGGGCGCAAAATACCGAAGGTTACTTCGTGTGTGCGGGTTCCCAGCCCATCGAAAGGGGTCTTGGTGAACCAGCAGGTTGTGAGTTTGTTTCATGCTGCTTGATGATGATTAAGGATGGCTGAGATTAATGACCCAGTTAGAACCAATGATGCCAGACCACAGTTTGATGATTAATGATGTAATTAGTGGTCTAACTACGGTGTTTGAGCATCTCCTCGAGAAACCATGGATTCACCTTCAGGGTTGGTTGGGGGTATCGTTTAACCAGGATCCACTTTAAGTGGTCACATGTTTTGCCTCAGCAGTCATTGGTGGCTTTTGTATGGTTAATGGGTTAATGTATATAACTATAGACGCTCAGGTTTAAGTGTATTTAGTGAAACTAGCAACAGTTGGTAAACTACAGAGCCATTGTGACTAATGATCTAGTTACGAGTTGACTCCACCATGGCAAGTGCGGTTAAAATAGCACCAGTTGGCAATAGTTGGCACCAGTCAGATGGGAGTGGGTCAAAACCCCGTACCCTGGTTCCCCACCATTGACCAAGCTGTTTTCCCTATGAAATTGTTGGTGGAAATCCCCCATGAAATTGGTTGGTGAACTGCTTGACCCATAGCCATGTATAGTTGGTGTATCCCCTAGTATTGTTGCTTATTCTCACCCAATATTACCCATTAAACAACTAGTTAACCATTGGTTGGTTGCTTGACTGCTTGACCCAGCTCGCCAGATCATCATGGAAAATGTGTTGCTAGCCATGTCGCGCGCCAGGAACCACCTCCCCCTGTCCCTGCGGTCCCTGCGGTCCCTGCGCCGGTCCCTGCGCCGGTCCCCGCGCCCGAAGAGACGCCGAAGAAAAACCGATGGCCGGGCAGCCCTGTTGCCATGGTGCAGTTGTGGATGTTGTGGGCCCCTGGTTATTCAACTGCCATGAATTGAACGGATTCCACACATGGGTGAATACAAACATGCATTTTATCCCGTAGATGAAGCGATGCATGGTAGCATTCAATCATTATGCTGATGATGAGCAATTTTTGATAGATGGAATACTTTCACTTATTTGTACTTACTGATTTACGTTTCTTGACTGCTGCACTCCTGATTATGTTGTGGGTCAATGAATGTTGCTGACCATCCCTCAAGGTGTGAATAGACTCCAAGGTTCACACACGGCGACCCAGGAGGGATGATGCTCTAGCAGCTAGCAGAGATGATGTGGCGGTTGATGACCCATTGAGGTTGTGAGATTGCTTGCCTTTGATTTGAATTTACATATTTATGTTGTAAGGTACTAACGAGGTACTGACGGGTACTAAGCAGGTAAGCAGGTACTAACCAGGTATTGACGGGTACTTACTAAGCAGGTAAGCAGGTACTAACCAGGTACTGACCAGGTACCAAGCAGGGACTAACCAGTGTTGGTGTGAATTTATGAGTAGCTGGTTGGAATGGAAGGTGTTTGCAACCCACGTTTAGCTACTGACGGTACAAACCGGCTAATAACATTGTTAGTAATCAGGCACTATTGGTTTACAATAGTTAATAATTTCATATCCTGGTTTGATGTTGCTGGTGTCTAGAAATGTCTACAACCTACTAACGAGGTACCTACCGACTAATAACCAACTAGCAACCAACAGATGGCCAGCAAATACCCTGATTGTTCCTCAGTTCAAGTCGTAGAATGTGCATCAACTAATTCATCACCCATATTCACCACATGTTGGTATATGGATATGGTATTTTCATCCATATGGCTGCTGGTCAATACCGTGTACCCATGTAAACATTCATTTATCGCTGGTTGGTTATGACCCATAGCCATGTATTGTCCTTTATTTGATGCAATGGTTTTGGCATGTTGACAATAATATTCGGTGGCAAGACATAAAGGTGTAGATTTGTACACATGGGCTTTCAAGGCAGTTTTTGTGAGCGTGTGTATACAGTATACATATCATGTACTATTTGTCTCAAAAGAGCTGATGACTATGATCACCAACTTCGCTAAATTTTCAGAGCCCCACATTGGATTATTAGCTCAGTATTGATTAAGCCAGTTACTGTAGCTATTGTCACTAATCATTCAACAATGTTTGACCAGTATGACTTACAACTCGCTACGATGTGTAATCAGCTACGATGCAAAGTCAGTATGATCTACAACAATTAGCTAGCTGTTCGCTCAGTACAGTAATTAATAGCCTATGAATTGTATTGAAAACCTTAGAGCTATTACTAGGTAAGTCATGAATAGCTACCTATTAACTTGGGCTATGTAGCCACCTAAGAGCTGTGTTGCCGTTTGAAGCCCGGGTTCTGTGCCTCAGGAAGCGCGCCAGAACTGCTGAAGCCAAGGTGGTGAAAGGGATACCCAGGGTGGGTGAAGGCTTCATCTTGGGATTCCCAGGAGTCCATAGCCTTGATGAAGGCTCACTTCACCACATCCGGCCCCAAGCTTCCAACGCTACCCATGTAGACCCTCAACATCCCTCAAGCGTCCAAGAGATGCAGCTGGGCCACTGGTGCAGTCCCCATCTCATGAGGGCTGGCCATGCTTCGCAGATGGTCGCAGGCAGCTCCAGCACCAGAGCCGCCGGCAGAGCCGGAGCCTTCCGCGGAGGCTGTGGGGCTTGGAGCGGTGCACCTGCCAGCTGTGCCACCGGTGTCGCGCCAGGTTTAGAGCTGAAACTGATGTAACTTGGGTGCTGTACCTGGTTGATCTGGTTGGCTTATGTCGGTTTGTTGGTGAAGCACGGTCATGAAAGAGTCACACAGCAGAGGAGAGACAACATGGAACGAGGCTGGGGAACATTGCTCTTGGTAAACGTCGCTTTACTGCATATTCCCCAGCCTGGAGCGGCTGACTCCTCGTCCCAGGAGTCAGCCACCATAGTGCCCCGGTGGTTGGAGTTGGACCACAGTTCACAACGGTGGGCCACCTTGGGTACTACCAAGCTCAGTAGGGGAAGATGATGTTGGATAAGTTGATACTGTATGTTGGTTGAGCGGTTGAACATGGTACCAACCTGTGGTGATTCATCACGTCTAAGGAATGTAATCTTTTGCGGGTTCCCTCAGCAACGTTGATTTCATGTAGTTTCAAAGTAGTAACCATTATATAGGTGGTTTCTCAGAACAGGGGACCCCAGAAATGGTTGGTTTACTACGGCTGATATGTGGTTAAATATAGTATATAAATGTATATAAGTTTATATAAGCTTTATGGTTGGTACTTGTTGATCAGTTCTGGATGTTGCTATGTGGTTCTTTCTGCTGGGATAGAGAGTCAGCCGGCGCCGCAAGCATCTCCGCCAGCCTGGAAGGTTGCCATGTCGTTGGATGAAGCCGAAATGGAGGACTTCTATGGGTTGGGGGGGCGAAATGAGCATTTCGTTTTCTGGTTGGTCGATTGACCAAGTTTATCGGTACTTATTGGCAAAAAAACAATGTTGCCCTGGTTGGTGGTTTTAAACATGTCTTATTCCCTAGTAATCACTAACAAATGGTTGGTTGACCAATATTTTCTCATAGGGGTTACGACCACCAACCAGATTAGCTGGAATTTCCCGAAGTATTGCAGGCATATCGGCCAAGTTGCTGAGAATGAGCAGGTTGTTTTGTGGTTGGTTGTTTCTGACACGCATTGTTTTCAAACACCTAGAGTCAGCAAGTGTCCAGTCAGCAAGTGTCCAATATTCTTGAGGATGTTGGTTCAAACACCATGATGAACCGGCCTTGTCCCGCACTGCAAATGGGTTTAGCCCTGCTCATTGCTATTGACCCGGCTTTGGAGTTATACCTCTGCTCTACCCGGGGTCTCGTTTATCATGACACGCCTACTCCCTTACTATTGTTATAGCCTACAGCCATGAAACTTGGTTACTCCATTGTTACCGCAACCATGATGGGTGACTTGCTTTATCTATCTAATTGTTAAGTATTCGGTTTTCGCTAAAGCCGATCATTATCATACTATTGCTGATCAACCACTGCTATTGTGGATGAACCGCTATGAACCATCCATCGGTTCTACCTCGCCATGATCAACCATCAGTCATCTTTCCCGTTGTTAGCGTGATTACCCTCCAATAACCACCATGACCAAGCATGATCAAGCATGATCCAGCGTCAGTTTACACGCCTGGGCCATCATTCACTACGATTCACCACCATGATTCGCCATTGGTGAACCCCTTGAGACGATCTTTGGTCACCAATTTCGACCTCCGCAGGACGATGGCCGAGATTTGGATGCCGTCACTTGGTGCAGCGGTTTTCGTGACGGCTGCATGAAAAGAGGATGGTAATTAAGAACGGTGCATTGATGGTTGATATGATGACTATTGTGTGTCTATAAGATGATGGTTGATATGATGATTTTGTTACTAATTGCTGCAGTTCAACGATCATGAACACATCATTCACCATCATCAACCCATCGACAAATCATCAACCATCACTATGAAGTCCATCACCACCACCCACTGCTGTGATTAAGCATCAACCGTCATGACAAAACCATCTCAACCACCAGTTGAACCTTAGCTCATCAAGTCCACCACCAGCTGAAGTCCCCGCCTTACCACCCACTGAACCTTCGCTCCATCCCCAGCTCCATCTCACCATCACCCATCATCAACCCTCTTCAACCATCCTTACCACTTTAGCTTCCCTGACCTATCACCACCCATCACCCCCCATCATCACCCATCATCATCCAGCCTTACCTCGCGACCCCAACTGTTGGCTTCGCAATGCTTCGGCTCCGAGGAGTTGGAAGATTTGACGTTGGAAGCCGCCCAGTTGCAGCGGCAGCTGGAGGCCGTGGAGGCCTCCGAGCTCGCGGCCCTGGAGGTGCGCCGGAGGGGCGTGGACCCAGGGGAAGCCATGGCGGGTGGGGGGTGGTGGGGTGGTGGTTGGGTGGATGGAGATGGCTATGGTTGATGAGTTGGTGGGTTAGTTGGTGATGGTACCTGGATGTACCTGGTTAGTTGGTGCGACTTTTGCTTCGTTGGTGATTTTTTGGATGTTTCTTGAAGATTTTGGAGTGACGAGGTTGGGATGACTGCGAAACAAGCAACGGCTTCGAAAGGGAACTCCAAAGCTACTGTATGGATGTTTTATTTGTATAGATGGTAGATTGCAAGGATCAGACCTGGGGGTGCCCCTGTTTTGAACAAAAACACCAAATGGATAGGATGTATGTTTCTCAGTGCATTTAGAGGGGAGGGACGCTGGGATGATTTTGTGGGAAGAGAATGGTTCGACGGAGCGGCGGCTGGATCGGTGAAGCAACTTCCAGCAAGGCAACATTTTGTGAGATCATTACGCTCCCCCTGACGTAACATGGCAATGGAAAATCATTGATTCTAAAGAGACCCTGGGAAACCATCAAGAATTGGTGGGTTCTCCATTGCTATGTTAGATCACCGGAGGGTAAGAATCTCCCAGAATTCACCATTACTACTTGCATTATGTTGCATTGCATTGTCAACCGTCAATCACCATGTTTTCAACGTGATATGTTGAATCATTCCGGGCAAAAAACGCAATCTGTTTATCATTGACTTCCCATGACTATTAAATTATCATCATGGTCATGGACCACTAATCATTGTGAAGCCTCAGCGATGAGTACCCATATGATTGACGAGTGGCCATTGACTGCATCAACACTGAATCATTGGATAAGGAAACTATCCAGAAATTTGTGGCTCAGTTTCTATCGTTTGCCAAGCCATAACCCAGGAAAGTGGCTCACTGACCATCAGTTCTAGGTTTTTTCCGAGCATGTTTCCAGGCCAGTGGCGATACGCCAGTGGAGGCGAGAGTTGGTGGCCATCAAATCTCGTTGGCGAGATCAAGACGTTCCCAGTGGTTCACTGGTTGGTGGTTAGATAAATCAATGGTTGATAATAGGGCATATGAGCAACAAGCTCATGGTTAAACAGCTACTGGTTGGTGGTTTCAAACATTGTTTTGATTTTCCCCAATATTTGGGAATAGGGGTTGAAACCACTAGCCACTTAAGCTATCAAATCTAATTTGCTATCGAAGTAAAAGTAGTTAAGCTATGTGGTTAATCACAATGGTCACGGTTGAGCTATTGACTGTCCATGTTTACCATTACAATCACTCCAATAAATGTATCATCCCAAGCCAATCTATGGATTATCCATACATCAAACCTAGTTGGTGGTGTGATTGACATGTTTATTTTCCTCTATACTTGGGGTGATTGGTTGAAAAGCAAGCATGTTTTTGCAAGCGGCTTGTTTTCTGCGCACATAGTCGTACTTATTTTTACACATCTCCCAATGATCATGTTGATGCTGGGTCAACGATGGTGTGGGGTGGGGTGGGGTGGGGCATGTTAACGTTCGCTTGCACGTGCTGATCATGTTGATGCTACGTCAGGGATGGGGTGGGGGTGGGCATGTTAACGTTCGCTTGCACGTGCTGATCATGTTGATGCTACGTCAGGGATGGGGTGGGGGTGGGCATGTTAACGTTCGCTTGCACGTGCTGATCATGTTGATGCTACGTCAGGGATGGGGTGGGGGTGGGCATGTTAACGTTCGCTTGCACGTGCTGCTCATGAAGACAGTGACGTTGATGAAGCACGCACGCATTTGGCAATGGAGGTGGCGCCACCGTCAGACTTCTCTGGCGTTGGCCCTCGGCAAAGCCTTGGCAGACTTTTGAGCGGCGCAACTCGCGCAGGCAAAAAAAGCTTCTCGCTGCGGCGCCGACACATTGAGTACCAATATTGGTCACCAATTTTTGGAGACATAGCTTGTTTCAGAAAAATGGACTTAAGAAGAATGCTCGTTTCGCCACAGTGGCAACCACATGTTTTAAATCAGAACATGCTTGCTGATCCATGGTTGGCATCACTATAGGCGCGGTTTTCAACCCGCCGGGATGTTTTTGGCAGAGCTTCTAATCACAATCAGAATCAGAATGTTTGGAGACTTGTTTGATGCAACTCCATTTCCAACATTTTTCCAAAACCGTTGACCTACTTGAAAATGCTTGTCCGGCTCAGGGATGGTCGTTGTCCTAAAGTGGTTGCTTGGTTAATGGTTAAGCAATATATTTGTTTATGTCTATAACTAACCATTTCACCATAAGTGGATTGATTTTTAGTAATAAGTTGATCTATTACAATTTACTAGAAAGAATCAGGTGGTTTTTATCCTTCTATATCAATTTCACTATTAATTCATTAAGTGCTTAATTGGTTCAATCATATTTTTCCGGGTGGTTGAAGCCATCAACCCGGGTTGATTGGCAGGAGATCAACTCTTGACGGGTTGTCTCAGCTTTACGACTGATCCATGGGTCAAAGCTTTAATCAACGAATTCATGGGGATAATCAACGCCCAAAAACGCCAAGCATGGGGTTGAGATGGGTTGATATGGTAATGGGTCAACATGATCCAACCAATACTAGGGGATCATCACCAACAATAAGACGTAAATCATTGGTTAATGATGGCGGAACCAGGGGGACTAGCCGGGTGTTTTGACCAGCCGAAGACTATGACTTCTAATGTTGGTCCAGATATAGTGTCATGGTGATGGCCAGTTGGAAGTTCAGAATGATCTATATCGATAGACCCTTTTGTTTTATGGTCAATCACCAACTACTTGTGGGAGAGCAATGGTGGTTTATGAAGGGGATCTGACATTAACCATGAAGCTGGCTCGACTGGGAACAGCTATATAGATCCATTCGTTTGGTCTTTCATTGGCTCCATGACTGACGCAAACCACGAATTATCCATGATATTTCATGGTAAGTTCATGGTAAAAAAAAGACGCTTGTTTGACTATATATTCAAAATTCCACCACATCAGCAGCTTCTTGTTGGAGAAAATACGGCGTTGGTGTTGTTCATCTCTCAGCTGACAAGCATCACCATCAAGTGGTTGGGTCGGCGCTAAGGGGTGATTCCTGTCATTAATCTAAATCGCAACTTACCCCAAGTTACTTTAGTCTTCGCAGAGGTTAAACGCTAAGACTAAGAACCCAACTGACCTTTTTTGCGGCCATTCGACGTCACCTGACAGGAAGCAACGACACCGGCAGCCAAGAAGAAGCGAAAGAAGAAAATCAGGCCCGGGTCCGGGGTCAACGGAGGGAGTGGCAGCACCAGGGTTAATGCTGGAAGAGCGATCATCCAACTCCGATCCTCTCAGTTGGACCAAGCAGAGCTGTCCAGGATTGAAACTGGGGTCCATCGATGGGAAGTCGTTCGAAGCTGGCCATCCAAGAGCCCATCATGTTGAGATGTTTCATTTCTTTTTTGTTCTGCAATGGTGATTTTCCATTGCCAACTTATTCTAAGAACCACAGAGAACCCTGAAGACATGTGTTTTTCTAACACCACCTACTTGTGTATGTGTGGGCCACACTGGTAGCAGCCCAGAAATTTTTGCAAGAATGGTCTACATCCCATTTCTTTGGTCTTAAAAGGTTTTTACCACCTTTGTTTTGTTGTGGCGCTGACTTAAATGACCATCAACAAGATGTTTATTTGGATTGTAGGTATTGACATCCCACATAGAGATGAGTGTTGTTGTTGTTGTTGTTTTTGTTGTCCTTGTTGTTGGTGTTGTTGTTGTTGTTCTTGTTGTTCTTGTTGTTGTTTTTGTTCTTCTTGTTGTTCGCGTTGTTGTTGTTGTTGTTGTTGTTGTTTTCGTTGTTCTTATTGTTATTGTTGTTGTTGTTGTTCTTGTTGTTCTTGTAGTTGTTTGCAACAATTTGGAGGTGAGGTAATCGTTGGTGTAATTTATTTTCAAATACTCCATAGCATGCTAATTTATCATTTTTTCTTCTCTGCCTTATCAAGGAACCAGACTTATTGTTATGGGAAGGAATTGTCCTAATTAGCCGCCTAAATATTGTAAATCACATATTCTGAATTTATTGTGGGGATATTACAAACCTGGAATTAAATTATTATAATTTCATTACCATGGAAAAAACATCTTAAATAAAAAATCTGTGATATTAATATAATTTATTCAAGGAAATTTCACAATAATAAAAAAATATGCTGAACTTACAACCTTTCATCCAGCTTGTTCGAGGCAAACAACATAGATTTAAAAATATATTTAATATTATAAATAAATAATATACATAATAAACTATTGTATAATTTTTTGCAAATAAAAATTATATACTGACATATACGGAAATTTTATAAATATGGTTTTTTAATAATTTAGAAATTAATGAAAATAAAATTAAAAATATTAAAAATATTAATTAAAATATCAATATAAATATATCAATATTTTTTAAAAATATATTTTCTATATAATATCTATATAATATATTATTAGAAATTTCTAAATTTAATATTTTTTGGGAAAATATTTATATCTAAAATATATAATATAATAATGTTATGATAAAAGGTAGCCGTTAGATTAGGCTGAAAGTGTTTTTGGGAAATAAAGTAAAATTAGGGATTAAAAGCAAATAGAAGATTATATTTTTAGATAATAACTTAGATGGGATAAGATATTTTTAAAGGGTACTAGGTATTTTATTTATGGTTAATATTTAAAAAATAATTACTTTACTTCGAGTGATCCCCACTATATTATGTTAACACCGCTTGTTGACTCTACTTTTGTCTGACATTCTTTCCGACATATTTTCTGACATTCTTTCTGACAAATCTTCTGATATTCTCTCTGGCATACCTTTTAACATTCTGTTTGACATCCTTTCAGGCACATCTTCTGACGACAACTTTCTAGTCGGACATTCTTTCTGGTAAATTTTCTGACATTCTTTCTGACATCTCTTCTGGCATTCTTTCTGACATATCTTTTAATATTCTTTCTGACATATCTTCTGCCAATCTCTGACATATCTTCTGACATTCGCTCTGACATATCTTCTGACATTCTTTCTGACCTATCTTCTGACATTCTCTCTAACATTCTTTCTGACATATCTTTTGACATTCTTTTTGGCATATCTTCTGACATTTTTTGACATATCTTCTGACATATCTTCTGACATTCTCTCTGACATTCTTTCTGGCACCTTTTCCGACATTCTTTCTGGCATCTCTTCTGACATATCTTCTGACATTCTCTCTGACATTCTTTCTGGCACCTTTTCCGACATTCTTTCTGGCATCTCTTCTGACATATCTTCTGACATTCTCTCTGACATTCTTTCTGGCACCTTTTCCGACATTCTTTCTGGCATCTCTTCTGACATATCTTCTGACATTCTCTCTGACATTCTTTCTGGCACCTTTTCCGACATTCTTTCTGGCATCTCTTCTGACATATCTTCTGACATTCTCTCTGACATTCTTTCTGGCACCTTTTCCGACATTCTTTCTGGCATCTCTTCTGACATATCTTCTGACATTCTCTCTGACATTCTTTCTGACATCTCTTCTGACATTCTTTCTGACATCTCTTCTGACATTCTTTCTGATATATCTTCCGACATTCTCTCTGATTTTCTTTCTGACATCTCTTCTGACATTCTTTCTGACATATCTTCTGACATTCTCTCTGACATACTTTCTGGCGAATCTTTTGACATTTTTTCTGACATATTTTCTGGCATTTTTTTCGGACATATCTTCTGACATATCTTCTGACATTCTCTCTGACATTCTTTCTGGCATATCTTTTGACATTCTTTCTGACATTCTTTCTGACATGTCTTCTGACATATCTTCTGACATTCTCTCTGACATTCTTTCCAGCATATCTTTTGACATTCTGTCTGGCATTTCTTTTGACATTCTTTCTGACATTCTTTCCGGCATATCTTTTGACATTCTTTCTGACATTCTTTCTGACATGTCTTCTGACATATCTTCTGACATTCTCTCTGACATTCTTTCTGGCATATCTTTTGACATTCTTTCTGACATTCTTTCTGACATGTCTTCTGACAT
>VSDK01017485.1:226559-243185 GCA_009767595.1 Symbiodinium kawagutii | reverse complement strand
ATGGGTTCTCGTTTAGTTTGCTTTCGCGACTGCTGCCGTCAAGGTGGACGCAAAGGGAAGGGAATTGAAGGGAAGTGAAGGGAAGGGAAGGAAAGGAAAGGAAAGGGAAAGGAAAGGAAAGGGAAAGGGAAAGGGAAAGGGAAAGGGAAAGGGGAAGTGAAAGGGAAAGGGAAGGGCAGGGGAGGGGATGAAAGGGAAGGAGAGGGAAGGGAAGGAAGAGAAGGGAAGGAAAGGAAAGGAAAGGGAAGGGAAAGGGAAAGGGAAAGGGAACGGGAACGGGAACGGGAAAGGGAAAGGGAAAGGGAAAGGGACGGGAAGGGAAGGCAAAGGGAAAGGGGAAGAGGATGGGAAGGAAAGGGAATGCGGTGTTGGGTGCAGGAGGGGGGTTGTAGAGGTTGCTGGCGGCGAGCGACCGCGAGCGGGGACTCGTAGTTAGTTGCGAATGGTTACCGGAAAGATGGGGAAGGGTGTGAAGGTGCGCGAGAGGGGGTGGGAGAGGTTGCTGGCGGCGAGCGACCGCGAGCAGGGGCTCGCAATTAGTTGCGAACGGTTACCGGAAAGATGGGGATCGGTGTGTAAGTGCGCGAGAGGGGGTGGGAGAGGTTGCTGGTGGCGAGCGACCGCGAATGGGGGTTCGTAGTTAGTTGTGAAGGGTTACCGGAAAGATGGGGAAGGGTGTGTAGGTGCGCGAGAAGGGGTGGGAGAGATTGCTGGCGGCAAGCGACCGCGAGCGGGGGCTCGCAGTTAGTTGCGAACGGTTGCCGGAAAGATGGGGAAGGAAGCCAGTGTCATGGCATTTGGTAGTTTCAAATCTATTTGGTAGATTCAAATTTTGCTTCTTAACGTCATTGTAACTTCACATGAAAATGGAAAATATTGACAGTAACATATGTAACCTTTACATAAATCAAGCATGTGCAGACGTTGTAAATACACCTATGTATGATAATAATCAACATAAGGATCAGCAAATTTATTTTAAGTAGAAGATGGTTCATATGATTCATATGACTGGAAGTTCCTCGACTCATTTGACCACAGCCTCACCAGTGACATCCTATGAAATCATATGACCTCAAATGACTCATATGATAACCTCAGTAATGATTCACAATGATTCACTGTGATTCACAATGATTCACAATGATTCACAATATATGATAACCTCAGTAATGATTCACAATGATTCACTGTGACTCACAATGATTCACAATCATTCACAATGATTCACAATGACTCACCGTGATTCACAATGATTCACATTGATTCATATGCAGCTGTTTGATGTGCTGGTTCAAAGCCGCTTGTCCTGGAGCACAGCGCAGGGAGACTCAGGGAGTTGATGACAAAGCAAATCACACTGCACATATCTACTTTTCAAATGTTCAAACTTTGAATGGACAAGTTGTTTTCGTCAGCTTTCTGCTCAAGTGACTCAGTGTAACGTGCCTCAAGGATGGCTCATTCTCATTTGGCTGTATGTTATGTGCTCCTGTGGACACATGCCAAGCGCCAAGAGCATATGGTGCTGGTGGAGGATGTGGCCTCAGGTGAGCGAAAACTGGCATTCAGACGAACCACAAGGTGCAGGGTCATATTGCAATACTTCATTTTTATTTGATTGGCTAACAATTGTTTAATTTCCCAACCACACCCACTGTTCTTTGAATCAATGTGAGGGCATGCCATGATCATTGTCTCCTGATCAGGGGGGGCTTCATTGCGTGGAGTGATGTACATGGCAAGTGGCATCAAGAACAAACTGATGCAGGGCACGTGATTCACATCAACAACTTCCACTGCACTGGCTCCATTGCACCCCCTAGACTGTGGAAGCAGATCAGGTTCATCAGAAGATTCAACGTTGCCTTTTGGACAGATGATGGGCCACGCAAAATGTTTTTCCTTGCAACAAGGATGCATGAGGTCGCATCACGTCAGAGGCGGTTAAAGGATGATCTTCACTTTGGGGTTCCCGGCAGTGATTCAGATGTGCTCAGCCAATGGAACATTGTGCCTTCAGATGCAGCTTCGGAGCCGAGTGACTGGCACATGGTCCATTCACATGAACTGTTGGAATCTCAAAGCAATGGTGATGAATTATCATCACTTGATGAAAGCCTTATCCCACCTTGGCTGAGGGATGAAATATCAGATGATGAACATGATGAAAGCCTTCTCCCACCTTGGCTGAGGGATGAAATATCAGATGATGAACATGATGAAAGCCTTCTCCCACCTTGGCTGAGGGATGATTGCGATGAAGAAGCATATCCCCATGCAAGTTCTGCCCTGGCCTGGCTTGAAGGCAATGTGACGGATCAATATGTTCCTGACATGACAGTTGACTGGCTTATTGGTCCATCACTCACTTAGCCGCAGCATGTCAAGATGATTACAGTCATTGTGATGTGATCCTGAAATGGATTCACTTTGAATCGGCTCTGAAGATCTGAGCTGCCACATTGAACTCATGATGGCACGTTGACAAAAGTGTTGCTCCTGCATTAAGGGGGGTACAATTCCAGGTCAGGATTCACAATGTCTTGAGATTGCTTTCTCGAACACAGCCAATTCCCAATGTGACCAAGGTTGCCCAAGAAATGTGGCATGGTGTGGAGTGGATGGAAGGCCTCAGCTGTTCAGCACTCATATTGGATTAGTTGTAGCAACCACTCTGTGTCAGCCAGGATCAGCGGAGCCTCCTGAGTGATGGGGTTCCAGAGTCCAGCCTGCAAATCAGGAGGTGCCAAGGGTATACCATTGTGGATTAATTGCTTTCAAATTATATCAGAAACCATTCTTTTTCACTTTTCACATTTCAAATTTTGGCATTAGAGTGAAACCAATGCTTCAAGAGGTGAGTGTCTTCACATTTATTTTCAAGATGTCTCACAATGATGCTCAGCAACACTCACCAACGAAGCTCGGAACATTGAACATGGATCATTTGCCATGTCAATGTGAAACTTGTAGAAGGAATCTTCATGGAAGGAAGGCTGACAGATTTCATGATGAATCTTGTCCGCGTAGACTTCCTTGATTGGGTTTCAAATAACTCCCAGACACTGATATCTTCCCTTTCAGTTTTACCAAGTGATTTCACCAAGGTGATTTCTTCAAATAATCAAAAAAACAAAGGGCTTGTCACTTCACATTTCACTGGATGATTTCACCAGGAGATTGTTATACTCACATGTGATGATGTCACTGGTCACATTGTATCACAGGTGTAGATGGCTTTGTACTTGCAGCGCAAATGTTCACAGGTGGACTCCAGCATGTCCCTCACCTAGGCAGGGAGCATTGGAGAGGGAGGGGGCAGATGGGAAGTAAGGCAAGCAAAGGGGTGAAAACGACCAATAAGTAAACTAATAGGCCTTAAGCATACTTGTTGGGTTCACAATTGAGCCTATTTTTCACTTGCAATGCAGGTGGGCCCACACACCTTGTCAGTAAGGCCCTCAGTTGACATCAATTCTCAACAAGTAATCTTTGAGATTAATTGTTGACTTTGACCTGTCACTCAGCCACCTTTGCCCTCGGCGTTGGAGCTCTGCATTGATCTTCTTTGAGGCTGACTTCAACTGCTGGCTTGACACTTGGGCCCAGTTGGACTTGAGAGGAGTTCCATCGAGTGCATCACATGCATTCTTCACATCAACGAGAGTGAGCCGTCCATATTTCATATGAACTTTAACACTGCCAGGAGCATGCCTCCTTGGTCCAGTTGGGGGGGGCAGGGCGGTCTCATTAATCTACATGCGATCAGTGGGTGCCATTCAATTCAACATCCAGCCATCCCCACTCAGGTCAGCAGCATTCTTGGGCACTACAATGTTTGCCTGAATCCCAAACCTGACCGGCTAATAATCTAGTACCTGAAATTTAGACTATAAAATTATACAATTGCTTGGCAAGCAGTTGAATGAAATCAAGGCCAGGCTCGCGTACTTCATGGAAAGTGCTGTGTTCAGTCCTTCCCCCATCAACTCCGTAAGCAGTGTTGCGCGTCCACTGTGCGGTCGCAACTTGGCCACTTCAGGACCCCACTTCTGCCCAGATTTCTTCAAATGATCCAAAAAACGAGGGGCTTGTCTCTTCACGTGTGCATAGATGGCATGGTAGTGCAAATGTTCCTTCTTGGCCTTCTTCCTGGATGTAAATATAAATCCACTCTCAGGAACCTGATAGGAGTCCATGAAGTCACATGATCCATGCTTGTGCTTCCGCTTGCATTGCACAGTGAGCCCATTTGACAAAAGGGATTTGAGCCATGCCAAGTGTGACTTGCGAATGTAGACCTCACCAGGTGACTTCTTGTTGCCTCGGGTCTCACCTGACACAATGATCTTTGGAATTTCACCCCTGACACTGATATCTTCCCTTTTCAGGCAGAGCGCCTCACTGCACCTGAGGCCAAAATACCCAGTCATGCTGATCACCACGGCCACGCGAGCGCCACACTCAGATGCAATGAATTTCACCCATTCCTTCCACAATGAGCGAGACAAAGCTGGAGCTTGCCCAATAAGTTTCTTCTTCTGCTTCTTCTGAGGTGGCATGGCACAGGAAAATATCAAAGTTGAATTTATGAATCATTGGTGGTAAACATGTGAGTAATGGCCTGTCACTGTGCTGTTGCTTAACATTGTTTGTTTAACATTCAACTTCACAGTGAGGAGGGCTTGCTCCAAGATGCTGCCAGACAACAAGAATGAGCTGAAGGCAGGGAACAAACAAGTTAAACTGAATGTCATCAACTATTATGTGTTCAAAGTTCAGTTTGCTCACTCCAAAGTTTGATTGCAGCAGTATTGCAGTCATTGTGGCATCAGCTGGCCTGTGCTTTGCCTAGTTGAGTGCAAAAAGGATGGTAATGGCAAGCAAGGTTCTCACCTGACCTCAGGGAAGTGAAGTTCCAATTGCTGTGCCAGGTCCACCGACAGTCAATAGTTACGTCAAGCCGGCCAGTGTTCACATTTGGCAGCTATTCTATAGGATGGATGCTGAACTTCTCACTCAATCTAAGTTTAGTTTTAATCCATAATGAAGGGGTATTCATGTTGAGATACAGTGCTCATAGTGTGGCTTGAAGTGTGAATGCCTATTATATCTCTTGCACAACTATTCACAGTGACTCAAGTGTGACCCACTGCGTTTGATTTGCGCGTTTGATTTGCTTCCTGATTCACTGAGCTGATTCACTGTGATTCAATCAAGTGTCAAGTAAGCTGATTTACTGAGCTGACCCGCGTCTGATTTGCCGAGCCTTTGCACTTGACAAGTGATTGGCCATGGAACTCTTCTATGAAGGATCACATGCCCGGGTCTCAGTGTAAACATCAGTAAATTGCTTCCAACTTGATGAGACTCAAATTCGTTGTGAACTCCTGATGCCAAATGCATTCAACCAAGGCAGAATCGCAATTTATTCCATGGCCCAGATTCAAAGAGTGATTGGCTCAGCCTGAATGAGATGGATATTTTGGCAATCATATCATATTGATTAATGTTGTTGTTCAGCCTGTATTTCCAGCAGTATGATTCTAGTGAGGATGGATGGTGGAAGGAAGGTCTACTGTACCCATGTAGCGGATTACCCTGAGGTCCAGCCTCTTGGCAGCAAGTTACTTAAGCTGATTGATTGACTCACATAATATGCAAGCTGATGGCTTAATTTGTCCAAGTCCAATCATGAGTTCACAAAATAAACAAGATAAACAAGTCAATGTCTCTGAGCAGACTCAGGAAGGCATGGCAGAACTTGATGGACCACTCAGCAGCTACCTTGAGGGAAACAGTGAAGCGGCAGCCGGAACTTCAAGGTGACATACCTCGTTTAATCCAGGTGCTGAATCGGGAGGCTGGGCACATTGAATTGCAACATTTGGACTTTTATGTCAGGTCATGCATTGCATATTAAGTGATCATGTCTAATCTGTGTGGGCAGGAGCACGTTTGGTCGCAAGATGTGAAGATCCAGGGCAAAGTCTGGTCTTGCACTGTGTCCGTCTACACACATGAACACAATGGTCAGCCATGGTTTTCAACCAATCCCAGTGGCGCCTCTTGGCTACGTATCATTGTGCTGCAATGTTTGTTGCAATATTTGTTGTTGAATGGAAGTTATTTGCAGAATCATGCAATCCCCCCTCCGGAAAGACTCAACAAGTTTCGAATTGTCATCTAGTGTTCCCAGTCACTGTGCCTCAGCTCTCAGGATGGCAAGATCATGTTCGGAGCCTCTGGGCTCTTCCTGACAGAGCACCCATGCAATGCTGAGTTGGAGTCAGGTGGTGGTTACATGATCAACTTTCACAGGTGAGTTTGTCACATGAAGTGTCAGAGATCACAGTGATGTTAGACAAGGTTCAAAAGATGATGTGGCCCTCATGTAAGACAGTGATTTTCACTCTGACACATGTGGCACTCACGTTCAAAAGGCAATCTGAAGTTCAAGTGGGTTTCATGTCACTGCACCTGCCAAATGACAGTGAAGACTAATTGTTTTCACATAATTATTTTCACATGCAGTGCTGATGTGGAACGCACAGTAGAACTCACATTTGGATGGAAATCTGAGATTCAAGCGAGTTCCATGCGCTTGTCAGATCCTGTCAAAAAAGTGCTTGCCACTTAGTTACTATGTGTGTTTTTGGGAGTAACACACCATGTTTGAGTCCAGAACTCACCATTAGTTAATTCTGTGCATGTCCACTTCAACCTCTGACTGGCTTTGGTCCAATGCCAGGTCAAACAAGATTTGCTGGGGCTCCACACACCTTCCGGCAGCTGTCAAAGGCCAGGATGCTGCGCAGTGCCTGCTGTCAGTGTGGATGTGCATATGCAACAGCATTGGTTAGCCTGCTGACTGTGATTTTTTGACGTGTTTGGTGACTGCGACTGCCAGTGTAGCTAGTCTGGCTCACTATGCAAGATGAACCAGAAAATGGTTAGTTAATGAAGAAAAAACAAGATCAATTGAAAACACAACAGCATATGAGACACCTTTCAGATCCAATAAGATGATGCTCGCATGACCTTTTAGGTTTCCACCTCACTGTGCAATCAGAGGCATTGAATGCCTGTGAATGCCCTCTTGGTGTCACATGATCCAGTAGGTTTCCACTTCACTGTGCACAATGAAAGCTCTTGATGTCACATGATTTGTTTCATTTCCACCTCACTGTGCACAATGCCTGCGAATGCCCTCTTGGTGAAGCAGCCATGGGCTTCAATGATTGTCAAAGGTGAGAAGACATGGGAGATCCGCAACTTCAGGTGTGAGCCACGAAGGGTGGCTATTGCTGAATCTGGGGCATCCTCACCAAGACTGCTTGGGGAAGTCACAGTGACGCATTGTGTCCGAGTGGGTCACCGAGTGAACGGACAGATGCTTCCCTGTGCAAACCCTGAGAATTTCATTGGTGCCAATGTTAGCAAGCATCGTGTGGACAACTGGATGGATGTTGTCACTTATGATGAGGTATGGGCTTGGGTACTGGCAGATCCAATTCAATATGCTGATCCCAAAGGCTATGAACGCAAGCGAGGTCAACAAGTGTGGGTCAATTTGACAGGAAGCTCAAAGAGACGTCGGACAGAATGATTTCACTATGCTGCACAACAGTGATTTGGTTGCTGGGCACTGTGATTTCCTTCTTTGATGTCGCAACATACAAGGCCAGGGAAAAGGTCATTATGATGCTTACTGCACCACACTTGAAGTGGGTCACAAGTGGTCATCCAGCCCACTGCATTGGCTGAGTTTGCTGCGGCTCCTCCCTCTTCACTTGTTATTTGCAATTGCTGACTTTTGTCACAATGATGTATGCATACATATGTCATTCTACCCACTGCAATTGCTGAGTGGTGTCATGATGATCTGACCAATTCGTTAGTCTGACCAATTCATGTGCAAGAGAAAAGTGTGTGGAAAGCCCACGTGTTTTCTATTATTTACAGAGACTGCTAAATATATTCAGTCAAATTGTGGATAGTTTGTCAAAGTATACAATGCTATGTTTCATTTCACTGTACCTACTGCACCTCCATTTCCAAATAGTTTCCTGTGCTGCATTTCAGTTTCAATTGCTCACATGTGGATGCCAGGTATGCACCAACCACTGCTGCTGTGATTGGAGGAGACCCCTGGGCTGGGCTGCAAGGTCAACAATAATTTCGTGTCCTGTTGATGGATTCAGGTTGAACAGGTAGCATGTGGTGTTTGATCAAATCTCAGCTGAATCTGGAATGAAATTATGTGTATGCTGAATTCCTTTGCAGTCATTTGAGGATCAGGCTCATGTGTCATTCCAAATGAAGCGTAATTCCAAGCGTGCCAAGTACACAGATGATGGCAGACACTTCTCCCAGACTTGGCGGTGGATCCTTGATGACAAGTGTGACACCTGGTTCTGCCCTCAGCAGTCAGTGTGGCATGTCTAGGGGGTCTTCACAGCTACAAGTTTGAAGACGATGTGCTCCTCTTCAAACCTTGTAAAAGAGAGCAGATCTATGGCCATTGTGACCTCAATGTGTGACATGGTCTACCCATCCAAGGTCAAAAGTAGATCAACTTGAAAAACGTGTGAAGCTCAGCTTTCCAAAGGTCATATCAATGTTCTGATTTTCAGAGAGAACTTTGTCCATTGCATTTGTTTTTTCTGTTTTTCAAATGAATTTCAGGTGAAAAAGAGCTGGAGGCCATTGAGGGGAATCCTCAAGTGGACTACTTGAGAAGCCAGATCATGATAGCGCTTGGAAAAAGGTTGTGGGACAAGGCCAGGCTCATGGTGCTTGTCACATTGCAAGGAATGTCAAGTGAATTATAGTTGCTTGCCCCCCAGTGACCTTCTTCTGAAGTTTGTGGCCAGGAGAAGGTCAATGCGGGCAAGCAACTTGCAAAAGCCTCGCGCACAGTGAGTAGTCTTCAATTTCAAAGTGAAAGTCAGTCTGTCAGTAGTGAATGCAGTAAGCCAGTTGAGACAGGTTTGGAACAAACACACAAGTGTAAAGTAAGGCGTGTTGGTTAACATACATTGTTGTTTTTTTTCCTGTGTGGCTGTCGATTCAAGTGTTTCACATGACACTGGCCATCAGAGCCCCTCAGTGAGATGAATTTATAATGTGTGCTGTGTGCAACAAAATGGCTGGTGCCAGCATGATGTGATGATGTGATATACAGCATCAGCTACCTGGCCACCTGCGTACCAGGAGGGCAGCATTTGTGGTCACATGCAGCAGTCTAGGCCGATCTGATTTCAGAGTCACATGTACTTCTTACTTTCTTGTTTGAAGTTGATTTGATTTCAGAGTCACATGTACTTCTTACTTTCTTGTTTGAAGTTGGTTTGCTTTTAGAGTCACATGTACTTCTTACTTTCTTGTTTGAAGTTGATCTGCTTTTAGAGTCACATGTACTTCTTGCTTTCTTGTTAGAAGTTTCACATTCTGAAACTTGGCCAGGAATGCACTTGAATGTGATTGTGCTGTAGCAGTCAGGATGAGGACGCCATGCCACACATAGATGTGGGAGTTTCTGAAAATACAGGACCCCCCAAACCACCCATGATATATATATATATATTGTTTTTTGTTTTCATTTGAAGATATTTGCAAATTAAATTTCTGTCTGTCAAATTCAAGTTCAGTGCATCATTATTGCACATTGAGTTTGTTCCGACATTCATTGCACAGGAGCTCACCTTTGACAACTTGTGGCAAAGAGGCCAAGCCTGCAGAACAGCACTGATTCATACAATGTGCAGTTGTCAAGTGGGCATGTTGTAGCAAAGTCTTTTAATTTGTTTGCCTGGTATTTTGCAGCTCAAGGTGACAGACGCACTTTGATGCATTCACAGTCACATCTACATTCACATCTACATTCACATCTACATTCACATCTACATTCACATTCAATGTTGACATTCACTTTCACAGTTGACATTCACTTCACAGTTGACAGTCACTTTCAGAGTTGATGCCCCGTCCCCAGCGCGGTTGGAAAGAGGAAAGTCCGGCAGTGGCAGAGTGGCTGCGAAACGAAACTCAATTTGAAAGGCTGAATTTGGGCCGGAGCTTCAGCTGAATTGGATTTTGTGGTGTTTTGTGTGATTTCTGTTTGCTGTGATTATTTGTTGTGTCTCTGTCACCATGCTTCGTCATTGTGTAGGAAGGGCCAACAAGCAACTTGGAATTTGCAAATATGTGCAGAATTCAATTCATGTGTTTGTTGTTGTTGTTGTGGTGGCAGTTTTCAGATATCAATCAAATCAACATGCAAATGCATTTAAAGTGATGATGTACCAGTTTGTCAATTTGTTTTGTTTAGTGTGTCACTTTGCTTGCTTGAAGGCATTTTACCTCATTTGGAGGCTTGACCGTGAGAAAGCGGGTCAGATTTTGATACTTGATTGAACTTTGTGTGTTTCTTGCAGGTTGTGCATCTACTTGTGTCATTCCAAAGTCAGTGTGTGTGTGTGTTTCTTGAGATTGTGCATCAAGATATGTCTTACAGGTTGTGATCCTTGTGCACTGAGGCAAGCGGCAGAAAGGCAATACCAGACCTGTGGCCTGCGAGACGGGCAGGCCTACATTTTGACGGCAGTGTCTCAGCATTTCTACTCCAAGGCCTACCACTATGACTGATCCGGAGCGTCATCGCAAAGTCAGATTCAGTCAAGGTGATTTTGGCGGAACACTGGCAGATTTTCTCAGTGAAGTTGGCCATTTCGACCAAACACTGGATGATTTTCTTGACATGACCAATATGTGTGACTAGGAAGAAATTCAGTGCTTCATAGTTTGTTGTGTAGCCTGTTTGAACTTAGCGTTTGCAAACTGGAACTGCTCGCCTTCATAATGAAAGCTCAGGTGACAGCACTGTGCCTGATTCTCCTCCTGATACTCCTGACTTACAGATGGACTTAGTTATAGCTTGACACATTGAGTGCATTTCACACCTATGGCATTTGCAGAACGTTGCTCATTCATTGTGTTCGCATTTAGACAACACAATTGAGTCAGTTCTTCTCACTGTGGCTGCCCAGGAGGTCGAGGATCTTGAATGTGCTCTCACAATGTGGCCAGCCAAAGTGATGATCGTGGGATATGGTAAACACCAGACGTGCCCAGAAGACAAGACAAGAAAGGCTTGGTAGCTGGAGTTTCAGAGTTTCAGAATTTCCAACAGTCACAGTGACAGGCAAATTAGTTTTTACTACATGTCAGTGCCCTTAATTTGCCTGTGATTTGCAGTTGGACGCCCTGATCTCCAAGCTGCAAGTCTTCTGTCAAGTGAAACCCCATTTCGAATGGGTGCTCACTCATGGGAACTGTTTGGCTGGTGGGTGTCTTGTCTTATTTGCATTCTTGCAGATTTCTGTATGTTTCGTTGCTCGCATTGAAAAGTCTTGTGCCTGATGTGTTTGCTGAATGCTTCTCTCATCTCATCACGACTCAGGCAAGCTCAAGTGCCCGGAGGTTTCCTAGTGCACAAGACAGAGTTGAGCGGATTCCACAATTGGATGATGGAACACGTGTTCTGCCATCAAAATGCCCACTACTGTATGAACAACGTGATCAACATCCCACAGGGACTTGTATTGTGACATGACGGCATTTCATTTTTGAGTTTTTATAGCTGCGTGCAAGCTCAAACAAAATAGTAAAAACAAGTGTAGCTATGTATCAATTAATTGTTTATGGCACTGTGCTCTGTATTTGAAATCTCATGGTGCCCATTTGAGGATGCAAAGTCGCCTTGGAGCACATCGTTGTGCATCATTTGGACTCCTCTTGTGGTCAATTCTCTATGTAACCTGACTTGATTTCAGTTGGCATGACTTTTAAAGTGCACAATTTCACAGAGAAATATTGCATGAATTTTGCATTGTCATTGTCTCTTAGTGTCTTGTGATATCATTGATATCATTGTTGTTTTTCTTAACCAGTTGTTTTAATATTGAACCATCAATTAAACCTGACCTTTGACCAGTCCATTCCTGAATTCCAGGCGAATGGTGTCAGCTGCATATTCATGAACTTGGCCACAGCTTCCAATGCTGCAATGATGGTGGACCTTGGGATCATGTGGTGGTAAAATGGAGCGCTACGTGAAGACGTGTGACTTGGCAGCTGCAGACTTTTAGTTGTGATAATGTGTCACTTGATCATGATGTGGTACATTATCTTGGACTTCATGAACATGATTCATTGGCTCAGTTTGAATTGGCTGGGGACATGCAACTGAGTCCCACTGTGATGGGGATGATGCTGCCATGTCGAGAGCACCATGCTCACATATATGACTGGAGCTCCTTTCAGAGAACTTCGCAAATGGCACTTGAGATCTTTAACCAAAAACATCAAGGTTGCATCGCCCAGACTCTTGCCAGGCAGTATGAGATGGTGTGCTGAAAAGTTCCACTGACTTTTTTGTTTTTGTGCTGTGTTCATTTGACAATGTTTGACAAGTAGACATGATGCCCACATCAAATGCTTCTCAATTGATGAAGTCTTCACATTACTGACACACTGAGGGAATTGGTTGATGCAATTGTGAAAGATCATGCTGATGATGGTGGACAAGCTCCTCAAAATGACACTGATCAGGACATGCAGGACTGTTGAACCTGAAGTGGTGCTTGTCTGTGATTGTCCAGTAGCTGACCGCTTCTACCTCTCTTGATCACAACCTCTCACCATCATTATTATTGTTATCAACAGCTGCAATGCTGAAGGACACAGCAATGCCATCAGCAATGCCATCAGCACCGCCATCAGCACCGCCATCAGCACCGCGAAGTGAATCTGAACCTCCACGTCAATCTTCCTTCAATCCAAGATGTAAGGCTGCCTTCAATCCAGCAGCACTTGGTCCCTAACCACCACCTGGGCCCCCACCACGGAGGGGAAGGTCACCAGTGAAGGGGGATCTACAGCCAACACCAAAGGGGAAAGGCCCCCCACCCGGCTTGCAGCGGCCTCCACCTGGCTTGAAGATGGAATCGGTGGGAGTTGTTCAACCTGAGCCTGTTGATCATGATGAGTCTCACCATGGATCCGCACTTCAGTCGCCAATTCCTCCAAAGAAAAGGCCATGCCCCAGTCCACCAATGAAGCGCCCCCGGACTGAAGGTGCTCCAGAATCAACTGCACCTGAAAATTCACATGCCGTTCCAAGTTGGTGTCAGGGCCAGGGTGCAGATGCAGATAATTCTGAAGAGAATCAAGATCCTCACCAGGAAGCTCCACATGATGCTCCAGATCCTGCTCACCATGATGCTCCAGATCCTGCTCACCATGAAGCTCCTGAGCCTGAAGAAGATGCTGAGCCTCAAGAAGCTGATCGTTCAGGTAAGTGGAACGATTGGAGTGGGAGTGGTTGGCAAGATTGGGGTGGTGGCGGTTGGCACAGTGGTGGCGGTTGGCACAGTGGTGGTGGTCAGCACAGTGGTGGTGGTCAGCACAGTGGTGGCGGTTGGCCACGAAGTGGTGTTTGGCAAGATTGGTCCGCTGATGAAGGGTACTGGGAGGAGCGTTGGCAGGCAAACCAGAACACTGTGAACCAGAGATTTCATGAGGAAGAATGGTGGAAGGATCCAATTGCAAAGAAGGAGGAGGAGGAGGATGTCGAACTTGAGACTTCACCAATGGAGGAGGTCAGGGAGGAGCAGGAGGAGGATGTGAAGCAGGAGGAGTTTGAAGAAGAAGAAGGGGCTTCACCGATGGATGAGCAGCCTGAGGAGACTGCGCCGCCACCTGAAACTTGTTCACCCACTTCACCTGCGGACGAGGGACTGCCACCTGAAAATGCTTCACCTGCCACTTCACCTGTGGACGAGGCACCGCCACCTGAAAATGCTTCACCTGCCACTTCACCTGCGGATGAGGGAGGCCAAGGTCAAGATGAAGGAGATCAAGGTGGAGGAGGCCAAGGTCAAGGTGAAGCCAGTGACCCAGCCTTTCTGACGCCTGAGAGTGGGGCAGAGCAGGCTAGAGCAATGCGAAACGCTGGATATTTTCACATTGTTGCGTCATTTGGTCAAGCAGGAATGCCAGCACCGTCACCAGCCGCACCATCACCAGAACCTTCAGGACCAGTTCCAGCGCAAAGCCCTGCACATGACCCGCAAGAAGACTCACATTATGGAAAAGGATCGTCATCAAGTGCCAAGGGTTCACAGGGAATGACTGCGGTGGAGTGGTCAGTGAGCCGGAGGCCTCCGAAAGATGATGAGCACCCATTGCACAGTCATATGCCAGAGAAGATCCTGTGACCTGATTGAAATTGAAACAGTGACAAAACTTTTGTGAAGAATCAGTGGTGAAATCAGTGTGAAAATCATTGTTGCAATATGTAAGTTTATGAGTGAGCCTCACTTGTGAGGATCATTACATTGTGAGGATCATTACATTGTGAGTCAGACTTTTTTGCCACTCAGGAACGAGGTGCTACGAGACTACGGAATAGATTACCATACATCAGCAATGTATGGTATGCTAGATGCTGAAACTCAATCTGCCCTCCTGTTCCTGGACAGCAGTCAGTCAGTGGTCAGTGATTTGTGCGCCTGTCTCAGAACACCTTTGAATTGTGATTTGTGCATTGGAGTCCTACACTCATGGTCTCAGGTCCCGTCTTCTGTTCAAGGATTATAATGAAGACAATTTGAATGGATGGCTGTTCACTGCACTTTGCACCTTTGGCTGCAATAATGTTTCAGCCAATTCATTTCACAATGATGACAGGTCCAGGTGGCAATGAGAGTCAACCTTTACTTTGTTTGCATCTGAATGTGAGGCAACCATCGCAATGAACAATCTGGACGGCAGCCTCAGAAGGGAAAAGGCAAGGGCAGTTTCAAAGCTCGCGGCAAGGGAAAGTAATTCAATGTGATCCATAGTGATCAAACATGGTGCAGCTTCACTTGCTAAGAGCAATCATTTGCTTTTTTTTGACTGGCTCAGTGAATCGAATGAATAATTGACTGATGTTTTTCCTTTTGCATTGACATTTGATCATCATCTTGACGACCTACTAACCATATTCAATTGACATTCACTTTTGTTTCAACAGGGAGTCAGTCAACGCAGCAAAATGAGAATTTGCATACTATGCTGGTCACAATGCACAGGACCAGTGTAACCTGCGGATTCTTTGGCTGGCCACACACTGACTGGTGCATTTGCAGTTTCAATAACTTGACACACCCACACACACATCAATCTTTTCAAGTGAGTGTGTGTGGCCTGTCAACTGTCACCGCGGCAAATTCAGATCTTCCCAGTCACAGTGAGGAGAAAGCAGAAATAAAAAAGTTCAGCCTTTAGCCTTGCACCTTCTTCCACCTGTGATGTTGCATGGTGAGGATAGACATAATAATGTGCTGAACATTACTTCTGCCTGGAATGTATATCAATATTTATATATATATATAGTACTGTATGTATTTCTTTATTATTTCTGTCCAGTGTGCATTTTGATGGCAAAGTAAACAATCTGGATGCTTCTTCATGTGAAGGCATCATTGCACCTTCAGTTGCCTGATGCCTGGTCAACTGTCCAGCTGTTTGCACAGACAGTGTTGATATGCATTGAAACTTTTATGATTGAAATTTGTTCAACAGGTAAGCCAAAAATTGTAATACAAAAATCTGACTGGACCACTGGAGAGCATGTGACTGGTATTCGGAGAAAACCTTTACCTGGACTCAGTGTGACTGATGGTGTTTTTCCCTTTGCGACCTCTGACTCATGTGCACTGGCCAAACCATCAATCAATTGTCAGTCACCCCTGTTATACTTCCAACTGGTCAAAACCATCAACTCACATTGATTCAGTGAGCTTGGGTGGTCAAGCTCCTGCGACTCAACTTCAGTTCTGGTATGACTGCATCCTGAGGACAAGCATTTGAGCCAGTGGACAATGAGCTGGAAACAACTTGCCACTGACTCAGAGTTCAGTCAGTGACCTGTCATCTTGGTCAAGTTGAGATTGAATTTGAGTCTTTCAATATGAAATTTACATCATGATGATTGCCTGCCATGACATTGAAATAATTTAATTCACAGTGACAATTTGGGTGTTTAAGTGCCAACTGTAGATAACTGCAGGGTTGAAGCTTGGGGCTACTGTAGAGTTGAAGTTGGGGGCAACCGTAGAGTTGAAGGTGGTGGTAACTGTAAACTTGATGTTAAAGGGGGCAACTTCAAAGTTGAAGGTGGTGGTAACTGTAGGCTTGATGTTGGGGGCAACCGTAGAGTTGAAGTTGGGGGCAACCGTAGAGTTGAAGTTGGGGGCAACCGTAGAGTTGAAGTCGGGGGCAACCGTAGAGTTGAAGTTGGGGGCAACCGTAGAGTTGAAGTTTGGGCCCGGGAGTTGAAGTTAGGCTGATTGATTGTTTGAAGACTAGGCCAAAACTTCAACTCTATGGTAACTGGCAGTGGCCGTAGAGTTGAAGTTTGGGGCAACCGTAGAGTTGAAGTATTTTATTTTTGCTGGGGACGTCATGGCATGACAAAATTCCCAAATCCTATGGCAACTGGCAGTGGCCGTAGAGTTGAAGTTTGGTCCAACCGTAGAGTTGAAGGCTTAGTGGTTTATCAGGAGGGCACAT
>VSDK01017485.1:207793-226463 GCA_009767595.1 Symbiodinium kawagutii | reverse complement strand
GGGGGGGGGGGTGCGACCCCCCAAATCCTATGGCAACCCTGAGTTGCCGTAGGATTTGGGCTGTTTTGGGCTTGCGGAGTTGGGCTTTGGAGGTCGAAACCAGGATTCAGAATGGCTGAAACAGCCCAAATCCTATGGCAACCCTGAGTTGCCGTAGGATTTGGGCTGTTTTGGGCTTGCGGAGTTGGGCTTTGGAGGTCGAAACCAGGATTCAGAATGGCTGAGACAGCCCAAATCCTATGGCAACCCTGAGTTGCCGTAGAATTTGGGGGGGGGGGGCCCCCCCCAAATCCTATGGTTGTCATTTTTTTTGGGAAATAATCGTGTCAAGTCACCCAGTGTTTTTTCACATGTGAAATTTGAAACACCAGCCTGGACTTAATTGTTAGAATTCAGCCCCTCCCGAAGTCATTTGGCTCAGCGTTACTTCACACGTGATTTTTTCATGATGGCTGATTGGAGGGCTGCAATCAAAGATAAGCTGATGGAGCTTCATCAGCAGGCGGTTGCGAAGCGTGAGACGATAGTGCCTATGGTGGCCCAACTTCCGTTGCCATCTTCACGTGACGAGATCCTGGATGAGGTTGCGGTGATGCAATCATGTTTTGCTGGATCAGTGCCTGGTCTGACAGATTAAATTGCATTGAATGATAATTTCACTTGATTACAATTAGTATAATTACCCCCCTTGAGTCATTTAATTCCCAGGAGCTCACCAATGCGGAGTTGTGGGCAACTACTCATGTGGATGTGTGCTTGAACTTTGTGAAACCTCACGTTGTTGGACAGACTCTGGTGCACCAATGGCGGTTTGATGCAGCATCATTGTGGAACCTGGGCGCAGTGAGACAGATTGACCACTGACTGAGTTTGGAACATTGCCATCAAGTCTGCTTAGTATTATGTTCTTTGAATGATCAGATCTCAGGAGTGGTGAATCCTGCCAGGGCAATGTGATCATGGGGATTTGCCATTCGATTGTTTCTGGGGGCTTCAAGCTTGAAGAGACGGTCATTATACGTGATGCCACATCTGAATTTTCATCTTTGAAGTGTGGTAATGGAATGAAGCGCGTGTTGGCCGCCAAGTTAGTGTTCCTTGGTTTGACAATTGGTTTCTAATGTACATAATAAACCTCAACAATGATGGCAACATGTTGTACAAACTGACAGTCAGTCACTTTGAAATTGCAGGTGGGTCTTGCTACGCAAACATTGCCAAGACATTGGATGCAATTCAGATGCACACAAGGTGTTCACGAGCCTTTTCTTGCCCACTCTCTTTGAGCCCTCAACTGATGATGTTGCTGGCCTGGTGGCAGCTGCAGTCAAGCAGAACGTCAAAGGGACATTTGTGAACTTACTGACCAGCACACAATGGGTGCATTTGGTCTTACAGGCGTCAGGCCTCATCAGTGCTGACTATGGCTCATTGTCACATGAAAACCAGGCCGCACGCAAGCACGTGGGAACACAACTGATCAAGACATTTAAATTTCTCCTGGTGAACTATCACGCTGATGTTGAAAAGGAGGGTGTCGTTCAAAATGTCGGGCCAGCTCCCAAGAGACAACGCAAATTGCGTGGCAAGACGCAAGATGCAAAGAAACCACGTATCTTGGCTTACCACATGGAACGCAGTCAAGTGACACTCACAATGAATATTGGTGTAACTTGTCACACTGTAGTATTTAGTGTGAGTGAGTCAGTCAAGCCAAGGTGAGGAAAAATCTGAGATTAAAATTGGCACAGTGAAGCAAAGTGCCATCAAAGCCATGCTGATGGGTCTGACGCCCCAATCCTACAAGATGATTGTTACTCACAACTCTTTGATGCAGTCTGAATCTTGGCTCATTCAATTAGTCATATGAAAACTGAATCATTGAATCAGTGAGTCTTAATTTGAGACTGTCATTTGTGGAGACCAAATGTTCAAAGTGCTGTCAGGAGGATGCATCTGCATTGAATGATGCAGTCCTTGCTAGCAAGTTCATTTGGCCACATAGTGCTGCCCCTGACGGACAACAACCAAATGAAGCACAGGAAATTGCACGCAGAGCTGCTCAGTCTGCTTCAAAGTTCATGGTGAATGACAAACTGACGTTGCTTGGACAATTAAGTGGGAAATTAAGTTTTTCCTTGCAGGAAAAAATCTAATTTGGATTCACCATGTAATCAAATTGCCAATCATCCCAACATGGTATGTGCATACCATCCTCAGGTCAAGACCGTTGGACTTCCAATCCTATTTGACACCTGATGAACATAATGCCCTCATGTTCAAGATGATATGCACCTTTGAAGCTGGCTTTCATGATGGCGTTGCACCTGCGCGACTCAGTGTTGATGATGCCTTGAGATGCCGGTTTGTGATTGTCCATTGGCTTAGGCGTGGACCTACAAACAAACAATGCATACTGATGAAGACAAACAGTTGAATGCTTACTATGGTAATCGTATTGAGGCAAACTGACCAATAGTGAGTGATGAATTTGCCAGTGATCTTCCTGCAGGTCTGCCAAAGCATGTGCACATCAAGACCTTCCTGAGACCTTTGACAAAGTGAAGTCTGCAGTTGAAGAAGGCAGTCAACTTGATGAGCAATTTGTCTCAGTGTTGAGGCCAGGCCACAAATTGATGAGACTCAGAGTGAGGTGGTTGTTGCAACTGAACTTATGGCTTTGAACCAATCTGACCCCAGGAGCTGGCCAATCTCATGGGTGATGACTCTTCTTCCTGATGTCACAAGCCTTACCGATGAAGTCCATGTTGAGTCACATCCCCAAACAATGTTGGAAAAGGCGGAGGTGGCCGAATGGGCTTCACGATTGAACATCTTTTCAGCGAGGCTGTCACTTGATCAGAGTAAGTGCCAAGAGATCGCCCATGGCCTTGACGTTCTGAAGGACACGTTAGACTGGTTGAATACAGACAAGCACGTCAAGATGGCCATTCAGGTGAAAGAGACCATTGATGTCTTCATGGCAAGAAACTTCCTAACCATCACTGTGAACGACTTGACGGATTTACCAGGGCATCTGTCAGAGTTGATCTCGCAGCGTTCTCAAGGTGAAGCGGTGAACCCCTTGCGCAAACCTGACCCCAGGATGCTCATCCTTTGTTTGGATTTCAATGTGCTAGGAGTCTCTCAGTGCTCAAATTCCAGCATGAATTTCATCATTACTATTACTTTTGAAAAAGTTTGTCGATGATGTTTTTTTATCACTGTGAATTTTGAATGTGTGATTCCTTGTTGATGAGGCTCGAAATGCACTGCTGCTTGAACCTTTGTGCCGTGCACTAGCCAACACAGTGAAAACACAAGGCAGGCCTCTCTGGTGAAAAAAAACATTTGATGACATTAAATTATTGTTTGATTTGACTTGTGTTGACATTCAAATGATTGATTACAGATTCACAGCTACTGGCACTGGGCAGGTTCATATTATTGTTGCATCCTGGCGCAACATGCATCACGTGAAAAAGAGGGCTCCTTCGACGATCCCATCAAGGATGAGACGGATTTCATCCTTCACATGCGCAAACATGGTTTCAACTCAATGCGCCGCTGGTTTCAACCACTGAATGTCCCAGGAGGGGAGTGCCTTGGCATGTCCATGTGATTTGCTTAAAAAAATGTGAGTCAATATGGGGTAATGAAAGATTGGTTTTGTTGGAGGGTGGGGTGGGCTCAATTTTCGACTGTCCAAGGTCACAGTCAGCTATACAGTGGGACTTCTATCAGAGTGGCAGGGTGTACTTCTTGGGTGAGGAGTCAGATGATAATGTCTTCAAGAATCATTCTGAGCTCTGCAGAACTGGAATGGTACCACCTGCTGTGCTTCTCAACAATGGTGACATTGTCAGCATCACGGCAGATGCATCGGCATCAGAACTGACAGACACATTGAGAGTCACCCCCTCCACACGTGCTGCCCAGAGGGGTCCAGACCCGTTTTTCCAGCTTGTGAAGCACTTGCTCAAGTCAAACACATCATCTTCTCATGTGATGGTCAAGGAACGTCAGGAGGTGATGATTGTGGACATGCATGTGCATGCTGGAGACCATGCACACGGTTCCCTGATGGCTGGCTCAGACTTCAATATCTGTCATGTGACCTGGCATACTATAACTTTGTTTGAATTTGTTGTCTTTTTATAAGTCAATTTATTAATTATTCAATATCCCCAATTGGTCAGTCAGTTGGTCAGGTGATTTGAAATCAATTTGATGTCAGGTGATGGTCAGAACCAAAGCCCGTGGAAGTCCAAGTTCAATCACCTACACCCAGAAGAAGCTTGGGAAGATCATCACGCAGAAGTGGCAGAATCGTGAACTCAACCTGAAAGATGCGGATGGTGTTACAGTGAGCCCGTTGCCTCCAAATGCTCCGACTGAGGAGGACAAGACATTCTTGAAATCCGTCAGAGGTGCATATGAAGCTTACGAGGGTGTCAGGACATGGAGTGAATCCCTCAAAGTGACTTCCTTGCAAAGGTCACAAGTGGTCATCCAACCCACTGCATTGGCTGAGTTTGCTGCGGCTCCTCCCAGCATTAGGGAGTCAGTTACGAAGCTGCAGAAGTCACATGAGGAGAAGTTCCAGTCACTTTTGGTCGGCAGGATGGCGGACTCCACCAACAAAGTGAATGCGCAGGAAACAGTTGCAGATCCGCGTCCTGTCACAGATGAAGCCGCGTCCTCCTCACCGATTGATGATCTTCCAAGCATGGATGAGGCCACCATGAAGTCACAGTTCAAGATCACTTGTGAAGCCACGGCATTTGATTCCCGAAACGTCAAAGTGTTCCTGGCGGAGGATGGTCATGTGTTCATCATGGCTGTCAAGGACTGGGTCCCCATTAGTCAGTGTGATTACATAAAGAACTAACTACTGGTAGTGGCAGTAGTAGTAATAGTAGTAGCAGTAAGTTGTTGTTGTTGGTTGTTGTTGTAGGGTAGCTTTGATATGTTCACTGAATTTCCTTGTTACTTTTTATATCTATTCATTGGCTTGTTTTTCCATCACCAGGAGAATCACGTGCTGAAGCCTGGCTTCAAGTTGGGAAGTGTTGGAAGTGGCAAGGTGGCTGAGATGACAGATGCTGCTTCAAAGGGTGTTCGCCTCTCGTTTCCTCATGGTGACAGGACATTGATTGAGATTGTCATGGGGGCGGGCTCTCAAGATGATGATTCCACGGCAAGGACAAAGAGTGGAAGTGTTTATTCACTGATGAAGGAGCTCAGCAAGTCTTGCGTGGCCCCTCTGCAGATGACTGGTTATCATGTGGAAGCGACAACAGGTACCGGTTCATCACATGAGACACACGGCTACAAGCTGACTCCAGATGGGAAGTCCTGGGGATTCGAGATGAAGGACAAGGACATTACTTCATTCACAAGTGGAAACATCATGAAGGGGCTTGCCCAAAAGCTTGACACGGTGAAGTTCATGTCGTGCCTTCAGTGGCAGTGGAAATTCAGTGTGGACACAATTCACAACAAGCTCACTGCTCGGAAGCCATTTCTCAGTGTTTGCAAGTCACTTGGATAAATTAGTTTTAAAATGAGCATACATCATGTAGCAATGATTCAATGGTGTTGCCATGTGTTTTTTAAAGTGACAGTTTCATTCTACAGTTGATTTTGTTTTGCCCCTGTCAGCCCAAGGCCCATCTCGTTGACAAAGGACTGCGCTGTGAAGATCACTGTGGCTGCTGAACAGCTGTCATTTTGACTTAGTGCGCTGACAGCTGAAGAGCTCTCATTTTGACTGTGTTCTATCATTTTGGACGGCTGAACAGCTGTCATTTTGACTTCGTGCACTGACAGCTGAAGAGCTCTCGTTTTGACTGCGTTCTATCATTTTGGACGGCTGAACAGCTGTCATTTTGAGAGGGTTTAAGCATGACTGGCAACTCAGTGACAAGATGTTTCAATACATATCATGTGAACTGAACTTGATTTTGTGCTTCTGTTTGGGTGCCAGTGGTTTGCTGACTGCTCGATTTGCAGGCATTCACATTTGATTTTGGACAGATGGTTGAAAATATGTGGGATTCTCATATGATTCTTCCTGACAAGTGTGATGCGTGCATAATCCTGGCAACAACAGTTGCTGCTGCCAGTCAGTCAGAGTTTTCTGTTATTGTTGTTGTTGTTGTTGTCATTATGCAGTTTCAAGGAGCCATCGACAGTGGACAAATCGGCATGTCTTGAATTTGCAATTGTGTATTGGCCTGATTTTGATTTATATAAAATTATTCCCTGCAGCATCATTTAATTCCAAGCCAGCCTTCAATTGTAGCAATAAACATTCCAACTTGATCATGGCTGGAGAGGCAGCATATGACATGATGTTGGCTCATGTTCCAGGCCGAGGACTTCAACAACACAACCTAGAATCTGAAGGCCGTCAAGTGAAAATGTCATGGTTGCCTGAGCCAGATGATCTTGCGAATGAGGATGTGGAGCCCAAACTCACTTCTGAGCCTTCGTCAGGAGCGTGGGCATCATTGATGCAAACAACAGCCAGACCTCTCAAACGTCGTGGGATGTGTGCAATTGAAGACAAGGATGACCCTCGACAATTGGCAATTGAAGATGTTGCTGGTGTACGACTTGCACTTGAAGATGTGAAGCAGCCTCATGTTGAAGAGCCATCAGTTGCCAAGGAAGTCAAGGTTGAGACATCGCATGCAACTGATGGTCATGGTGATAATGGTGTCAAAGTTGAAGAGCCACCACATGCCGAGCCATCACATGCCGAGCCATCACATGCTGAGCCATCACTTGCTGAGCAGCAGGAACAGCTTGAGAAGGAGCTCGATTGCAAGAGGCGCTTGCCAGTTGATGTGCCAAAGGATGGTCATGGTGAGGCTGATGGTCATGGTGAGGATGTTGGTCGGCAGGGTGCCAAGAGGAGGAAGACATCCCAGTCCACGACATTTGCACGTCGCTACAGGCCAACAACACCATTGAATGCAGTTCGGTGGGATGCAATCAAGGAAGTCTATGCGGACAAGATTCATCATGAGATCCGTCAGCCAAGCTTCCATGAAGATTCCTTCTACAAGTTCTGCATGGGGCGCTGGAAGGAAGATGACAATGACACCATGGACAAGAAGGTGCTTGTCAAAGATGCCCAGTTGAAGGCCAAGCAGTGGCTGAAGGACCATGCGCAGTTGAACAAGTGGCGAGCAATGGCATGATGGTTGAGCTTGTGAAGAAGGGCTGGGGCATTTCGAGATTTATGTGATGACCACATGACAATTCGGGGCATTTAGATTCATATGATGACCACATGATGCTTTCCAAATGTGTTATTCAACACTTGAAATCCTTTTGCATTCGAAGTGCATTGAAGGACTGACAGTCAGTCCATGCAGTGCTTGTTCCCATTTGCATTACGGACTTTTCATGTGACAAAAGCTGCCTGTCTCAATCATGGAATCCAAGTGGCCATAAATCATTTTTGCCATTACCATGCAGTGCTTGTTCTTATCCGAGCTATGACCTTTCAGTGTGATAAAAGTGTCTCAATGAGTCATGGAATCCAAGTGTGATCATAGAGCATACTTGCCATTTACACACACATTGCTTGTTCTCTGCTGAGCTGTTTGGACTTTTAGCTGTCTCAATCATGGAATCCAAGTGGCCACAAGTCATACTGTTTGCCATTCATTCACATGACAAATTGAGGAGCAATCAAATTTGAAACTGATTTATTTTAATTTGCTTGTAAATTCAAGTGAATTTTCTGACTGGTTGTCTTTAACTTTAACACCTTTCAGTTGTGATGTCGGACACTGACACTAGTACCTCTGAGAAGGCTCTGCCATGTGGTGCAATGAAGCGACCTGCTGCTTTACCTTCAACATCCATGAAGAAACCTGCTGCTTCAGCTTCCACTTCACGTGTACGTGGTCGTGGTCGTGGTCGTGGATGTGGCAAAGCTCAAGGAAGCTCAGTCCCTGTGATGCCATTGAAGGCCAGTTACTCTGATGCACATTCTGATCCTCATGGTGATGATTCAGAGGGGACATCGGCGTCTGAGGAGACACAAAGAATAAGGAAAGCTGAAGAAGAATGGAATGCAGGTGGGAAGGCCAAACGTGTCAAGGCCCTGCAGGAGGATTTAACTGACACTGAATCAGCTGAATGCTTGGCAGATCAAAGTAATGAGCCCAAATCAAGTTCTGCCACAGACTTTTGCAAGTGGATTCTCGACAACAAGGTTGACTCTGAACAGTTCCAACAAACTGCTTTCCAGAATAGCCAGGCAATCACCATGGGTGAGTCCTGCGCAGGAATGTGTTCTGGAACAATGGCTGCATCAATTATGGAGAAGATGATTCAGATGAAATTTGGTGGCACGTTAATTGGCTTACTTGTGGCTTGGATTTGCTTTGTATTATGGTTATAACTGCAACGTGGTTGGATCCTTTGTTCCAAGTCCTTGATCAGGGGGTTGTACTTTCCATCAAATCAAGGTTGTTGGTGGGCATGGCAGTTGGGTTTGATTTATGATCTTTCTTGATCAGATCTCAGGTTGAAACTGTCTTTGTCACGGAGATGTGCACTTGGAAGTTAACAGTGGCTCACAAGGTTTGTGAGTCATGCAGTCATTATCCCACAGTGGTGGCCACTACAGGTGAAGCAGCCCGGTCTTCATCACCTGTGAAATGTCACATTGCAGTGAATGCAATTGAATGCGATGACATTTCCTCCATAACGACGACGCCAAGAGGGGTCATGGACCCAGATGGAAAATCTGGCCGAAGCTACCTGGAGTTCTTGGAGTACCTTTTAGCGCTTCCTCAAAGTGACCGACCTGTGATCATTGTGATTGAGTGCGTGAACAAATTGCATTACATGAGGAAACTGAAATCTTCAGATGAAAGAGGGACGGCCTTGGTGTCAAAGTCACTTGAAGAACGAGGATATGCAGGTGAGTGGAAGATGTTGCAAACCAAGAACTTTGCCCTTCTCCAATCTCGCCAAAGAGTGTATGGCATTTTTGTCAGGACAATGCACTGTAGTGCAGTGAATTTAGACACAGCTCACACTCTGACAAGTCGGATTTGGTCATTTGTGAGTAATTGTCAAGTGCCAAGAGTTGAAAATTTGGCAACACTGCTGACAAAGCACTGTGGCATTCTCGATGATGCGCCATTACTCAACACTATTGGGCTTGGGAAGAAGAGGGGGAGACCGCCGTTGGATCCAAAGGACAGAGCACATGTGCCAAAATGGGTGACTGAGCATCGTGACTTCAAGGAGAAACATGGCCTCTACAGTGAAGAACAACTACCTTCTTTGGCACGCAAAGTCATTGAAGCAAGAACCATCCTGCAATTGTCAATGAGGGAAGCTGAGCTGGGTGCTTTGAAGTTGGCGGTTGCAATGAGAGATCGGAAGCCGCCTGAGCCATTTGTCCCATGTGTTTTGGTAGCAAACATTGGTGACAGTGTCAGATATTGTCAGTTTAGGAGTTCAATTCACCCTTGTTTACTACCATCGAAAAAATATTTGTATGCATTTGGGGACAGTAGCTTGGCAGTCAACAAGACGCCAAGGGTCCCTTTGGCATTGCAGGGGATACAAGGTCCGGAAGTCCAGCAGTTTAATCTTGGTGGACTGTCCCTCACTGAAGCACAGGACCTTGCAGGCAATGCGTTTTCCTTGAACATCATGTGCGCAATGCTCACAGGCATTGTGTTGCATTTCGATTTTGACAAGTGCCAACCGGTTGGTCTTTAAATCAGTGTGAGAATACTTTTGCAATCTCACAATGATGTGGGCCTTCACTGTGAGAATTTTGGGATTTAAACTGGTGCTGAAACAAAGGCAAATGCAGCCGCATTGTCAAACAAGATGCCAGCAATCAGTGCTGTGAACATTAATTGTGTTTTTTGTTTGTTGTGCTGCTCAGGTCATTGCTTCTTCAGTCAGTCAGGCTGGGGCATTGGGTGCATGCAATGCACAATGATGTGCCAGTGTTTGTTTTGCAACTCACTTTGAAATACTGTATCATAAATTTTTGTGTCTTCCATGGTTCGCAGCTCGAGAGTCAGATAACATCAACTAGGTATTCAATTGACAGTTAGATTTAACTCAGATTTCACAGGCACTCCAAGACAGAGTAGCTTCATCAATGATTGTAATTCACACAGTCAAATTGAACGTCTCCCAGCCATGAGCAGCACTGACACTGATGAGAGCGCTGCCCAAATCTTCAGAGGTGCTAGAAGGGGAAGGGAAAAAAAACTAAAGCTGTTCATGCTAAGTCAGCTGGCAAAAAAACAATTCAAAAAATTGTTGACAAGCGTACCACTGCTGAGTTCAAGAACACATTTCACGAGCGGCTTGCCAGAGTGAGAGCCAATTCCAAAGGATGTGACCATTGTGGCTTTCAGTGCCTTGAACATGCTGCCTCCTTCCTTAAGGGAGTATTGGCATGGAGGAAAGAATTTCGTGCTTCATCTGCGGAAACACAGGATAAGGAGCTCTTGTGGATATACACAGCTTGTCGTTCTGAAAATATGAGACCGAAGCGAAAGAGTAATTTTGAAGCTTCATCAGTCGAGACATCATATTCTCAGCAGAGGCAGATGACAAAAACTAGGAAGACACAGATTCAGAATGAGAACCAAGAGAATGTGCACTCTTCTACGGAAACAAGTGAACCTCTACAAGGAAAAAGCCCAGAGCCTTTGAGCCTTGGTGAGAGCAAAGATGAGGACGGCACCCAGACCACTGTCAAGGTGCAGGCTCGGAAACATCGTGTGAGAGCAGTCTCGAAAAGGCCATCTGTGGATCTTTCAAAACTTGTTCACAGCACATCATCATCAAGTTCCTGTCAAGATGGTGTGTGTATGAAAGTGGCAACGTTCTTGCTTGGTATTGGCTTTAGTCGAATGCATCGAGCCACTCAGCTTCATTCTAAGACAGTGAACAGTCAGTGTCACAGTGAAACTCATGTAGGTTATTGAAGGTCGCAAAGATGCTCGGCGTGGCAAGCGGGTTCCACTTGATCTGCAAGGCAAACAAATGTCAATATGCACATCGTTCTTGCAGCTGCGCTATCACACTGATGGGGAGTATTTACCCGATCGGTTTCACATGGAGGATCGTTCATCAGGTGCTTTGACACAGATAACAGACCATGACAGTGATGGGCAATCAGTGGACTCAGCAGGCAATCACGATAATGATCCTGATGATGATCATGATGCAGCTGAAAGGAAGCTTGCCACTATGTCGATCCAAGCTGTGTTGGAGAATGAACCACATCACAATGCAGCTACTGGACCGCTGTGCCAGAATTCCCCGCGCAAGTACATCGGTGTGGTTAAGCTAGCCATTTTGTATGAATCAATGTGCATGTGGGCAAAGGATACCTGCAGAGAGCCAATACCTTCATTTGCCACATTCAGGCGGGCTTTGCGAAATGCAAGGCTATGGCTCAGGTTCAGATTCTTGTTTTTGCTTATATATGCAAATTTTGAAAAAATAAATCACTAGACTATTGTTCCAGATTGAAGTTGACTGATTCTGTAACCAGCTGCGTTTTGCTGAGGAAAGGCCCAAGGCCAGCATGGCTTATGTGACCATTGTCAATATTACAAGGTGCAACTCAAGCGTCATCAAAGCACATCCTCACGTGTTAGACTGATGGAATCATACGCGCGTCACCTTGTGCAGAACTGGAAGGACCGTCAATATGATTCTGCATTGCATGGCCAAGCGTGCCAGACACGTGCAGCAATATTGGCTGGCACATCAGTTCATTCAATGTCACATGGTGTATCTTGGCTGCTGCACATATTAGCATTGTTTCTCATGTGTGATTTTGGCTTAATAAGGATGTTTCTTGTCCAAATGCAACTGTCATCCCTGAAGGTCATTCTCCTGCGGTCAGATGGCCTTGACCAGGCCAAACACCGTGTACCACGCACAATGATACAAAGCAAGTGGTTCAGTGAATTGATCAGACCTGCGTGTCATGTAATGATGACATGGATACACGGGTATTTATTTGAATTCAGCATCAGTGACCCAGATTGCCTCAAGGTCACATGGCTTTGCAATGCTTTTCAATTTTGATTTGGCCCCAGTTTCATTTTGAGTTTTGTTATTTTGTTTTTTTGTTCTGTAATAGTTTGAGTTTATACATATTATGAAGTCACTGTGAACTGTGATCTTCCTTCTGCAGGACACGTGCAATCACATTGAAGCCCTTGCACGTCCATTGTCTCGCATCTATGATGAAATTGGTGGCTTGCCAAAGCACATGTACCACATCATGGACAATACATCGAGCTGCAATAAAAATCAGATAATGTTTCGTTTTTTCACGAAACTCATAGTGATGGGCGTTTTTCAAAGTGCGACCATGGCCTTTCCTATGAAAGGTCACACTCACGGTCCGCTGGACGGAGTGGGAGGCCATGCTGTCACCAGAACTTCACATCAGGTGTTCAATTCAAGTGACGCACTGGTGAAAATATATGATGAGTTCATCAAGGGAGCAAACTTCGAGAGAGGCACGTTCTTGCAGGGGTGCTGGAAACACGATGAGTCACCGGACTGGTCACAATGGGCAAATGAGATACCCCTGCACTTCAAACAGCACACTGGACCCCTTGCGCCACACGCCTTCAGATTCATCACGTGGAAGCATGTGACAGAGAAGGAGGTGACGGCTGCGAAATTTGTCACAGAGGATTCTGCACTTGATGATGTCATGTGCTGCCTCATCTACGCAAACATGAGTGATGAACTCCCATTTCAGGTAATCCGACTGCTGAGAACCTGAATTTGGACTGTAGTAGAATTTGTTTTCCAAACAATGGTTTTAAAATTTTGCCTTCTTCACCTGCTGGTCATGTGATACTTTCCTGGCCACTGGCCCAGGATTACGTGCAGCCAGCGCATTGCGGGTTCAGATGAAGCAGCAACCGGAAGGTCAAAGACCAAGACGCCCGATTGCAAGAGCTGACAGGGAGAAGGTGGTGCAGAAGGCCACTGTGGCCTTTCAACGGTCTGCTATCCCTGAAGAGGCATACAAATTCCTCACAGAGTGGGCCAAGGGCACATTGAGGAGACACCATCGACCACAGAGCTACAGTGTCCTGACATTTATTACCCTGTCAAATGATCATGAACCTAGTTAATTTATTGAGCTTACTATATAATGACAGGTTAATTTCTGAATGATTTGGTAGTAAAGCATTGGCTTGGAGTAATGATCCACTGAGGTTTCTTGAAGAATCGCTGTGATGATCCAGGGGACCTTCCAGTGAACCATCAATATGATCTGCACCTCCCTCGACCCATCCAAGTGTCGTTCAATCACATCTCCGGGCCTCCAGTTGACGAAGCTGCTTGGCTGCAAGTTGACATGGACTGCTCAAGCATTGGCCTCAGCTGCAATCTGATTTGGGATTTTGTTCAGGTTGAACCGGCTTTGGAGAATGAAGAAGTGGATGAAGATCCTCTAGTGATTCAGGGAGGTGATTTGATCAGTGCCCTGCCAGCCATCTCAACAAGTAAGTTTTTGTTTTACTTGTTGACCAACAAGTATGCTTAAGGCCCTATTAGTTTACTTATTGGTCGTTTTCACCCCTTTGCTTTCCTTACTTCCCATCTGCCCCCTCCCTCTCCAATGCTCCCTGCCTAGGTGAGGGGCATGCTGGAGTCCACCTGTGAACATTTGCACTGCAAGTACAAAAGCCATCTACACCTGTGATGCAATGAGACCAGTGACATCATCACATGTGAGTGTGACAATCTCCTGGTGAAATCATCCGGTGAAATGTGAAGTGACAAGCCCTTTGTTTTTTTGATTATTTGAAGAAATCACCTTGGTGAAATCACTTAGTAAAACTGAAAGGGAAGATATCAGTGTCTGGGAGTTATTTGAAACCCAATCAAGGAAGTCTACGCGGACAAGATTCATCATGAAATCTGTCAGCCTTCCTTCCATGAAGATTCCTTCTACAAGTTTCACATTGACATGGCAAATGATCCATGTTCAATGTTCCGAGCTTCGTTGGTGAGTGTTGCTGAGCATCATTGTGAGACATCTTGAAAATAAATGTGAAGACACTCACCTCTTGAAGCATTGGTTTCACTCTAATGCCAAAATTTGAAATGTGAAAAGTGAAAAAGAATGGTTTCTGATATAATTTGAAAGCAATTAATCCACAATGGTATACCCTTGGCACCTCCTGATTTGCAGGCTGGACTCTGGAACCCCATCACTCAGGAGGCTCCGCTGATCCTGGCTGACACAGAGTGGTTGCTACAACTAATCCAATATGAGTGCTGAACAGCTGAGGCCTTCCATCCACTCCATGCTGAGTTGGATGATGAAAGAAGCAGCAAAGTTTGCCATCTTCAAGATGATAAACAAATATGATTGGGCAACATTGATTTCCAACTAAAAAACATGGAAGCATGAACCGTTTTATTGACTCTTTCAGAACCGTGCATTCCACACCTCATCCAAGATTCAGCTTGCAAGGAGCTTGCAGTTGGTCGAACCTCAGCAGTGACGATCTTAGCCAAATGTTTCCCAGTGCATTGCAATGCATGTGTGTGTGTGTGTGTGTGTTTGCATTTGGTCATTCTCATCTTTTCTTTCAATGCAGTGATCGCTGCAGAATCAGCTTTGCAAAGCAGTTCAACTGTGCAGTAAATGTGACAATCATTCTGAATTGCCTTCAAATTATTGAGAACTATGCACATCTTACACGTGATCACAGCCCTCATATTGAATTAATTGTGCTGTGCAATCAAATGAGCACAGTCATGAAATCAAATCCATTCACACTCTGACTCTGGCACCCTCAGTTCAGCCAATGCCCCTCTCACACGCTCCCGCCACTGGCCCATTCTCCTCTCCCATTGTCTCTTTGACTCATCAATGACTGGTTTCGGGACTTCATCAATGAGGACATGTGAGAGGTCGTAAGTTGACAAGTTCAACAATGTCTTGTTGATGAGGGTCCACCTCTTCCTCATCAGAGCTTCTTTTCCAGGATTCACTGTGTTCTCTTCAGTCTTCACTGTGCCAGGTTTCTCGTTCTCCTTGCCAAGTTGGGAATCATCTGACACAAGCTCCTGGGATGACATGGCAGTGGTTCACGAAGTGACAGGATCCTGGGGCTGCTGATGATAGGACTTGAGCCAATATGAGTCTGACCACCATATAATATCATGTCAATCATGTCAATGGCTGTGGCACCAAGCTACCAATGAGGATGGCGCAATATCACAGCTGACACATGGCAAAACTCTCAACCACTTTCCACCACCACAATGCATATTGTTTGTTCATGTGCTACTTTACTGGACTGGTGATGCAGTGGCATGAAGCTTTAGGATCATGGAGTTTGCACAGGCTGTTCACTTTTGACACTGGGTCCCCACACTTCGGCAAAGCTCTTGCTCCAAGGTTGGCTGCCCGCGGTGCTCTGGCACTGGCTCTCTGGAAGACAAAAAAGTCTTGAGCCATTTTGATTTGTCACTGTGATCTATCAATTTTGATTGTCACTGTGATGTATTCTATTTTGAATGTTACTGTGATCTATTAATTTTGATTTCTCACTGTGATGTATTTTTTTTTGGTTGTCACTGTAATGTATTCAATTTTGATTTCTCACTGTGATGTATTCTATTTTGATTGTCACTGTGATCTGTCAGATGTCATTAATTAGTCATGAGTCATATGAGTCAAACTTCCAGTCATATGAATCATATGAGTCACTGAGTCATTAGTTCTCCAAAGATCTTTGAGTCATATGACTCACTAATTCTCATATGAGTCATTGCTCATCTATTTAGATTATTTACCATTTATGTATGTGTACATATATATATATATACTTGACCATGCTGTCCATGTTGTCAACTTTAACTTGTGTAAAATTCCAAAATTTGAATCTACCAAAAAGATTTGAAACTACCAAATGCCATGACACTGGCTTTAGGCTGTGTAGGTGCGCGAGAGGGGGGGGTAGAGGTGGCTGGCGGCGAGCGACCGCGAGCGGGGGAGAGGTCGGTCGCGGCGAGCGATCGCGAGCGGAGGCTCGCAGTTAGTTGCGAATGGTTACCGGAAAGATGGGGATTAGTGTGTAGGTACGCGAGAGGGGGTGGGTCGGCGACCCGGACTGGGGGCTCGCAGTTAGTTGCGAACGGTTACCGGAAAGATGGGGATCAGTGTGTAGGTACGCGAGAGGGGGTGGGAGAGGTTGCTGGGGGTGAGCGACCGCGAATGGGGGTTCGTAGTTAGTTGTGAATGGTTACCGGAAAGATGGGGAAGGATGTGTAGGTGCGTGAAAGGGGGTGGTAGAGGTTGGTGGTGGTAAGCGACCGCGAGCGGGGGTTCGTAGTTATTGTTACGAATGGTTATTGGCAAGGTGGGGAAGTATGTGGGTAGGTATGTAAAAGGCGGTGGTAGAGGCAGGTGGTGGCGAGTGACCGTGAGTGGTTACCGGAAAGATGAGGATTGGTGTGTAGATGCGCGAAAGGGGGCGGGAGAGGTTGTTGGCGGCGAGCGACCGCGAGTGGGGGCTTGTAGTTAGTTGCGAATGGTTACTGGAAAGATGGGGAAGGGTGTGTAGTAGGTTTGCGAGAGGGGGTGGTAGAGGTAGGTAATGGTAAGCGATGAGTGGGGGCTCGTAATTAGTTGTAAATGGTTATTGGAAAGATGGGGAAGGTTGTATAAATGTGTAAAAAGGGATGGGAGAGGTTGGTGGTGGTAAGTAATTGCGAGTAGAGGCTCGTAGTTAGTTGTGAATGGTTATTGGAAAATGGGGAAAGGTGTGTATAGGTATTGGAAGAAGTTGGTGGCGGCGAATTACCGTTAGTGGGGGCCCGTAGTTAGTTGCGAATGGTTACCGGAAAATGGGGAATAGTGTGTACAGGTTTATAGTGGGGATGGGAGAGATTGGTGGTGGGGAGTAGTTGCGAGTGGGGGCTTTTAATTTTAGTTACGAATATTTATATTGGAAAATGGGGAATGGTGATATGTTGGTTGCGGCGGACGGTTGTGAGCGGGAGTTCGTAGTTAGGTGTAATGATTACCGGAAGATGGGGAGCGGTGTGTTGATATACGAGGGGGGGCAGGTTGGTGGTGGTTGGTAAATAATTTATTATTTTAAGGATGGTATTGAAATAAAGGTAAAATATTATAATATATTAGATTTTGATATATAATTTAAATATGCTTATTAAGTGGTTTAGTATATAATATTTGATATATATTGGTGGAATATTGGTTTAAAATTTTAATTTGGTTATATATTTAAGCTGTTTATATTAGGCCTTTATTGGACCTTATTAATATTTAAGTGGGGGTGAAGTAGATAGTATATTGGGCCCGGCTTAGAGCCTTAAATGTACTTATCAGGTAGTTTAGTATATAATATTTAATATGTATAATATATTAAATTTAATTAAGTTTATAATGGGTTTAAAATGGGAGGAAATTGGTAGAGCATTGGGCCCAAACTTTAATTTGGGCCTTCGTTTGGAGTTATTTATATTGGGCCCTGGTTGGGTTTTTTGGGCCTTATTGGTATTTAAGTAAGGATAAAATAGGTGGTATATTAGGCCCGGATTGGAACCTTAAATATATTTTTTAGTTGGTTTAGTATGCGGTACATAATGTATATATTATATTAGGCATATTTAAGTATATATTGGATTTAAAGCAAGGTAAAATTGGTAGGAAGATTGTTTTTATAGCCTTAAGTAGTGCCTAGGTAATTATAAGTAGTACCTCGTACAATTATATAATTTTTGTAATAGCTACAAAAACTGCGTACCAAATGTAATTTCAATGGAAAAAAGGCCTGCGCGAGCAGGAAGATTTAAAAGGCATTGAGAGAGAGGTTATTGTTGATATGTTTTATGTTTGTTAGTAATAATTGGTCGGTATTTAATATTTTGGTATAATTTTTATCTTTTTATTTTTGATTTTTCTGACCCTACCTTATTTTGATATATTTTCTGACATTTTCTCTGACATTCTTTCTGGTATATCTTTTGATATTTTTTCTGACATCTTTTTTGATATTTTATCCTGACATATATTTTGACATTTTTTCTGACATCTTTGAGGTCCGGTAGCGACCACTGGCCGCGGATGGACGTGGTTGAGGTCCGGCAGTAACCACTGGCCATCCATAATCGTGGTCGAGGTCCGGCAGCGCCCGCTGGCCACGGATGGTCGTGGTTAAGGTCCGGCAGCGACCATTGGCCGGGCATGATTGTGGTTTAGGTCGGTAGTTAACCACTAATTGTGCATGTGTCCGGCAGCGACCACTAGTCATACATGGTCGTGGTTGAGGTCCGGTACTGACCACTAGTCATGCATGGTCATAGCTGAGGTCCGGCAGTGACCACTAGTTGTATATGGTCGTGGTTGAGGTCCGGCGAGGAGATAAAGGAGGAGGCGGAAAAGGATAAGGAGGAGGAGAAGGAGGATACAGCTCTGATAAAATCTAATTATCCTTACCTGACAGGTGGGAAATAATAAATAAAGGAAAAAAAATAAAATTAAAAATTAATAAAATAATAAAAAAATTATAAAAATAAAAAAAATATGTATATATATATTTTAAATATTTTTTAAATAATATTTTATAATAAATTAAAT
>VSDK01017485.1:191606-205785 GCA_009767595.1 Symbiodinium kawagutii | reverse complement strand
ATTTTTAAATATATTTTAATATATTTAAATAATAATAAATTAATAATATTAATAATAATAATAAATAATTAATAATATTAATATTAATTATTTATAAAAATATTAATTTTTATATAATATATTTATTTTAAAAATATATATTTATTAAAATTTAAATACCCCAAAAAATATAAAAATTATATAAAATATTTATAATTAAATTTTAAATATTAAAAACCATAATTTATAAATATATAAAACCATAAATTATTTTTTTATATATAAATATATATTTATCTTATTTATAAATAAATTCTCCATAGGCCACAAGTAATTAATACGATTTTTGGATATGAAATACGAATTAAATTATTGACCCTGTATTAATTTTATTTAATTTCTTTTCTATATATATATATATATATTAATCTATTTTTTCTCGCTAATTTCGAGACATATAGCATAAAACATCACTCGCGATTTGATGGCAATTCCTTGATTTTACCAAGGCATTGGGCGCTTTGCCAAGCGGAACATGCCACTGCGCCGAAAGATGTTGCCCCAAGTTGCAAGCATTGTCCTGTTGCAATCTGTCTGGTGGCACGCAGCTTACAGCATGATCATGGCTTCATTCATTGTTTATTGTTGTTTATTTATTTATATTGTTTCGTATTTGCGCAAATATAAACTAAACATATTCTCCCAGCATGTCTGTTTAGTATTGTTTAGTTATGTATCTTTTGCGGCGTGGAAACGGCACTTTTCCATTGCTGCTGGTATCTTACATTTGGTTTCATCGATAAGCACCAGCAGATAGAATTACCCCTGCTTGCAAAGCACTGCATGGGTTCATTTCCAAGGACCATGATCCACCCGTGCTGGTCATCGACCAACATGCAGATTGATTTCGATGGAAACCGGTTTCATGCGTCATTGATCAGCACTCAAAGAAGTGTGAGGCTTTGTATGTGTCAGGATCTGCTTCGAAGAACTAGTGCAAACAACTTCCGGTAACCAATACCAAACAGCCCCGCAAAGCCAAAGACGTAACACCTGGCACCTTATCCCTCCATAAAGGTGATTCAAGTTACAGGTCCAAAACCCAGTGACCAGTTGGACAGCCCCTTGCTGTATAGCGGCTGAGGTTGGTCAACAAGAATTCCACTTCATCATAGAACGAACCTGTCAACCAGTCATTATAATCACCTGTCACCAAGAAAGCACTCTGGTGTTTGACACGTGAAGCACCACAACTATAACTTATTACGTGTTCAATAACCATGTAGCGCTGAAACTCTCAGGAAACCCGGGAGAAATTCACTGTCTCAGGTTGTTGTTTCATTGCAGGGTACTGTAGTGGAAGACAGTGACAGCTTTGGCAAGTCACCAACCAGGTAGTTTCTACTCAGTCCCCCAAGCGATTTTTCAGTACATGCCTAACCAGGACTGCGTAAGGACTGCTGTCTATCTTCAGCACGTTGCAACTCACATCATTGCATTGCCGTGGGCCAAGGGGAAAACTCAAATGGTTCCACCCCCAGGCTGATTTGAGGACAGGTTCCAGCTTCAAGTCATGGACACTGATGACCGACTTCCCGTTGTTCTTCTCGAAGGATCTAGGTAAGTCAATAGCCAGCAGGTAGAAAATTGTAAATATGTTTGGCTATGGTGGGCCTATGTTTAGCCTTTTTGCAATCCATCTACAAATAATTCAACCCTGGTACCGTAAATACGCTAACGTCCGACTGGGTAGATTCAAAACGCCGAGCCAGGGCTGTAAGATTAGTGCAGTGATTCCCTATAGTTGGTGACTAGTTGCCCGATCCAAAAAAATGCGTACCTGAATTTGAAGCCATCATCGCCAGTTGCATCTCAAGATTCATCACAAACCTGTCAGGGAGATCCTCCAAAATTGGGATCCAGAATGATAAGTACAGGAGAAAAGTATATGGGTCGGTCCATGAATGTTGGTACCGACTAAGCATCTAGCTGTTCATAACCGTCATTCAAAGGGAAACTAGTTAGGTAGAGGGTTAGACCATTTTTGTACGACCCCACAGATGGCTCGACAGTTAGAGCGATAGCCAAGAGATTGGCGCGACAGTACGACCTACCGGTTCTATTCATCATTCACTAGTTAAGCCATTATCATTCAACTATGCATTCACTATGAAATTCACCTATTACTCATTAGTAGGAATATGATACTATGAATGATGTTTATATGAAATCATTCACCAAAGTGGGTGTGCAAATGCAAAACCCAGAAAAGAACTGCGTTCAATCCGGTGTCCTGCCACGGCTTCACTATCCGTAGATCACCCAAATGAAGGTACATCACCAAGGATTTACAGCCCCATGTGCCTTCACATTTACTATATTTGGGTGTCTCTGAAAATAGGGATACCCCCAAAACGGTTGGTTTTCTTACTACAAACGGTTCATATTGGATGACTGAAGGGTCCTATTTTGAGACACTGCCATGTGCCTAGATGGTCGGCACTGAAGTCAAAGCTAAGAAAGCTGCACTGCTGAGAATGGGGACTCGTGGGAAGTACAAAATGGATGATGGTAATTGTCAATCATATGGCTGTGGGTCAAAACCCCGTACCCCTGGTTCCCCTATCATTACTGTAACCATTGTTTTCCCTATTATTGTCGGGGAATATCCCCCATTATTGGTTGATTAATATTGACCCATTGCCATATTTAGACCGTTATGCTTAAACATATTTTTCGGTGATAGCGATTGTGGTTGACTATCAGTGATAGATGACTCATGCCAACTGGTAAGCCGCGGGCTAGCCTTGAAGTTGAGCAATGGCTTCAGCCGCGCACGTCGCCTTGTGCGCTGTTTCCTACAAGAGTTTTCACCGTCCTCAAAGATTCAAATCACGTCTCTGCCGCAGCAGGGGTGCCAGCCGCCTACGAGCTGCCCAGAAACATCACCTTTTCTAAGCGTCTGCCCCAGCCACTGGAGAGGTTCCCCAACACCGCACGGATGGATGGGTCTGGGACAGGATTTCCCTTGTTGATCTTGTGGTTGTTTGTGTAACCTGAGATATAAAGACTGAACAAAAATGCATAGGTTGACACTGCTTGTTGATAAACGATTAGGGGTAAGTGCCGAAAAATGCTTGTAATTCTCACTATGTATCTTGAATTACACTTTATTGCCACATAAGAGTAGAAATCACCAAAGCAATTTGTCTGCAAGAGCAATCCAATCTGAATAACTGTAAATCACCTGAACCAAATAGAAATCTAGCATCATACTGTACTTGTTGGATCGTTTTTTCCCTCACTATGAATTATCGCCTGCATTTTGCAAGCCACTGATGTTGACCATCTGCCATGCTGGTGGGCAACAATGGAGAAGTCCAGTTCTTTTCCTCTAAGCAGCAACAATAGCTGCAACCAAGGAATTGAGACTCGAGCACCTATTGTTTTGCTTACTGGCAAAAGTGAAAAGTGAGTAGGCCAATGACCAACAAACAATAGGAAACCAATAAACATACCATCACCAGCTGCTTGCCTTTGCAAAAACCCCAAGGGCTCAACCATAGCAACCATGCAATGTTGAACGAACTTTTGTGGTTGGTGCTATGGAAAAATGGCTGCATTGATCGGTGGCTTTATGGTAGGTGATTCTTGGCCAAACGTATGGCTGGTTGGTGGTTCCAACCCCTACGAAAAATATCAGTCAATCAACCATTTCTAACTGATTGCTAAGAAAAAATAACAATTGCAAAATGTTTCAAGCCACCAACCAAATGGATCCAAATGGTCAATGATAAATGGTGATTTGTTGTGCAAAACGGCTGTATGCTTTCCCATCAACTCGCAGTCTTGCAGTTTGGCATCCCTGCGCTGGCAAGTGCTCTGGTGTTTAGCAACGGCGCGGCGGTATGTGCACCCCCACGGCTCGTAAGTGGTCACCAACGATGGTTTCTAGGGCTTATAATAAGCTACCTTATGGGGCTGATAACCATTGTTATAACCCCAGCTGCACATGCAAGTAGGCAAGAAGTCCTTGGGTGACTGAAAATCGATGCAGGGTAGGCTTGTAGAAATGTTGATGATGGCTTTGATGACGATGACGATGGTCATGCGGATGATGACGATGACAACACTGACGATGACGATGGTGGCATTTGCCATCGCTGGTTGCATTCAGGAATAGCTCGCTAGTCACCGATGCGTTTTATGGATCGGGTCTTGTCCACCCGCAAACTCGTGGTACCTACGTTCACCATCCAGCTGTTCATGGCCATTCTTCATAGGGAAACCAAGCAGCAGTACACCATTGATTTGGACAAACCCAAATGGATGATCAAGTGACCCATAGCTATGGCTAGTTTTTGGGCTGTACACCATGAACTTAGACCCATAAGAATGATTGCAGTCTCTGGTTGTGCAGCCGCCGCTGGTTGCGCCGTTGTGCCGCTTTGCTGGCAGGCATCCAACATGACGTGCGAAAGCCGCAACGTTCCGTTGCAACCTGAGGCTCTTGAAACACGTGGCACAGCGTCGTTTCGCAGTGCACCGAAAATGGGGAGAGCGACTGCGCATGACAGGCAGCGTGCCTCGAAAATGACCGCCGCGAATCGAAAGGGGTACGACAAGTCTGTCCTGCAGTCCAGCGAGTTGGCTACAAGTTGAAGGTTGGATAATAAACAACCTTACTGTACTTGGCTATAGCCATGCTTGCAAAACATAGTTATTCTAATCTATACATTCTCACAACTGTGCTGACTGACGGACAACGACGAACCTGTACCTGAAAAAGGCATCCAGAAAAGCAAAGTGGATGGAAGCGAGTTCCACTCTTCAAATTCATGTCGGGCAGCTGCAAGCGAGGTTCCAAATCAGCAGGAGGTGCTTTGTTGCTTAAACCTTTCAGCTGAGAAGGTGCAGAAAAAGCGTGTTCTGCCCATGGTGAAGTATGTTCAATGCGGAGCCCACATAGCTCTACCACTGTCACCACCTCATGGAGGAAAGCCAGGTAGACCTGACGATGTTTTCTTAATCTCCTTTTCCAGGATCATTACATTTCATTACTTATCATTAATCGCTCAGGAGCCATTATCCATTGTTACTCATAGCCATAGGTTACAAATATATTGCCTAATATAATGATGGATCATTGCCATATGAGGGCCATATGATTACAAACCAACATGGTGAATTACCATAGGGAATCGAAGCCGTCCATGGTTGACATGTTGAATGTCAAAAGCATGTGTCAAAGCCAACATCTTTTCTTTTTCACATGGCACATTAAATACCTGGTTGCTGGTTTCAACCCCTGTGAAAACTATTAGTCAAACAACAATTTGTTAATAACTACTAGGGAAAATAACGAGGTTTGAAACTACCAACCAGCAACATTTCTGTGGCAGCAACGTTTTTTCCATCAAGTGATGAACCAAAACACTGATAAGGATAAACTTCACTAACACCCTCAAGGTGTTTGATTCACAAACCAAACAGGTGGCTAGCTCCTTTAAGCAAATGATCCGGATAGCTCATGGCTCCACCAATATCAATCATCATTCATTCCAGTATATACATGCATCCTCCGGAGAATGCATGATGACGATATTTCTTGCTGTTTTCCTGGCGGAGCCCTATTTTTTTCTAGGTTTCAGGCCTTGCAAAGTTTGAAAAGTGATTCAACCAAGCATGAGAATGAAATATCATATCACTGGTTTACTATCCCGCACAGTTCAGTATTAACCAAGCCCCACCTACTCGCTTTACTGCCCTCTAATAAGGCTTGGTGGGAACAGTGGCCTCGCAACCTCCTATAATACGTGATGAAAACTCAAGGGTTTCCAATGAGTCAATAAATGACTTATCCTGTAGAATTCTCCATGATTTTGCGATCAATCTGTAGATTTTCTACAGGAAACCCTATAAATAGTGAGGTACAGTGAGCTTCTGAATCACTGAGCTTTTATTTAGTACGTTTGTGAATCCTTCAGTCAGTTTTATTTGCAACGTTCTCCGCTGAGTTGGAAACACCGAGCAAGACTTTTTGAATCGACCAACGCACAAATGGAGCATGATAGAACTCTCGCATTCATGTGAATACTTCATCATTGAATACCTGGTTGGTGGTTTCAACCCCTATGAAAAATATGTGTCAAGCAATCATTTGTTACTGTAATATTCATTATATAAGGAAGATAAAAACTGTTTGAAACCACCCACCAGATCAGTAAATACTGATTTGTGATCGTTTACTTGTGGCTACCTATAGTGTTTCTGTTGAATCAGGATCATCTTTGGATGGTGGATGATGGTGGGGTGGAGAACTTGGGATCTGCGCACAACAGCACGATTCTTCTGAGGATTTTGTCCCAATTCCATTGTCACCCATTGACACATGTCCTTCCCCTGCTTAGCAATGATGCTACCCTCTGGTAAACTAACCTGGCAATGGAAAATCCACCATTTTGTTAGGAAAACCCTGGGAAATGTGGATTTTCCATTGCCATGTTAGTTTACCAGAGGGTAGCAAGACTCATGTCAAAACATAAGAATGTCTGTAGCGTGAATGTTGACTTGTACGCAAATCTCCGGACCATTGGTCTTACATGGGGTATCTCAAAACGCTGCAGTGGATTGGGATTCACACTGGCCGATTTTTCCAGGCATTTCACTGCTGCCTTTGACAACTTCTGCACTGATCCACCGGGCTTTGGGGAAAAGAAGTTGGCATTTTCAATGACGCATATCATATCTTTGAAACTCAAGCTGCTATCCTGGCGAAAATGTCGACATTTTTTGGCCGGACATATGCATCAAGCTGTCTGGAAACGCTAGACCCAACATTGACACGTCATGTACAATCTGGAATTGCCACTCGACGTTTGGCGAATCCAAACATAAAAAATCATCATTGTACCATTGCTTGACAGTGCTTGACAAGCTTATTTCAGCATTATGAACTTCATAGAGGCGCTTGATGGCGCTTGTTACGTCAAAGAGAGCCTATCATGTACCAGTGTGGCACTGAAAGACCCAACTGTCCTTCAAGTTGTGGGTTCTTCAACCCTGGACGCGTCACATGACGCATGTCGCATATCGCATGCTGCTGTGCATTCTCGAAATCGACATATTTGACTGCTGGAGATCGTGGCAGTGGATTGGTTACTTCACTTCCTTAAGTCTCCAGATTGGGAGAAACCTAATTAGCGAATCATCACTAACCATCGCTATCAATCATCACTTGTCGTTCTCAACGTCTGTTGGCAAGCATCATGAGTCATCATTGTCAATCACCATTCACCGTCGTTACGATCCATCATGCTTACTTTCCATTTGATGATCCGGTTGGCGGTTTTAATATCAAATCAACCAACCACTCCAAGTACTATAGGCTCGAAATAGTGTTTAAAGCCATCAACTAGTCACGCTTAGTCGAGGATTGTTTAGTTGCAACAGTTGTCAGTTTATGTTCAGCTGAAAGTTTGGTGTCAGGGCCAATGATTCAAGCAATACGAAAAAACTAACCATGACTTGAGAATTACTAGGGTGGGAATCATGGCCAAGACGCTTGATGATGTTTCAAAAGTTGATGAATGATAGGTAAGGAAGTGGTGAACAAGCGTTAAGAATGATGATCAGTCGCCAAGAATACTCCGTAAATGATCATCACCAAGTTGCTGAATGACGGTAAACGCCAACCATGGATTGATAAACCCCTGGTTGATGAATAGGGGGGTCTCCCCAAAAACCTTGGTTTCTCTTTGAAATGATACCCCCCAATGAATCCGGGGTTAACATTCATCCTGTCGATGAAATTCATCAAAGCGGGAGCGGTTCCATGGCAGATTTCATCTCTTCACCCCTAACCATTCAACCGTGAATTCACCATGAATCAACCACCAATTGCTAGCTATACAAGGTTGCCGACCCAGTTGCCACCACCCATCCAGGCATTTGCAACTATGGCCATTGTTAGTTCACCATCATTGGCTATTAGTTCACAGCCAATCAACCATTTTCCGTTGAATCAACTATAGCTACTCAACGATCTAGAATAAAATTTGTTCACCATGATTTTTTCAAACAGATCATGGCTATTCGGCTTTGGGTCAAAACCCTGTTTTCCTGGTTCCCCATCGTTAACCATTGTTTCCCCTATTATTGTTGGTGATTGTCCCCCAAATATATAGTTGGTTGATTAATATTGACACATAGCCATTCAACCATCCATCATTACACCATTGACCTATGGTGATCTCCAGCAAACGCGGGGCACGTACCACGCGAGATCGTAGCCGGCTACGTCACCAGCCCCTTCGGCCCAAAAGAAGGCCCAAGGAGAACGCACACAGCGATGACCTCACATGGTGCTCCCAGGGGTCACTGGTTCGTTGGTGAATTCTTCTCGTGATGTGATGAGTTTACTGATGAAATGGTGGTTTATGATGTGGAATTGGTGCTTGATGATTGTGAATTGGTGGTCAATTATTGTTTCTTCGAGGATAGTGATTTTTAAGCAAGATTAGTAGTGATGTTGGCCATAAAGGCGTTATACCGAAACCATGATACGTATGCAAAGTTCCCAATGACTGAAAGCAAAGGATGCAATTGGTGGTGAATGCAACTACCTTGTCAAATCTTCATAAAGGTACATGCTAGCTGAGGAGCACACCACTGAGTGCCAAGCACAACGTACAGGTCAAGTTGGTTTATGCTGTGAACCAACGATTATTATTGGGTCATAACCAGGATGCAGTACCCTAATCAGAGTGCACTCCTCAGTGAGACAAGTAGAAAAAAACGGATAGGTATGGCGTATGGAAGATTTCAGTTTAAAATTACGAAATACACCGCAATAAACCAACAAATGATTGGTCACGGTTAGTCTGGGACATTGCCCTGTACCCAAGCTGTTCACATCCCATAAATGATCAAACTATAGTCGAACTATTCGTGGGTTCACCCGACCCATTCTTGTGAATTCTTGCAGGTAGCATGATTCCCCCGTAACAGCCCGTTACACTTTCAGGTGAGAACTTCTGTCTTCAGCATCGTACCCAATAGAGGAATAGCTGGGAAAACAGGGAGATGTGAGGGAGCCAGTCCATGTCACAGTAGTCGTATGTATTAAGCAGCACCCATTTCTTGCGTGTGGTACGAACTATGGTAGTATCATTATCCATCATAGTTCCTCGTAAACAAAAATATCACCAGCATTCAAAGGGGACTGCAGTTGATTTTGTCCATTGATCTTTGATCCTTAACCAGCAAGTGCCGTAGGCGCGCCTAGCATAGATGTGGAAAAAAACAGCATTCTTGGATGCGTTTTCCTATGCATCATGGTGGTTCTCCACAAACTGCCAGTTTAACCCAGGATAAATCCTGTTGTACCTAGCACGCTGAGTCGGCAAAAGAATTCCGCCGCGGTAATTCCACAGGCTAGAAACTCACGATCATCGGCGAATCAGTATTGGAAAATACCAACTTCAACGTATCAAAACCAATATCCAAAATACATTCAAGGATTGCAGCCGCATTTTTCGCCATTGCTTTTCACACCTCAACCACCGAAATTTCCCAGCCAAATACCAAGCATCAAAAGTTAATGTGATGCTTGATTGGTTCGTATCATAATGTGATGCTAGAAATGATGGGAAAATCTCCGTTCGGAACCCATACAAGGTAGGGGCCTCTAGTTAGATAAGTTAGCTATACCTAGCTTAACTGCCAGTTGTGGTATCAAAATCTTTGAAACCAGCAACCGGTAACAGCTTTTCTGACTCATCAACTTCACGAATGATGATCCTACCTTTATAGATCCTACCTTCATGCCAAAACCACTATTTTATAGGAGTTATACCCATATTTTGCAGGCTAAAAACCTACCTTTTCGAGGGTCCAACGGGGTCCTCAGCCCCGAGTTCAACAGCCCGGCGCTGCGGCACCATCCGAGGACCACATGGCTTGGAACCTCGAGGGTCGGCTCCTGAACGCAGGTTTCACCGGTGCGAGCACCACCACAATGACGCCATGGTGAACTAAGCCAGGGTTAACTACGACGGTTAAACTATAATGGTTAACAGCCATGGTTAGGCTATAATGGTTAAACTATAATGGTTAAACTAGAACTATAATGGTTAAACTATAATAGTTGATGGTTAACTAGCCATGGTTAACTAGAACTATAATGGGGTTAAACTCACCACCCCAATGACGCCACCATCCGAATCATAAACAATAATCTGGTTGGTGGTTGAACCACCCCATCATGAAAAATATGCTTGTCAACCATTGGTTCATGATTACTGCAGCAAATAAAAATGTGAATGAAACCACCAACCAGTATCAACCAGTAATGGTTATGAATGGGAAAGATCATAACTGGATGGTGGCTGAACCACCCCAATAAAAATATAACACACTTGTCAATCAACCATTTGTTAATATGATTACTGGGGAAAACATGATATGTTTAAACCACCAACCTCTCGCACATTCGGTCGGTCCAGCGCTCCGAACAGCATTGCCAGCCAACAAGCTTGTCTACACCACCAACCAGCCAAGAATAAACTAATTGTTTCAAAATTAGTGGTTCATTAATTGGTTGGTGATTCATTGTTCATGCATGATTACCCTCTGGCAAACTCACCTGGTTGCGCTAAAAAACACAAAATTTTCAGCCGTAAAACCCGTATACATGGTGGATTAACCATGACTACCATGGTAAGAACTCGCAAATGGAAGCTTTCTGCGCCTCGCTCCCCCTTGAAATCAAGGGTTGCAGTATCTGGTTTGGCTCAGAGGCGCTGCCAATCAACAGCTAGTTAAACTATGGACCAATAATCAACCGGTTGGTAATTGTTTGATATCAGGGTTCAACAATTGGGGTTCAATTAAACAGCTCATTATTCTGAGTTTAACAATGTTGGCTAATAATAAACAGCTGGTTAATAACTATTGAACCCCCCTAATTGTTTGACTAATTTACCAACAGCTAGGGAAATAATTGAACAGCTAGTTAAACAATTAGTTATGATTGTTCGTGAGCCACTAATTCAACACCCAGCATCATAGATTGACAGTGAATGACCTGTTGTAACCTACGTTTTGGGACCTGCAATGTCAGCACCTAGGCTGCTCATCCCGAGGTCGACCCAACACAGGAAATGTCCTCACTACGGTAGACGAAACTGCCAACATTCACAAGCAATTTTGATTTTTTTAGATCGATCAAATGCCCTGTACATTTGATTACATCCCCAAAAATAGACATCAAAATGCATGTTCAAAACCACCAACCTGTAGTGAACCTCTGTTAAGCGCAGTGAATCATAGAGAATCCAATGGTTTCACAAATACACATAGACTACATTCACTTGTACATTCTTGTTGTTTAATTCACCATTATTGCAGGCATCCACTATGATTCACCATGATCATTCCCTAACGACATGTTTAACCATAGTTAACCTTAGAAAATCCCTTGCTTAGACATATCATTAACGATTCTAGTTTAACCAAATGTATATTGGCGATCTTGACCACATGTTTGACCATAATCAACTACCCTCTGGTGAAATAACATGGCAATAAAAAATCCACCATAGCCATGGATGATTTCCAAGCGGGTCTTCCATTGCCAAACGGTGGATTTTCCAGCCAGCCATGTTAGTTCACCAGGGGGTAGCATCATTGCTAAGCAGGGGAAGGATCAACTATAATCACCATCATTCACCATAATCAACTATAGTCAACCTTAGTCATAGCTATTCTTCGCTGTAGCCATTCTCAAGCGCCAACGCCACCGACCACAGCTGCTTGGCTAGGCTTGGCCCGCCTTACGTGGAGTCGCCGGAGAGGACTCCACCGACTCGGTATCTCTTTCCTCACCTCGTGGAGGGCCATGCCCGTGGGCAACCAGCTATGAATCGGCTGATTTATGACATAAGTGACTGAGCTGGGGTGAACTACCAGATCTACCAGTCATTTGGGTTACTCAACTTATAACAGGGGCCCAGCTGGTAGGATTTGCTCGAACATCAGCAGGGAAAGCTGCCCATCTCATAGGAGCTGCCCGAGAATCAGAAGGGAAAGTGGTTTTGAAAGTGGGTGCAAAAAACGGCTCCCATGATTTATCTCACTTCTGGAATCTTATTGCGCGGAGTGGTGCCACTCAGTGGTAGGATGTTTTCGAGATCATTCAACTTTCCTTACATCATCTTACATCGACCAGAAGTCGGAGCTATCCAGTCCTGCTTGAACATATGGCCGTCTGGCAAAGACATCAAAAGTTCAAAGCCAACAGTTCAAGCGACGGCGTCAATACAAATGGCTGCACATGTTCTGAAAGTCAATTACCTTATCATTGCGCAGCAACACTTGTATCTACTCAGCCCACAATTGTAGAACAGCTAGGCTACATCCACCAACTTGCCAACGACTGGCTGTTTGCTGTAAATATGCATCCACAGCTACTCTCAACCAGCGGATTATCAACAATTCACATCTTTTATTGTCTTTTCACATCTTCAACCACAAATTTTCACCCTGAACCACGGTCATCAGCCACATGGCTATGAGTAAAAACCCTTAGTCCCCCTGTTCCCCCATCATTCGCCATTGTTTCCCCCATTTTTGTTGGTTCTTATCCCCTAGAATTTGGTTGGTTAACTGCTTGACCCAGCTAGCCCATGCTTGGCGTTTTTGGGCTTTATGGCCCCCTGGCACAACTTATGCCCGGCCCGAGCTGCCGCACGATCAACGGTTGAGGCATCCTGGTAAAGGGGCGGAGGGTGGTTGGTGATGAAGCATCAGCCTCTATGATGAGTTCATGGTGGTCATTGGTGGTGGTTCATGGCGGTTCTCGATGGTGGTCAATGGTGGTTAATGGTGATTAATGGTGGTTCATGGTGGTCAAATAGTAGTTTCTTGATGTCAATTGCTGGCTGATGATGGCTGGTATTGATGCTTTGTGACGGTGATTGTTGATAACGGAGACCTGATGTTTCATGACAGTTGATAATGATTGATAATACCTATATATTGGTGATCAAACTGGAATTGGTGGTCAAAAGAAACGGTCCATTCCAATACTCAAGAGAAATGGTTGCTGACAACGCTTGATAACATGAGCTATTGTATAACATCAATAGTAACATATGGCTATACAGATAAAATGAACTATTGTACTAATAACAAGAATAACGTCATGTCACAACAATGGCTACTGGTGCTTGATGATGCTTAATCTTGCTGTTTAGTGGCTGACAGCAAAGTTCACGGTCAATTCCGGCAGCGATGGTTCGTGATGGCACCGATCAATCATGGTCAATGAGAATATCATGGTAATTTATGTCATAACTATGGTGTATTTCTGGTTGCCATGAATTCTAATAACAACTTCATGGTGTATGCCGGGTACTGTACGAAAAGCAAAGTTCGGGTACCTTGCCGGTGGGCGACGCCTCATCCCATGCTCGAAAATTTGCAAATCCACTGAGTCAGCGCCTATGGTTGGTTTAGTCCTACAATGCGTTTGTAAAGTGGATGATTTGGGAGTACCCCTACTTTGAGAAACCACCATATACATTGTATAGGAAAAACAAATCTAGCATATGCGGCTGCGGGTGGCTCCTGTACCCCTGGTGAGTTAATCACATCCCGAAAGAGACTTGACACCTTGAAAAGAATTGGAATGTGAATCGACCGAAACATGGATCATTCATCAGGTGGCTTGACCCACGTAGCCAGCTGCACAGCTGTATCCATGCGGGGCGTAAGCACGGTTTCTCCACCCCCCTCACCTGACCCAGGGTTTACATCCTTTGTCTCTCAGCATTGGGGAATTTGATAATGGTTACGATAAGGACAAAAGCGTCATGGAGAGCATCTTAAATAAATAAATAAATATATATATATATACATACAATGTATATATATATAAACATGTATTTGTATGCATCCATGTTCAGACACACACATGTATGTATGTATGTATGCATGCATGCATGTATGTACGTAGGTAGGTAGGTATGTATGTATGTATGTATGCATGCATGTATGTATGTAGGTAGATAGGTATGTATGTATGTAGGTAGGTATGTATGTACGTAAGTATGTATGTATGTACGTAAGTATGTATGTATGTACGTATGTATGTATGTATGTATGTATGTATGTATGTATGTATGTCTGTGTGTGTGTA
>VSDK01017485.1:148813-191311 GCA_009767595.1 Symbiodinium kawagutii | reverse complement strand
TGTATGTATGTATGTATGTATGTATGTATGTATGTATGTATGTATGTATGTATGTATCTATGTATCTATGCGTACGTTTCTGTACGCATCTAAAGATCTATACACCATGTATATACACAGGTAAGTATGATTATACACATGTATGTATCGACATATAAGCATACAAAATATGTAAATATGTATATATTCTATATGTCCAATATATGTGTATAAACTTCCCCATGACCATGGTACCTGTCAGCCGTTTACAGCTGAACGACCAGCTGCAAACAAACCCAGCCTGGCACTATCATCAACCATCTGGCTATGGGTCAATATTAATCAACCAACTAATGAAGGATAATGACCAACAAAACATAAGGAAAAAAAAATGGCTACTGATGGGGGAACCAGGGGTACGGGGTTTGACCCATAGCCATCTGAATTTGGCCATCATCCGTACTCAATTTTTCAATCATGGTCTGACCATCGCTTAGATTCATCATCAAGCCACAAGTGGCCATCATCAAGCGCAGCCATCAGCATTGACATTGGCAGAATTGATGCACACTCAGCCAAGAACTGATGCACACCCAGCCCACTCAACTTGATCACACAGGTTGCACCTGGGGAGGGCTGCAACAACTTCCAAGGGTAGGTTTTTCCAGGCATGCACCCATCGTCCGACGCGACCTTTCGCGCCATTGCCTAGAACACTCAAGAGATATTGACGAGCTTCCTCTTCTGCGCCCTTCCGCTTGACGACTTCCTCCACCACAGCAACTTTTGAAGCAACAAAGGAACTCTGTAGTGGTTGCCCTCTTGGTCGTGAATGCTTGTATACCACACCCGGCGATAGTTCTGACCTTTTTCAGCAAAAGCGACCCAGTCACAGGTCAACCCCTCCACAAAAATATTGCGGAGTTTCGGCGCCCAAATTTCATCGTCCTTAGAAAGAAAGTTTTTAAGAGCAATAGCAGTCCTGTGACACCTTCTGCAAGTGAATGACACATTTGGTATGATTCCATTCCAGATAAAACAGAACAACAACACCCGACTTTGGCTTCCATTGTCTGATACAAAAAGTTAGCCAATGTCAATGCATATTTGACCATGAGCATGCAACCATCCTAGACCATTCTCAACCAATATGGACAATCATTACTAATATCGACAATCATTTGGACTCATTAATCATTCACCTAATTAATGTAAAACAATGTTATCAATCTTAATTTTGCTTGATATTTGATCTTGAGATCAAATTGTGCATCACTGCAATTGTGTTCGAGATGAAATATTGTTTTCTCATTTCACTTCCTCAGTAGTGGGTTTCTCAAATTGGGGTACCCCCAAATCATCCAGTTGATAAATAATTTTTACTGGGGTCCCCATGTAGTAGTTGTTAAAACATTATTGTTGGTGATGATCCACTATTATTAACCCTCAAAATCCCCTCTGAGACAACAATTAACCACAGTGAACCGTGGAAAATCTCTTGGTTTTCCCTACGATTAACCGTCAACATCCCCTGAAACAACTATTAATCATAGTGAACCGTAGAAAATCGCCTGGTTTTCCTTATGATTAACCATAAAACTCCCCTATAAAACAACTATTAACCATAGTTAACCGTAGAAAATCTCTTGATTTTCCATATTCTTAAACATGAAAATCCCCTAAAACAACCATCAACCATAGTGAACCCTAGAAAATCCCTGGTTCTCCCTATGATTAACCATCATAATCCCCTTTAAGGCTATTAAAAACTCACCCATTCTTTGTGCATGACTCGGTATCTGCTGGACCGCCCGCGCGGTGCGAGTTAACAGCGCCTCACTCGCAACGACGCTCTGGTTCCCCAGGATCTTAACCACCTTCTCGCTGCAAGCAGTCGTCGGTCACGTTGCTGGTCATGAAAACAGCGCAGTATTTTATGGTTAAAAGAGGGAAATTTTATGGTTAAAATATGGCTAAAAATTGTAGTTGGTGATTATAATTGGTTGATAATAGGGGAGAATCACCAACTATAACGGCTAAACAACTATTAAAGGGTGGTTTCTCAAGCCATAGGGGTACCCAAGAATGGTTGGCTTGTCACTGTCAATTAAACATGATCATACAGGGATGATTCGGAGGGTCCCCGATTTTGAGAAACACCCATATCAACCAACTCGCGTTGCTTGATATTACCCACATGGTATATGAATTGGTTAGTCATTGGGTAACCAATTAATCAAAGCTTTAATGAATGGTTACAAATGATGGTTAGCTGGAGCTTAGCTTCGCCATCCCAAAAAAAAACATGCTTGTAAATAAAACATCCCTACCAGTCACCGGGGAAATGAAATTTTCGAAGCAAGAAACAAACCAAATACAGTAAGCAAATCAGAGATGCTAATCAATCTGTTCAACTACGAGTTGGCACGTATACAAATATATATTGTTCGATAACCATCAATATCCATCAATGATACTAACATGTACGAAACAAACATTCATGAAGCAACGTTAAAAACGACACAACATAGAACATTTCGGTACTGAACATGTGGTGACTCTTCACGATTCTGGATGATTTTCATGGTCACCCCTAAGGTTATCACAACAACAGCCCTCGTTTGGGCGGGTGTTGAATGGCCTGGATGTTTGAATTCATATGGCGGGTGTTGCATCTCCAACAAATGACCAAACTAGGGACCTAGCTATTGGGATGTCCATTCATCTACACTCTGGTGATCTAACATGGCTGGCTGGAAAATCCACCATCTTTAGCTGATTTCCCAGGGCCTTTCCCGGGAAAATTGTGATTATCCAGTGCCAGGTTAGTTTACCAGAGGGTAATCATTCTGGAACATTGTCTTTGAATATCAACCCGCTTACGCACCACTATCAAACATCTGCAACATCGTTCGTTATTGGTTGTTATACAGCATTGATTTCCAATCGTTTTATACTGATTCAATATCATTCACCAAAAAGAGCATCGCTATTCACCACCATGCACCAACCATTTGACTATCATCAACCACTTTATTCAACCATGATTAACCAAGAATCGCCCACTATTTGACCATCATTAACCAACATAAGAAACTATAGTCAACCAGCAATTGCCTCCTGTTACCTAATGTTTCCGAAAACCTAGATCTATGTCGTCTGTCTTTTGGTGCATGTTTCTCTATGTTTGAAACTTCCGCTCTTTCATCTGCACCAACAATATTTGACCACCATAATCAACCATGATCAACCAAGAATCGCCCACTGTTTGGATGTTTCTGAGAATAGGGGACCCCCAAATTATCCAATATCAGTCATGTATCATCATGTGTCGCAATATATAAACTTCTCATTTTGGGGGAACTTCCCTATTTCAAGAACCCCCCTATTTGCTTGTCATTCAACACATCGAACCCTTCAACTCGGGCACCGCGTCGGGCACGGTTCGGTGGCACTGCACCTTCTTCACCTCTTCCGACAAAGCACGGGAGTAGCTTGACGCTTCAAAGGCCTGGGGTGACGAAGCAGGAGCCACGAACCGTGGCGAATGAGGGGCGAGAACAAGCAGCAGGCAACTGGCGAGTTGGGTCAAGCAGTTAACCAACCAATTTCATCCAATTTCATGAGAGTAAGAACCAACAAATTCATAGGGAAAACAATGGTGAATGATAGGGGAATAATGGTCAGGTTAAATACTTGGATGATCATCCCACGGCTGGCAACTGGTGAGTAACCATGAGTAGGAACCACCCTAAGGTTAACTGGAAGATTATCATGGTGAAACTGATGGTTGAACTGCGGTACTTAGGAAGATTGTATAAAATTATCATAGTACTGCCAGGAACTAAGCTGGAAACTAGAAATCACCATTGTCAAAGGAAACCAACTATGCAGGCAATCAACCATCAACTAACCACCAATCGATGATTAGCACTTGCCCATCAATCGGCCATCAACTGTCCATCGAGACCATCAACTGACCATCAACACCCCTTATCAGCTGTTCTTCGCCATAAATCACCGCCGGTTCTTAACGCCCCGTTTCCACCATCTCCCTGCCTCCTCTGGGAACCAAGACGCCTCAGGACCTGGGGCAGCGGTTGATGATGGATGGTGTTTTCAGGTGGTTCATGATTAAAGGTGACAATGATGGTGAATCATGAATGTGGCAATGGGTCAATATTGATCAACCAATAATTCTGGATAATAACCAACAAAATCATAGGGAAAACAATGGTTAATGATAGGGGACCCAGGGGCACAGGGTTTTGACCCACTGCCATGTATGATCATGCTTCATGATGTATAGTGAGGGTAACTTACGGTGGTTGATCATGCATGGTTCATGCTGCCTAATGATGGTTCATTGATGATTGAATGACGATGCATAAACACAGGATTCATATAGTCATAGGAAATATAGGAGCTCATTAGGATTGATTACGCTTCAGTACTGGATCCACACAGGGGAAAAGACTACAATATTCAGACAATATCTGTTCTACTATGGATGACAGTTGGATGAATTGTGCTGTTACCCTCTGGAAAAAGCTGCCCAAAATCTTCCTGTCCAACATGTATTTTTGCATGGTCGATGTGGAAACCACAGTGGAAGCAAAATCTGGAAGCTAATCTAGAACCCTATGTAAACCGTCTTTTTGCATGGTTTTTCCATGGTGGATTTCCCAAACAACCAGTGGGTGACCCCGAACAACTTGCCATATCAACTAGGCTAGACAGTTGACCGCAACTACTCTGTGAAACTTGCTCTGCTCAGCCAGTTGAGTCAACTAGGACACACACCCACGCACACGCACACGCGCACACGCACGCGCACGCAAAGGTCACTCAAGATGAATTCTCCTGTGGTTGAACATGTGATTTATTGCTGGTGAAGTAATGGCCCATGGTGAGGATACAATGCTTCGTACTGGTTATGAACACACCAGCCCTCGGATTCCGCATGGTGCAGCCCCCATCGCTGGTCGGTGGAAACCGTGCCGCGCTGTCTTCACCAAGGAGCACAGCATCAAGCGTTGACCCAACCTTGGGAAGCGCCATAGTCGATGAGTTGGCAATCCGGAGATCCTCACAAGTATGATCCCTCTGAACCAAGGGATGACCATCTCCTAGTTATGGTAGATAAGCTCCGGTTTCACCAGCATGCATCTCTGATAAACCATCCTTTTTGCTGGACGAACAGCGGAAGCTACGGAGAGATGCGATCATGATGCGATCGAAAGATTCGGCTAACATACTGGTGGATCTTCCGAGGACAAACACATGGCTTTGGGTCAAAACCCTTAGTCCCCCTGGTTCCCCATCATTAACCATTGTTTTCCCTTGTTATTGCTGGTCATTCTCCTCCATTATTGGTTGCTTAATATTGACCCATAGCCACATGGTGATTTTCACAAGTTCTCATAACTACCATTTGCTTAGGACTCTCCTGGTAGCTCCTGGCTCCCCCTTTCAAGGGAAAGCACTGGATGGCTCCAACCAGCTCCATCTCAACAGCAGGATGAGCATCACGATATCCCAATGTTCCGAGATCCATAGCTGCCATTCCCAACGCGACGACTCATGGGTTACAGCTTGGAGATCACGACTCAGCATGTCATCATTCTAAGCCCCAAGTCAGCAACGAAGCGGGCTCGGAATTTCAACCATCTTTTCGGTTGGCGCTTTCCCTACGAAAAATGTTGGCCAACGAACCGACCACATGTTAATACTGGAGGAAATTCAAACTGTTTAAGACCACCAACCAGCCATTACTATCCCCGACAGTTGGCCACTATAAACCATAGTTTACCTTAACCATCAATTTTCCATCAGTTTTCATGATTCTGTTGGTCACTATCCCTTATTATAAACCATAGTTTATGGTTATAGCTAGAGGCTGTCATCATTTACCTCTGACGTATCGAGCCTGTCATCCACATTGTGACCACAGATCAAGCAGGAGATCGCCGAGATCGTGCTGGTCATCCACAGGTCGTTGTTGTCGCGCTGCAGCACTGAGCAAGGCTACATGGTAGCCACTCCCAGTGAGCGCCAATGAACCCCGATGGCTACGACCGTTGGTGGTTTCTTGAAATGAGGAACCCCCGAATTGTCCAATAAGAGTCATCTGTAGCAATAAACCAAGCATTTTGGTAGTCCAGTATTTTAAGAAACTCCCATTAATCATGATTAATAATATAGGACAGCAAGCAACAATAATACTTAAACAACTACATTCACACCACGGCTGAAGGTGTGTGCCAAGCCATGACAGGTAATTAACCAATGGGCCCCACCAAAGCAAATGATCTTTTTACGATTGGAAACCAGTGGTTGACTGGGGGTATCACGGCATGGCTTGGCACACACCCTCATGAACAACCAATGGCTTCTCAAAACTCATTCATTGAGCGTAGGGTCTTCAAACATTAAATCATTAAACATTGTTAAATTGTTATGTCAATTGTAAGTACATTACAGTAAATCACTACAAGGGGTAGGGCGTGTGGCTGGAAATTGTTCACCATAGCTGTCACCACTACAAAGCACCTCTTTCACCTTCACAGCCAAGTAGCTTGATCGATTCTCTGTCATAGGACAACAAGAAATCCTGTGGACAGAAAGAGTGCCTCCCTAACGCTGGTCACGGCGAACAATCAACGACCAAAAACCAACGCTATACTGAGGAGGATTTGTTTTTTACATAAAAGTAACCATGAACATCCATCAACAATGTTCTTACTCATTCCTTCCTACTATGAGATGCCGTCCTCGTAGGGTTTCCACTTTATGCGGGTTCTTGTGTTGTAACCATGCTGATCAACAATCCCACATGTACTCCCCAGAAATAGATGGTTCATACATGTCGTGAACATGGCTGCTGATGGTCAATGATGATTTATCATGGCGCGTGATGCTTCACGGATTCTTGAAAAAATGATGACGATAAAGGGTGAACTGCTACTGAAGCTGCTCAATGATGGTTCAACTGATGGTGCTTGGCAACTGATGGTGCTTGGCAACCTCAAGCTACTCAAGCTACTCAATGGTGACACCAAGCGATGGTTCTGATGGTGCAACTGCAACTGGCACCTCGAAAAGCGCCGGCCGTGAAATCACCCCAGCACCGAAAGACATCAAGCTGGGTGCCAGGACATCGAATGATCTAATGATACCATCGTTCAGTTGAACACTAATTATGTCAAACCTTACTACTAACATTGCATTCATTGTTAAATGTGCGTACTAACCTTCAGTGTCCACTATGTATTTAGATTTTGAACCACTTATTGACGATTCTCAAGAACTAATCAATCATAATGAACGCACATTTAGTGCGCTATATGACATTACTAACCAAACTCATCATGATTATACCACCGTTAGTAGCTAGTAACAAGCACTATTGGTATACCACGACCCTCAACTACCCCATAAAAATTCGTGAAAGTCAGTGAAGGTCCCAAAATAACAAGCATTGATCCCAACAATCTAGCCTAATTGAGGGTCAAGGTATCATGATTATTCCCCATTTGATGGTTTCTCAGATAGGGGTACCCCCAAATCATCCATTTATAGTCATTTATAGTAGTAAACCAGCCATTTTTTAGGTACCCTATTTTGAGAAACCCCCATTTGCCCTCACACAAAAAAAAAGGAAACAGCGTCCTCTATGGTGCGGCAGGATGCCAGCACTTCATTCTGCATGACCTGAGCGAAGAGGTAACGAGACACCAATGGAGTTGATACTGGTTGAGACTGGTTGATACTGGTTGATGCTGGTAATGTTGGTTTCTGATTAGTATCTACCTGTTGGTTTCATGCCTATTTTCATTACTTTAGGGAGGTTACACTAATCAGAAACCAACATTACATACTACAGATGGTATCGATGCATTTTTTTCATCGACAGACTGATGGCTTATCAATGGTTAATTGATGATTACAATTTGAGAAAGTAGAGTGGTTGATAACTGTTGATATGTGGACCCCCAGTGATGCAAGTTGGACGAGAACGTTGCTTGGAACTGGTAAAACCAACGCCTAAGCAAACTACAAACCATACAGGGTCCACATAGCACTTAGTCAATTCTTGAGAACGCCACACCCGCCTGCTTGTTTAGAATAGTTGGCAATGAACCATTCCCACTCGGACAACTCTCATTGCACATGAACCTGTTGTCTTGGGCCGTGGTTGTTCAAATAGGATCAGCAAAAAAGTCCAAACCGATTTTTAATGCTTGATGTACAACAGTTAACGATACTGGTGAATCATGGAATTTTACATCATGATTCATGATTGATAATAATGATCCTTAACGATAACCATTACAACTTCTAACCCATCACAAGTCCATGTTTTGTTGTTTATTGTTACCAGCACATCCGGAGCACAGCACCAAAGAGTCCATCATGTATAGCTGCCCTATGCTCAACCAGCTACCATGATTCATACTAGGCAACCAACCCCAGTCACAATGAGCTGGTGGAAACCAGCTGGTTAGCGACAATGGCAACTGGAAGCATATGGCTGGTTTACCCAGCTGGTGATTTTTAACGCGACCAAACTGACCTTAAACATATTTTCCCAGTCATACCTTGCGCTGAAGTTCATCACGGGTGCGGCCAGGCGTAGCCAAGGAACACGGCCGAGCGTAGCCAAACTCTCTGATTTTTTGGCTGCATTGTCCACACAAATGACAAATTTTGAAGGAATTCTTCATAGTCAAACCTTGATTTTATACTGGTTGGTGGTTGCAACCCTGATGAAAAATAACTGGGGTAAATCAACATGTTTAAAGCCACCAGCTAGTCTAGGTATTTCAACTGCACTATGTATGACCGACTTGTGACATGGAAACCGAGCCGCGGGGTGGTGCCCAATGGACTATGGCTGGACGTCCCCCGTTGGCAAATGGTACCTAACCATGGTTAGTTCGGCCTTCAAAGCTCCTTGTAGGGTTCGGGTTGCCATGATTGTATTCCAATAATCCCAAAAGCACATCCAAGTAAATGGAGCGTGGTCGAAGCGGTTTTTTTTTGGCGACCAATAGTACACCATCAACCTTTGTTGCTGATTTGACGCTTGGTCAATGGGTACTCCCATAGCGGGTTGGAGTACATCGCTGGAAACCAGGTAGCTCAATCTCCAACTAAAGGAAATAGTCAGGTCGCTTTCAACGACGCTCCAGGACACCCCCGGTCGCACCTGGTTGATGCGCCACTTTGTTGAGATGCTGATCGTTTGGCCCCCCATGATCTTGTCGTTTGGCCCATCTACTATCCCAACCTCTGACAGGGTAGTAGTGTACCTACCACAACTTCAACAAACATGGCAGTCCATCGTTTCCGTGAATCATTCAGCAGCCGCTTCGTTGCTTTATCAGCAAGCCAAGTGCAGTCATGCATTTGGCATATGGCACAATACTTGCCGACAATTTACATCTGTCATGTGCACTGATGGCGCTGCAATATCACATTGAAAAAAATCCAATCATGTTCAGCAAACGTTCTAGGGGCAGAAGAATACTATAACAGCTGAAATGAAACTCGCACTGCAGAGCTGTCACCACCATGGTCAGGACTGCCCCAGGTAACCACTGACCCATCGCTCAAGATGGCAGCAAAGGCATAATCTGTGCCCTGAACTTGTTGCACGTTCCTGAGCTGATCTTGCACTGCAGAGCTGTGACCACCACGGCCAGGACTGCCCCAGGTAACCACTGACCCATCGCTCAAGATGGCAGCAAAGGCTTCCTGTGTGCCCTGAACTTGTTGCACGTTCCTGAGCTGATCTTGCACTGCAGAGCTGTGACCACCACGGCCAGGAGTGCCCCAGGTAACCACTGACCCATCGCTCAAGATGGCAGCAAAGGCATAACCTGCGGCCTGAACTTGTTGCACGTTCCTGAGCTGATCTTGCACTGCAGAGCTGTGACCACCACGGCCAGGAGTGCCCCAGGTAACCACTGACCCATCGCCCAAGATGGCAGCAAAGGCACCACATGTGGCCTGAACTTGTTGCACATTCCTGAGCCGATCTTGAACTGCAAAGCTGTCACCACCATGAATTGCAATGCCCCAGGTGACTACTGACCCGTCGCCCAAGATGGCAGCAAAGGCATAATCTGTGGCCTGAACTTGTTGCACGTTCCTGAGCTGATCTTGCACTGCAGAGCTGTCACCACCATGGTCAGGACTGCCCCAGGTAACCACTGACCCATCGCCCAAGATGGCAGCAAAGGCACCATCTGTGGCCTGAACTTGTTGCACGTTCCTGAGCTTATCTCGCACTGTAGAGCTGTGACCACCATGACTTCGAATGCCCCACGTAACCACTGACCCATCGCCCAAGATGGCAGCAAAGGCATAACCTGTGGCCTGAACTTGTTGAACGTTCCTGAGCTGATCTTGCACTGCAGAGCTGTCACCACCATGGTTAGGACTGCCCCAGGTAACCACTGACCCATCGCCCAAGATGGCAGCAAAGGCTTCCTGTGTGCCCTGAACTTGTTGCACGTTCCTGAGCTGACCTCGCACTGCAGAGCTGTTACCACCATGGTTAGGACTGCCCCAGGTAACCACTGACCCATCGCCCAAGATGGCAGCAAAGGCATAACCTGTGGCTTGAACTTGTTGCACATTCCTGAACTGATCTTGAACTGCGGAGCTGTCACCACCATGACTTCGAATGCCCCAAGTCACGATCCTATCGCCTCCACAGCACCACATCGCGAAAGCCAAGTTCGTTGCCACTATTTTTGGTTGTTGAACAACTGCTGTGAAGTGATCCCCATCTTGAATGCCTGAAGCTTCCAACGAGTCCAAGAGGTCGGTCAGGGTATGCCCCCTTTCTGTGACAAGCTTCAGGAAGCCCCGTCCGAAAGACTGGTGGGCCAGCACTTTCAAGTCCTTCACGGTGGCAAGGCGTGGGATTGACAATGTTTTTCTCTTGCCACTTGGAAGCGACACCGTAACCTGAAACATCTGAAACTGGATGCCCGAAGTACGCATCACAATCACTATTCATTTTTCTAAGCTCTTGAGCAATTGTTATGCGACCATTTGCGCTCCCTTTGACCGAACATGCCATGGATTGCAAACCCTCGCTCCACTAAACGTTGTGTGACAATCATCAGTGTACCCGCCCATGTAATGATGTATGATGATTGTTTATAATGTTATGTAATTCATGGTCTGCTAATGATCAGTTCATGGTCATCCAGATGATAAAAACGATGAAACCAACGATTAATCAGCGATCAACAATGGTTAATGATTGATCATGTTTACTACATGGTGGTTTCTCAAAATAGGGGTACCCCTAAATCATCCATTAATAGTCATTTATATATAATAATAAACCCCATTTTTGGGGGTCCCCTATTTTGAGAAACCACCACATAGTTTAAGCGTCAATTCGTGGCCAATGATGACGATGCCGTGGCAGCTACAGGTGGTCCATGATCGACACCGAGACGATCAACTCCATGTCGACCATAAGGACTGACTTATGTTGGCTATGGGTCAATATTAACCAACCAGTAATAGGGATAATGACCAACAAAACTATAGGGAAAAGAATGGTTAATGATGGGGAACCAGGGGTACAGGGTTTTGACCCACAGCCTGTTAAATATCACTTCGTTGTTGGCCAATAACGAGCAATAGATTGGGTCACCAGCCCTTCTAAGACATGAATCGTGATAACTACTGACTATTAAGCATGGAAGACTTCCAATTGTCGATCACGGTTGACCATTATGAAGCACAAACTATAAACTTCGAAAATTCCGAAACTTCAACTGAATTGCAGTCAGGTTGAGTGGGTTACAGAACCCTGATGATGACCACTACAAGTATTGACCATGATGACCACTTGTGAAGCAGTTTGTCAGTCATTACTACTTGGATGTGCATCCAAGGAGAGCGCAACTGGCAACTAAGGTTGTACATGGTTATACAGATATATAGCTGTGGGTCAAAACCCCGTACCCCTGGTTCCCCACCATTCACCATTGTTTTCCCTTGTTTTGTTGGTGGAAATCCCCCATGAACGTTGGTTGATCAATATTGATCCATAACCATATATAGCTGGCATATCTCCTACTAGCTAGTTACTTATACCCTACTATATATTGACCATTAACCAACTAGTTCACCATGGTTGTTGGTTGGTTCACCTCAATATACAGATCATTAGGCACCCTTTTGAGGTTCCTTTATTGTGGTTATATCCCACTTAATCCCAGCTGCGCATCCAGTTGTAGTGAGTTGCTGTCGCGCAGACTCCCGACCATGGAACCTGCCAACCGAGGCCGGCGTTTTCGCCAAGACACGCCTCGTAGGCGCCTCAGTCCCAAGAGTCGGAGCTAGGCAATGAGCAATCATATAAATCAGCATACTAATGGCTGAATTTGGTAGAATTATAGAGGGTTATGAATGGTGCATGGTGTTGAATGGTGGTGAATAATGACTATTTTGAAAAAAGTCAAGTTCTGATTGTGTAACTTGAAACATCGGCTCTTGAACAAGGTATATTCTATGAGAGAACTGTATTTTTACAGACCTTATCAAATCAATTGTTCTTCATCTGTAAAGATAGATCTGCCGAGAACTCTTACCTCCACAGATCAGTCTGGGGATCTTGAACCAACAACGCCATGGAACTGGGGGGTGAGACAAACATCTGCAAAGCATCCATTCTTCGGGTTGGTGGTATCAAACCCTATACATGAAAAATATTGATCAACCAACCAATTGTCCCAACTATTGAGGAAAATGAACCATGTCTAACAGCCACCAACCAATGGGTGCCTGAATGCTCTGCGGGACAATGAACGCATCACTCGCTTTTCGCTCTGACTGTCAGTCTGGACATTTTGCGTTTCTGCTTTCCAACACACAAAGCATGATCAGTTTGGGGTTAGTCTAGCTACCTTGTAAGGTTATCTACCATGTCTATATCCCAGTTTTATCCCCCATGATGCCGGCCAGAAAGGTGGTTGCATTTCTCCAGCATGGTTACATCATCCGATTTGTCCAGCTACATGATGTACCCCCATCAGTAACTCATGGGTGTGGTTGAGGGTGCAGGGGTATGCAACCATTCATTAGGGATACGTAGACCCAGGGCGCCTCATTTCTGCAGGGTATGCATTGAACCTAGGTGAACCACATGAACTATGGATGCCACTACTTACTGCTATACCTGTGCTATAATTGTCTATGAAAGGCTATCATAATATAGAGATATCAATGAGATATGATTGCCAACTTGGCGCTGACATCCAAACAAAACACTTGTCAACATCTATCAACGATATCTCGTTGCTTCCTAGTGGCACCTCTCAAACGATCCTCAACAGACTGGTTCTTGTTGTCGCTAGGTAAGTCGCTGATCTTTTTATGGTCACTGGCTGGTTGGTGATTCCTACTTGAGAGCTGGGGATCAAACTGGGATATAAACATGGTAGATAACCTTAAAAGGTAGCTAAACTAATCCCAAACTGATCATGCAGCTTTACCAGTTACCGGGGACGCACATCCAAGTCGCTATTGTTTGCGTATGGTTTGTCACCTTTTGGTCATGAGCCCACATGACTGGACCCTCAATTCGTCCTTGGTCTTGTGAACCATGCTTGAACCATTCTTTCACAATTGTCGATTGTGAATTGTTAACGAGGGAACGCAATTGCTGGCCCTGTACATAGCCAAAGAGCATTCAGCTGCAAAGTGTCAAGCATCAATTGTGAGCCATTGAGACAAGTAACCATCATGGTTGATAAGGACTATCAACCATTGTTGACTACCGATCTTATCAATCATTTGTCTGTGAACCATCAACTATTAGGTTTTAGGGCCATCAACTGACTGTTTGGACCACTGTAGCATCCCAAATACCTAGGCGTTATTGATCAAAAAACACCATCACCAAAATGAACTCCTGACCATCATTGTCGCATCATCAGCCGCCAGTAGCATTGTAGAATCATACCTAGTGGGTGGTTGAACCACCCAGTCATGAGAAATATGCCCAAGTCAACCAACCATAGGTTAACGATTGCCAGGGAAAGTAAGCAAAATGTCACCCAAACCACCAGCCAGACAGCTTTCCAAGTAATCGTGTTGGTTGCTTTTGGTTGCTGGTTGTCCTTATTCTCGGATTGAATCTTTTGAATCTTAACCACTGCTCAAATCAATTACTACTACTACGACTACGACTACTACTACTACGACTACTACTACTACTACTACTACTACTATTACTACTACTACTACTAGTAGTACTAGCCACAATTACTCAGCATTATATCAGTCATGGTTGTCCCAGTTGTCATGATTAATGACAATTGCCAAACATTATCGACCATCATTTCCCATAAGAACTAGCATCGTCGTAACCATCTTTAATCAACCATTGTGAAGCCGTTGTTAAAACCACAAATGGCTGAGGGTCAAGGGCTGTCCCCTTGACTGTTCACATCCCATAAACAAACAAGTCTTTGTTGGGATATTGATCCATGTTTTGATGCTTGGTAATGACCCGTCTAGCGAGAAGGCACAGTCTGCGGATCGCATGGAACAGCCCCTAGCCATAGCTTCACGGGCTCACACTTGTTAAGAACCTTCCAACTCAATGCGAATGATAGCGGTTGACCATGGCCGTTGATAGTGACCGATACCCATATGGTGGGCTAATCCCTATACTTGTCGGTTCTGAACCCCAGCTCCGGCAACGTTAATTTGACCCCATCTTCACGAACGTTTGGGCCATGTATAGTCGCTATATATCATGCATCACCTGTCCTTGTTGGTTCCTATCCTGTACTATCAATCATTGAGCAGCTTCTGGACCACTAGTTATCATCCATTGGCAAATCATTAATTAGCTACTCATCAAATCTCACTAATTCACCACTGTTAACCACTATTCATCGCCATTGACCAGTTTATTAACCAGCCATATTTTACCACTATAGACCACTATTTGGTGGTCTCTCAAAATAGGCGACAACCAAAATTGCTTTCTTTATTCCTGTTAATGCTTAACATCAAGAATGATGATAACTGAAGGTACCCTATGGCTGGAGAACCCCCCATTTGGCAGTGGGTCAGTTCACCCTTAGTCCCCCTGGTTCCCCCATCATTAACCATGGTTTTCCCTATAAAATGGTTGGTTATTTCCCCCCATGATTGGTTGGTTCACTGCTTGAGCATTATTGTTGGTGGAAATCCCCCACTAGTTGGTTAGTTAATATTGACCATTTAGTTGGTATATATCCCCTATACTTGTTAGTTATCATCCCCTATCATTAACCAGCTAAACCAGCCAGTTACCGATGGTTGTTGCTTGGTGAACTGCTTGACCCAGCTCTCCATTTGGCTTGGTGGTGACCTGTCTGGCCTCGCCCGCACCAAGGAACTGCTTTTCTTCCCTTGGCGCTTCGCGCGCGAAGCCGCTCAAAACGGCCATCTCCCCCGCTGCCCCCGACGACGTAACGAAGCTTGAGACGTGACGGAGGTGAGGCAAGCGCTGCATGAACCATGAGGGTCGGTGGTGGTACGCAACAGTTGATAGGTAGTAACCTGATAGGTAGTAACAGTTGATGCAACTAACCTATAGGTACTGGGTAGTTATAACTAAGAGGTTGATTGACTTAGGTTCAGTACAGTATAGCTAATTTGTTGATATAGTGTTAATTGAGGAATGGGTTTATTGAATGGAATTCGTTCAAATGGATCCGCAATGGAACAATGAACCTGAACAAACCGTGAACAAATCTATGATTTCTTGTTTATTATTCACCACAAAATCACCATACTACAGTACATGTAATCATCGGAATCATGTCAGTATGATATTAGTTGCTCATTGATCAACACCCATGAAGCATACTCAGCCTAAGAACGATCATCAACCCAGAATGAACCATTGCCATCAACACCCTGACCAAGCACAATGAGATTGCCCGCCACTAACCATCATCAAACACTATCATCAACCACTATGACTGGCTCGTAACAAGTTCGTCACAAGCAACTATCATGTAACCAACGTCATCGTCAACCCTTCGAAGGACTTTGCATCCACTTTTTCGCGCAAGGTGGGCCTCGAGATGACGATTTTTGATGCTAAGGCATAATATAGTGCTTTCTCAAGCCAGTTTGGGGACCCCAAAACGATGTGTGGTTAGTTACTATAAATGATAAACATGATGTGTTCAGATGATTGTAAACCATTGACATCCATTAAACCAGATTATTAAACCACCTATTCTTCACAATTCTATTCTATGCTAAAATGATGATGTATCGAAGTCTCGTCATGCTTGAAGGATGGTTCATGATACTGGTAGTGCTTCAAGCACGGCGAAGATTGGTCAATGATGGTTGATGATGATGGCAATGGTCAATGGTGATAAGCATTAATCACACATCATTATCCACTAATCCACTACTAATCCACCATTACATTCACCACAATCAACCATCAACCATGATGATTCACCAAAAACTAAACATGAATTACAAGCCATTCACCAACCATAATGCTTGATGTTTTCTCATTCCTCCTATTTGCAATAACTGATGATCAATGACACGGCAACAGGTGCGTCAAAAGCGCGGCACTATCGCTGATCAGGCCCTGCTCATCATCAAGCCTTGAGAAGGCGAGCTGGGTCAAGCAGTTAACCAACCAATTACGGGGGGTAATAACCAACCATTTTATAGGGAAAACCATAGTTGATAATATGGAAACTGGGGTACAGGGTTTTGACCCACTGCCCGAAAGGGAATTCCTCAATCTCCAAGCTTCTAGTCCACGGAGATTTCTTAAGCCCAGCGCCTGACGATTGCCCGAGCTCAACTGCCACCGTTTTCCTCGCTTGGCTACTGGCACGCTGTGCGCTGTCATGCCGCGCGGACACCCGAATCTGTACAAGCCAGCGGGTAAATTTTAGGTTGTATCAGTATCATGAACTCCCAACTGGCATGACTGCTTTGACCATGAAATCCTCCAAACGGCCAACAACTTTCATTTTGAGACATCAATCACCACCATGAAACGGCCGCATGGATGCTAGATACAGCCAGATCAATCAAAGTCCTCAAGGTTGGAGCTGTGTACCCTTGGTACGAGCCCAGCCTCAGTCGCGAAATCATCGGGACACGCCCGGCTGCACAAGGACGTGGCTCCCCCAGGATCTCCTGCGCTACCCCTGATCCAGCGGCCGTGCAGCCATTCCTCCGCCCAGCCGTCGCCGGATCTCCGCGGAAAGCACGGGCATTTCAACTGCCTGCGCATTGACGGCCATGCGGTGTGCCTGTGAGGTTTCCTCGGGGGGGTCCCTGCTCAAAGTCACCATGTGGTGGGATAACTATGATGTACCACGGCTTTACTGTTTTTTTTGTCACCTTGGCTACTATCAACCATGCTTCAGCTGTTCTAGACGACTCTTATTGGCCATTAATATACAAGATTCAGTTTTCGATCAGTCTACACTATTATCAGCCATTCTCCAACAACCTTTGAACAATCCCTGCTCTTTATTTCTAAACCCCTCCTTCGTTTTTCTTTCGGGAACGTATCAAATGAAAAATCCATCAAAGGAACTTTTTGTTTTCAACCCTTCCCTTTTGAAATTCCCTATGAAAATCTATCAAAAATAGTGCAAACCAGCCGCACAAAGGGAACTCCTATTCATAAAGTAATGTTTCCCTTTTCACAAACTTCCGTTTTGTTTTCAACCATCTCCTTTCAAAAACCCTTGTTGAGATCTATTCAAATATGGTGAAAAGCAGTTGTACGAAGGAAAACCCCCAATACTCAATCAAGCATCTCAGTAACAACTCATGCTTGTTTTCAACGCAAATAGACCCTCTCCTCGAGCGAAGTAGCTTCTTGATCAGGGGAGAATCCGACTTCTTCCGTATCCTGCTTTCCGACTAGTTGTTAACTAGCACAATTCACGACCGCAATCGACCTAATCTAAGAAAACACACATTGCATGGGTGTTTCTTTTAAAATTTGGGCGAATTAGTAGGAATGAGCGGGGAATGATCAGTGGCTATTTCACCACTGTTAGGAACTATTGGCCAACATCCTGTGACAGTTATTTGATAATTGCCGTCGATTAGCAAAGATTCTCCAATCATTATCAACTATGAAACACGCACGTCAACTACTCATCATTTCACTATCCTTGAAGCGTCATCTAACCATCCTCTACCCGCCACCATCGATGAACCACTACACCTGTTCCACAATCAGTAGCTCGCTACGGAAAGTCAGGCTGCCTGCGCCCCAAAGGCATCGCGGTTCTCACGAGCGCGACGCCTCAGCGCGACGTTTCTCGAGAAACGGTGGTGGATGGCGAGGTGTCATCGTGGCTGGTTTGGTTCAGATGTTGGTTGATGGCGGTTCTAATGCCAGGTTCATTTGGCTCAGATCTTGGTCAATGTTGGACATTGTAGGTAATAATCTTGGAACTACTGACCAACAGCTCGTGCTTACAATATCTGACTATAACGAACTACTTGGAGTTGTCAGTGGGCTGTTCATGACCGTTTGCTCGATGGTTACTAGCGAATGTTAATCAGGGTCCGTGACTTCATTTGCTTCCGAACATGTTGCCTTAGCGAGGCTCTTGAAGCATTGCGTTCTGCTGTCCTATGGAGGCCACACGAGACGTATCCCAAGCCTTGGAAGATATCATCAGTTCCATCATTTACATTCTGTGTGTCATTGTCACCGGACAGCTGTTGATTGCTGAGTTGCTCGCTTCTGCTGTTTCTAGGTCCAACCAGTTGCTGTGTGCCTATTATTGCTTTTGTTTGGGTTCTTCTACTACTTGCTGCTTGCTACGGTTCTTGTTGTTGCTGCTGTTGAGGCTCTTCTTGTCCTTCTGCCCTTCTTGTTGCTGCTGCTATCATTGTTCTAGCTTGAAATTGTTTTTGCTGTCTTCGATGAAGTACTATTGTCAATGTTGTTGATTATTCTGTTACCTTTGGGCCAATAGTTAACCCATCTTTGACTAAGATTTCACAATCTGGCGAATTGATGCATCATCTAATAGTTGATGATTCATCAGTCAAGTTTGCCAGCAATCTGAGTTGACTATCAATGACTCATCAGTCAACTCAGTGAAGATTCAACGAGTTTCATAACTAAGTGATGGCTAATGTAATGGTTGATGACTCATCAATCAAGTTAATGAATGATCATGCAATGATGCATCAATCAATCTGAGCTACTTCGACATTGGCCACGCAACTTGTGCTGCTAAACGCCGAGCGGCAACAACCAGGGCAGGACCTGCGTCCGAAGCTGTGAGGGCAAAGCTTCATCGAGCTAGATGAGCTGGCACCCCTGCCAAATAAGTCGATGGGTAATAATCAATGATGGATGACTGGCAGCTAACATGTCGTTGACTAGTGAATACTTCACGCTTAACTAATGCCTATTTGATGGTTAATGACGATTGACAATCGATCATTTGATGGTGGATCAATGATTCTTTTGGGGTTGATGATGCAGGATGATGCAGGATCAATGGCTGATAGATGGTAACCACGCTGAATTCATGGTTGAGAATGGCAAGTTGATGGTTAAACTCATGTTTCACGATTGGCACATAATGGCTCATACTGAGTTGCATACTATTGTATACTCCCTTCAGTGGAACATGAAACCCACACATCACCATCTCTAGAACATGGCCTTACAAATCTAGTTGTTCGGGTGTCAAAGTTCACAGAAGTATGCAGTAGTGGATTTATTTCAAAAAGCATCAGGGTTTGGGGGATGATTCAATGAGCCATGATGGTTGATGATGAGGGGCCTGGGGTTTGGGCAACTGCACGTCTCGAGAGGTGCAGGCCCATCATGGGAGGGATGCAGCGCACTGGGGATGCGTTCACCTCCAAGTAGTCCAACCATCATTAAGGGTCTCGTTATCATCAATGAACCAATCCTCAATGTGTATAATCATCGACCATAATTCACCATTCTAAACCTTTGATTTACCACCATTTGTCATCAACAATCATCAATCATCAGTCACATTCATTCATCAATCGTAATCATTCATCATCAATCATCAGTCACATTCATTCATCAATGACCATTCACATTCATTCATCATGCTATCCCACCGCTGTTGGTTCCCGTGGACATCGCTCAGCGCTCGCCTCATGGACCCGTCCAAAGGTCAGCAGTTTCGAGGCCTTGCCGCTGGGAGCTGCGCACCGCTGGCTACGCCGCCCCCGGCTCTTCGGTGAGTGGATCAGGGACAACAAAGACTGCTTGGTGGTGGAGTCAATGGTACCATAGTTGGTGATATTCTATAGTTTCTATAGTCATTATTGATAGTCAACAATGGCAACAATGGTATCGTTGACTCAACCACCATCAATAACTATACCAAGCAGTCTAATAGTTGATAATCATTATTGATATTCTATAGTCATTGATGGCTACCCTATTATAGAGTCAGCAATTAACCATCAATGAACGTTCAGTTCTCATGCTGGTTACAATCATTTAACCAGATCATTAACCAATCAACCATATCATAGTGGTTACAATAGTTGAAGGTTAAGTTCCAATGGTGAATCCCATGGTAATACTAGGAAAACTTATGGCTAAAGATGGTTAAGTTGGTAAATATAGTTAAATACTGAACGTTAAGTTCCAACAGTGGTTACAATCCCCGTGGTTCTAAAGCCCCAGGTTGTTGTCGGATCAACATTCCTGGTGGTTGAACCACCCCAAGTGGTAGCCAACCAAAATTTTGGTGATACATTTGGGAAAATAAAACATGTAACAAGAAACCATGAGTAATAGAACCAACCATTTGGTAATACTAGGAACAGTAGTGAAAAGAAAATGTAACAAGAAACAATCAGTTGTGGCGAGTTGGGTCAAGCAGTTGACCATAAGTAACTTGCGGCTGATAAGTTCACCAGCCATTTCATAGTTGGAAATACAATGTTGAATGGTGGTACACCAGGTGCACAGGGTACCTACAGCCTTATTAGTTGATCAATTCTCGTTGATACATTCGCTGCCGCTCTTGAATCGACCAGCCTCTAATGTCTTTGGCCACCATGTGTGCTACCCTGTTTGCTCACATCCAAAATGCTGGCACTTGCGACTGATTTATCTCCATGAATGCCTGTGGGTAATGTTGGGTATCCAGCTAGGACCGTGCAGGAATGATGATGTCTTGGCAAGAGAATCAAGAGGTTTTGGAGAGTGACAACTTGGCGGCAACGTAATTTCGTAAATTAGCGACTAGAAGTGAACTAAGCTTGCTCCTTGTTCTCAATCAATCAAGCACTTGCTAGTAAGTCAGCAATGACTCCTGTAGAGGTCAAGTTGCATCATCTTCCCACCTAGGGTGAAAACAAAAAAGTCAACAGATTTAACGACTATTAACAGCTATTAAAAGCCATCAAGCTTAATCTGTACTAATCGCAAACCCAAAGTTTCTCAGACATCAACCACCATTCGCAACCAGCCATCAGCTTCTGCCAATCTTTGAAGAAGTTCACAGTTTATTTTGGGGGACAACTCGGAGCACAAAGGCCAGATCATCGGCCCAGGCATTTGCAAAATGTCATCCGCCTTGCAAAATGTCATTGGCAAAACCTTATGGTGTGGAATGACTCACTGGGTTGACCGGAAAATCTGCAGGAGCCCCTATGCATTGATGGTTGTACCTAGGATAATGACCCGGGTTTCCTGCAGATTCTCCCGTGAACTAATTCAATGAATTACCGCGAAAGGACTGTCGATGCCAATATGATAGCCCCTAAAAAACAGGCAGTAGACTGACTATGAACAATGATTAACCAGGGGTAGTGGCTCGCAATTGTTCACTTTGTTCACATCCCCAAAAAATCATAGAAAACTGTGGATATGTCTGGGCCCGCTACTCTGGCCACATCCCTACTCTTGCTGGTTGCGCCCAAAAAAGAACATTTACCGTATCTGCAGGTTCGAATGACCATGTCAATCATATCAAATCCTTGTTACTGTTGCTGATCATGCTCCCACAAAACCCAACTTTAAACAGCTACAAGTACCAACTATTCCCACATGACCAACCATGAAAAGCAGGTACCTAACATAGATTAACAACAGAGAAACCATGCTTAAATGATTAGCCAACCCTTCAAAGCAACCTTAACATCAAACCAACCTTAACATGGCTCAACTACAGTAAACCAGTCCCTTATCATTCTTAATGAGCCATGGCTGATGATCAACCCTGATTTTGTGGACTGGGCATCACGTCTCCACGGGACTCCTGTCCCGCGTGCCAAGACGCATTGTAGCCAGCCAATCCCAGGGCCCAAGTGAGGTTGTCCACCTGCCGTCGTGGCATATTACCCACCCAACCAACCTCAACCAACCTCAACCTCAACGAACCTTAATCACCCACCCATGATTCGAATCAAAAGCAACAAAATATGCAACAACTGTGTGGAAGTGCCGGTTGGATGTGCACCCCCATAGCAAAAGCGCTTACGATGCACAGTCTATGCCCACTTATGTCCGCTACTGCACTTAGGCTGTGTGGATCAAATCATATCAGATTGGTCGATTCGCACAGGAAAATGTATCGGGCTGATGGCTGATGGCATGTTTGCAAACACTAGAATTTTGCTGTAGATTTGATCTCTTTGATGATCTGACAAATACATACAAGTACCACATGCTGAATATTTCGTTTCCTTGCCGAACATGCAGAATGTCCGTCCCCTATCAGGATTTCTTGGACTTTCCTGGTAAAATCAGGTAAAATCCAACAATTGATTGTCATTTACATTTGTATCCCATCAAATTCATCAAACCATATCAACCATGAATCTTGGTTCTCACATTCCTGGCGATCATGGACATATCAAAAGGAACTTTCCTTGGAAACTGAGTTTTTCGCCTTTCCTGAGCCATCAGGGTTGCCCCATCATCTAGTTCATGAAGATTAAGTATGGGTTAATGATCGCTAGTTGATGATGCATCATGGCTTGATGCTCAATGACAGTTCATTCTGACTATGATCATTAAGTCAAAGATTTTCCTCCGCTCGTCCGACGATGTTCGGACGATTTGTGTTCATCGCTGTTGATAATTCGTCCCATAGACCAGGATGATTTTTGCTGAACGGTGTGCGGCCACATTTCATGCCCAAGCGAAGGTCGAAATTGCCTTTGCCCCCAAAAAACACCTCATGAACTTGTGATTGGTTCGGTTGAAAACTGTTGGAACTGCAAGTTCAGTCTGCATCCTTGAATTGTAGCGCCCCGTCAGGTTTCCCTGCACAGCTCTCATCATCAAAGTGCTCACAAATGTCACCCTGCCTGTCCCCTGCCCGTATCCTGCCCTTCATCCTCTCTTCTTCCATGATCTGTGTTGGGTCGTTGAGAATTTGTGCACCGTCTGGGATGCTTCTAACTCGAACCATCTGACTATATCCGACCGACAGCGATATCAACAGTAAAGCAGCAACTGTTACCCCAATTCACTCCATTGTATAGCAAACCTGAATTAGCTGTCTTTTTCAAATTGTTACTTGCCAACCAGTGTCTATAGTTACTAGTCAGGTTGACGATCGCTATTGATCTGTATAAATGCAATTTCTAGATCAACTTAAATCAGTTGCATCTATTGATCTGTTGATCGATTACTAGTCAGGTTGATGATCGCCATTTCTAGATCCAAAACTGGTCGATCATTGCAAGTAAACAGTGTTCAAATCAGCCACGGTCGAGCACCTTTTAGTCATTCTTGACCGATCTCGCCATGTCCACTTGGCCAACCCTTGCATAGACATTTTGCAGCATGCACATCCATTGTTCCAATATTAAGAACGTATTAGCTTGACAACTATCATTATTCATATATATATATATCACGATTCACCCACTCTGCCAGGAGGGTGGTGTGATCAATGGATGACAATGTATGACCATCATTGGGATCATTGTTCTATTTTTGTAGTATCAACCATCATTTCAGCCATATTGTCGTTATCATGAGCCATCAATCATTGATGATGTCGTTCCAAATGAAGGAGCTAGGTGGCAGAACCCTCAATGCAGAGAGCAGCGTTGCCGAGTCATACGCTGAGCACCCTAATTTCTGCTGAGCTGAGTTGACCAAAGCAGCAAATTCACTGTCCCCTTCTTCTGCTTTATCAAGGCGTCCATCTCTTTCTTCTAGGGATTTCCCCTGATTTTCCCACAAAAGCAGGGCAAAATCCGGAGGATTTCTGGAAAATCCTGAGAGGATTGCCTTCCAAAACGCATCACGCGACAGGACAAGAGACAAGTTGCCTCGGAAAATGACACCTGCTGGAAGCTGGTCGTCGGCCTGTGTTGTGGTTGCCATTTTCAACACATCCAACAGATGATCCTCGCAAAGATGTGGTGGTTTCTCAAGCCAGTTTGGGGACCCAAAAGCTATGGTTGGTTTATTACTATAATGACTAGTAAGCTGGATGATGGACTGGGGGATGATGGACTGGGGGTACCCCTATGGCTTGAGAAACCACCATGTCAAACCTGGATTGGTCTGGCCTTTCTTTGTCGGACGCGAGCCCTACCTTGCAGACCGCTGGGGGAACTTGGAACACTGTCCATCACCCTGTTTGCATTTTTCTTTGCCAACTTTTGAGGGTGCTGACCAGGTTTTTGTTCTTGCAGCTGGCTTAGTTTCCTCCAATGCAAAGAAGCACGCATTTTCCGAAACCCGGCGGTGGTCCAATTTACCAGCAGTTCATCACGCTCCATGTTTGATGATCACAATTGTTCAAAACTCATTCTCAAATATCAGCATCATCTGTCTCTATACACTTATCATTCCTCGTGAATGTTCACCAGTGTTATGACAATCGATACTATTGGCTATTCCACATTTGCACATCAACAGTGGCCAAAGTCAATCGTTAACCATTCAGCACTACTTATCAAATGATTCAGCGTTGATCCATGACCATTGGTTACCACCATAACCATAAATTTAAACCATCAATGATCCGCTTTTTGTCGGCAAATACGATTTATTCAAATACGTATAGGTTTAAACCATCAGTGATATTTTTGTTGCTGATAATCATTATCCAAACAAATCTTGGTCAACATAAATCATTGATAATTGTCACCATATATATGATCATCATTCTTCTGTGCTATAAGCCACTGTCACCATTGTCTTTCATATCCCAAATCATCATTGACAACCATTGTTGTGGCCATGACAACTACCTTTAACCATTTTCGCTAACTACCATCAACAAATGTTAGGCTTGTTGGGTCGGATCCCTCATCTTTGTCATCAGTAGTCTCTTTGATGAACCATTATTGAGATTGCTTCTACTCACCGTTATTCCTCACCATCATTGTGGTCAGTTGCTCAAGGGTAACCCCTCAAAGAATGTCGGTATTCCGATTCCCCATTATATCCAAGTACCAGCCTATTTTCTAACCATGGTTTCTACCAACCATTCTTCCTGAGTTCACTATCTACAAATAATTATGGATAGTCGCTGATTAGCAATCACTATTTGTTGTTGGTCAGTATTTGTTGTAATCATTCTCAGCCATTGATCAAATTCACCGCTATCACTGCCCATCATCATTGAGCTTATTGACCGTTCTTATCTCCTATGTTCAACCGTCGGGCACCATCAATATTAGCCCTTCATCAGAAATCCCTCTGCATTACAGTAGCAGCGAACTTAACCATTATTTCCTTGCTATTACCAACTGTTTCTGGCTCTTCTCAATGCCATCCTTTGAAATGAAACATGTCATTATCATTCCTAATTAACTAGCATCAACCACTGTCAACATTTAGCAATCTATTAGCTATCAATCTGTGTAAAAACAATACATAAGACAGATTTATAAATCACATTTGACGACTCGTGGTAAACATTGCATCTGTTCAATTCAAAGTTGCTCTTCAATAATTCTTTCACATTTATTGATAACTACACAGTCCAACCATCATTTGTATGAAGTGTAATTCAATGTCATTGTATACTACAAGCTATTAATAGCAATTGCCAAGGATTATGAACCTACGATTCTCGATCCTGCATTGAAGTATCACTATCTTTCATATGGCTCTGTCCAAAAATGCCCCCCCCAAGACTGGTGGTTTCCCCATTAGTAATGGCTATGAACAGATGGACGGATAGCAGGTACCACCATCGCTACAAAGCGATGTACGTTGTAGTTGTTCAAAACGTTTTAACCATTATTGTTGGCTAGTGTCCCCTGTCAGTAACCACTATCAATGGCTAAAACCTCTATCGTTGGCAACATTATTCCGCATTTCTAACTATCTATCATGAACCTATTGTTAACCCCTGTTATTACTGCAACCATGACCATTAAAAGCCATGCTGATGTCCACCGATGAAACTTCACCACCGGCAATCCCCACCATCCCCAGAATCTGTGCGAAGTGAATTCTGGGATGGTCTCGCTCCAGTCCTGGGCGACGTTGATCCTGGGGTGGGTGATAGTCCATCACTTGGGGGTGTGCCTAAATTATTAACCCCCAATATGGCCATTTATAATGGAAATCTATTATAAACCAATGGTTTTTGGGATACCACTATTTTGGCACATAGCCATATGATGCTTAACTCTTAATTGATTGATGGTTTAAATGAAGGTTTTCCTGATTGTTCAGCGATGTTCATGATGGTATTATGATGTTAATGATGGGTAAATACTGTTCACATGATAATGAATGATGCAATAATGGTTGAATAATGAAAATAATTGTTAGATTAGAATTGATGAATATGTAAACTATGGTGAATTGATGTAAGTGATGACTAACCAATGGCTTAAATGATGGTGCATCAATAGTGTTTCACCATGCACACCTTGGTAGAGATTCATACTGATCAAAAATGGCCAAGTGATAAACCAGCAATGGCAAATGGAAAAATGATGACAACAAACTGTTCAAAAATGGTGAGATAAGGCTTCATCTATATGTATATAATATAGCTAAAACTATGGCGATAATGCATACTAGGGAGTGAATAAAAAAACCGTTGGTGAATCAATGCTGTGAATAATTACTAAATTTCACTGCCCACTGTCCACTTCATGTCAATGACACATCGGAATCAGTAGTGGTGGTTGATAGCAGTCTTCAACACTCGTTGGTACTAATGGTTAATCTCAGAGCAAATGAGTGAACAATTTATGGTGGATCAAACAAATAAATACATGCAAACATGCAAACCGATATGTCTGTGTATATCATGCATGCAAACATCTTCTACTTGTATGGATATTGGAAATTGCTTCAGAAAAACTTCCGATCTCCTGCAAACAGGAATCTTCAATGACTTGCTCCAAACTTCCCCTCAGCTTTTCGGCGGCTCGCCTAATCGATCCATCTCATTGACTGCGTTCCTGAGACAGCGGGCATTACCAGTTGCAACTGGTAACGTTCACCATGTTTCTAAGGGGGTCAAACCAGTTAGTGGCTGGAAACTGACCATGATTGTGAGGTGATTAACGTGTCTTTCTAGGTTTTAGTAATCATAAACATCAATAGTGAATTCGTGGTTAATGAAAAATGAAAATAATTATGCTTAATCGTTGCTTGATGAATTACAGTATAGGCCACCTCAACGGTTTTAACACAATGGCTACATCCTGGAACCCCAGCTGCACATGCAAGTATTGTCGCCGCCAAACGACATCGTTACTTGATCATATTTGCCGACGTTCTATGAGGATTCGGCGGGTTTACCTTCGCGGTGCTTTAGAATCTTTAGATGCCAGCACGGTTGCACGGCATAAACAATCTATATACAACTAAAATTTTCAACCCGAAAAATCCGGTCAACCACAGAACGCACTCATGAAGCAATATGCAAATGTAAATAAATGAACTTCAAAATGCATGTATGGGGTATATCATACACTTGTGTGTACTTCACAAAGCGCTCTCTCTCTCTATGTGATCTTAACATGGCAATGGAAAATCACATGTGTCTACAGGAAACCAGCTGTTGAGAGTGGATTCTCCATTGCCAGGCTGGTTTGCTAGAGAGTGTTGTCCCTCCAAACACCCATTGGGTCACCATGCACAATGGCTCGAAAAACCATCCGGTTTAAGTATGATCATCAATAACTAACCTTCAAGAACCACCATTAGCAAACAGTATCCATTGCAAACCACAATTAAACATGACTAAACATCATTATATAAACGTCAATGGCCAGCTTAGCAACCAGCTTAGTAACCATCATTTATATTTCATGGAATTTTTGGTAATCATCAATCAACCATTCAACAACCGTTACTTAACCATTCATTGACAATCATTAAACAATAAGCCGACGTAGGTCCCCAACAACGTTTGGCGTAATACGATCGGCTGATAATAATTTGAACAAAAAAATGGTAAAAAACAATAACGCACTACTACCACTACTACTACTATTACTACGACTAATAATAATAATCAAAATAAGAATAGCATTCGCAGTAGCAGCAGCAGCAGCAGCAGTGGTGGTGGTGGTGGTAGTAGTAGTAGTAGTAGTAGTAGTAATAGTAGTAGTAGTAGTAGTAGTAGTAGTAGTAATAGTAGTAATAGTAGTAGTAGTAGTAGTAGTCATAGAATTGTGAAAATAATACCAATAGTAACAATAGTAACAGTAGTAGTAGTAGTAATAGTAGTAGTAATAGTAGTAGTAGTAGTAGTAGTAGTAATACTAATAATAATAGTAATAGTAGTAGTAGTAGTAGTAGTAGTAGTAGTAGTAGCAGTAGTAGTAGTAGTAGTAATAGTAGTAGTAATAGTAATAATAGTAGTAGTAGTAGTAGTAGTAGTCATATAACTGTAAAAATAATAACAATAGTAACAGTAGTAACAGTAGTACTAGTAGTAGTAGTAGTAGTAATAGTAGTAGTAATAATAGTAGTAGTAGTAGTAATAGTAGTAGTAGTAGTAGTAATAATAGTAGTAGTAGTAGTAGTCGTAGTCGTAATAATAATAATAGTAGTAGTAGCAACAAAAGTAAAAATAGTCAAAATAAGCGAGCAATAATTGTGATAATAGAAATATTAAAAATAAAATAAATCATTTTAAGAATGCTAAACAAAAACAAAATAAAAACAGTCATAGTGATAAGAAACAAATTAAAATGACAACAGGTAATGGTAATAAAAACAAAAACAACACTAATATTGAAAAAACTACCAAACCAAACAAAAGAAATAAAAAATAATAGTAGTGAACGGTAATACTAAATGACGGTAAAAAATATTGAGAATAAAATCAATGACCTTTAAAAGCGATAAAAAACGTAAAAATAAGAAGAAAAAACCCGAACAATTAAAAAATGACTAAAAGAAAAAATGTTAGTTTAAAAGGGAAATAGTAATAATGGTAAAAAAATAGAAGGACAGTAGTAAAAATAACAAAAATATAATGGCTAAAAAAAATTGATAATGCTGTTAATCACTTGAAAAATGACAATATCAATGGAAATGATTTGAAAAACAAAAGTAATAGTGAAAATAATCACAATGATAATGCTACTGTCAAAAAATGCAAATAGAAAGGTTAAAAACTAAACGAAAAAACAAACATAATAATAATCTGCTAATAACATAAAAACAAATAACAATAATACAAAACCATGAAAATGTCACGAAAGAGAAAATGAATCAAAAAACTATAGTGGTAAAAAAACCTGATCATATTCAGCAAAATCAAAAAATAATAGCACCAAAAACGGTACCAATAACAACAATAAAAAATAATCAAAAAAATCAAATTATCAAAAGCTAGAACAAAATAAAAGCAATAAAAATAGAAATAATCAAAAAAGAGGAAATTAAAAAGGAAATGAAAATAAAAAACAATAGCAACAATAATGATAATGTCGAAAAACATTGGCAATCATCATCGTCCTCATCATCATCATAAGTAAATAAAGAATCATAAAAGCAATAAGAACAAAAAAACAATAATCAACCTACAAACACTAACAAAAAAAATGATACTAAAAATGAAGAAAAATAGCGATAATAGTGACAATAAGATATATAGTAATAATGTTGAGTAATGTTAGAATGAGACAATTGTAGTCATAACTTACATATTCTTACAAACTTTTTATTCCCGTTTTGCAACCTTGGATTCCCGATTTCTTGGTTCCCAAAATCCTCGTTCCAGAACCCCGGTTCACGGAGCCCTAGGTTCCCGGAATCTAAAAATTTCGAAATGCCGGGGTCCCCCAGAACCCTAGGTTTCCAAAAACAAGGTTTCCGGAACCCCGGCTTCCCAGAAACTTGGTTCCCGGAACCCCGGTTCCCGAAAAACCCGCCTTCCCAGCACCTCGCCTCCCAGAACCGTGGAGAGGCCCCCTTCTCGGAGGCGTAGCTGCCATGTGTGGGCAAGGCCATGAAGCAGAACTATGGAGCCAGCTTGCAAACAATGATAGAACAAACGAACGAAGGGTTCGCTTCCCGTTCACTATGTTGTTATTTCAACCTCCTTCTCTCAAATATTCACAGGTAACCCGCGTGCGGCAATATATGGGCATAGGGTAGAGCCAGGCAAAAGAACGGAGCAATGAGATACAGAACAACAAGTTAAGAATCATACGCGGTAATGTGGCTTGCAGGTTACGTTTCCCCGCCTTGTCCAACATCAGTAAGCCTTTGGCAAATAAAAGCTGGCCAGATAGCGGCGCCGGCAAGATGCCGCGAAATTGCCATCCAATAAGATTTGGTACAGGAGCAGCTGTGCCCCTCAGCCATCCCATGGCCTCGAAAGCGCGAAGGTATCATTTAATTGACTCCATGAATCACGCGTGTCAAACCTATTTGCGCATGCGACTAAGCTGCGCGGGCGATGAGGCAGAAATTATTTGTAACTTTTAACTTGACAGGGATGAACCCCTGGCCTCTGCCAGATCCGCGCCGATAGAACTTCGTCGCGATTGGTGATATCGGGAATGATGCGGACAACTGCCTGCACAAGCGAGGAAAACCAATCAAGTCGAACCTGATTCGGTTTATCTTTATGTTCACATTGGCTTGTGGATATACATTGACTACTTGCCCTCTCTCACACGGGGCTGCGAGGACCTAGCAGAGCGTGCGTGTGGCTGGTGGCCAATTAGTGAAATAAAGGACGGGGCTGTAAACCACCAGGGGTTTGAGTGGGAACCAGTCGGGAGGCAACGCTATCAACAAACATGTGAAGCTAAATTGGGGCCAGTAAAGCCTGCAGAACAAATGTCCAAAGGAGGAAAGCGAAAAAGCTTGAGACCTCGAAGCAAGCTACATAGCAAAAGACATGTTCATCATTGAATTACAAGATGTTGTGTTTCTGCACTGGCGCAAGAAGTCCTCGATCCTGATTCTCTGCCCATTTCTTTCTCGCACTCACGTTGCTCATAGGACACGCAAAAACTTTGCAGTTGTAGACACGATCTTTTTTGGACGTATGCCGGACGCGCGTCGAAGTGCATACTTAACACTGCAAAATATTTGCAGGTCCGATGTTCACGGTTCAAGGAAGCGCCGCCCACGATGATTGCGGGCGTTACCACCAACAACACAACTAAGTTGGAAATCATCTTGAGTGAAATCGTTCATGAAACAATTTGACAAAACCAAAACACACATAAAAACCATTTCCAGGAGTTTATTCGCATCAATTGTATCGGACTTCCATTCATCCTGCTTCTATGTCCGGACTTTGAAAAACGTCATAGCGCCTGCCATGCGATAGCCATTCAGAGCGATACGTGCCATGGAATGGCTTGGCCATTCCTAGCGGTTTTCCTCCTGAGCTGCAATTTTTCTTGCAGCTCATTCAGAACTTCCCTGGCGCTGCCGCCTATCACACCATAGGTGGTTCTACCCGGGTCCTAGGCAGCATGTTTTGAGAAGAGTTGCAAAATCTTGAGCGCCTGTTTGTCAATCAACTGACGGCAATAAGTGCTCCACGGGCGACATCTTCATGAGTTCAAACTCCAAAACCATGTTGTTCAACATGGCTTGACATTCCTGCCGGCATTTCATAAAGGCAAAGGCCTGGTCGCTGCCACAACGGTTCTGGACATGAAGACTCGCTCCTCCAGATTGGACGCCATGGTTTCCATGGCCGGCTTGCCCATGGTGACATGGTAGGGCTGCCCTTGCCACCGTGTACCTTCAACTGCACTGTCCGGGATGCCGTTCAACGCATCCTCCTGGGCCGTATGGAATGTGAATCTTACCCTCAATGATCCTCAATGAAAGCGGTCCCGGAACCCAGGTTCCCGGAACCCTGCGGTCCTACAACACGTTGCCGGGGCCTAGAATCATTCCCACAACCCCAGGTTCCCGGAAACCGACTTCCCGGAATGCCGGATTCCCGGAACTGGGAACCCGGAACCGCGGCGGTTCCCGGAACCTCGGTTCGCGAACTCCCGGAACCCCAGTTCCCGGAGCCCTCGTTCCCGGAACCCCGAATTGCTGGAACCCCCGGTTCCCGGAAACCTGGCGAGGCGGCAAGGTCCAGCAGTGCCCCAGATCACCCCAAGGCTAAGTGGGCTGAGACCCCCAAAGCTGTTGGGGAATAATAACCGACATTCATCATTGTCAAGTACAGGTTTCATCTGCTTGCTAACCAACATTATCACCCACCATTATATAAGCATCCACAACCATGGTTCACCACTAGTTTTGCTCCTGGTTGCACCGCCAAGCTTCCTCAAGGAGGACCGGTTGTGCGTCGCCAACATCACTGCAACCCTGAACCGTGGCGCTGCTGAGTGACCCGTCTGAAATGAACCATGGCTAACATTTGGTGGTTTTTTAAGCCACAGTGGACGCCAAAACAAATGAAATGGTTGGTTTATTACGATTTATTGTTGATTGGATGATTCAGGGGTACGTACCCCTATGTTGAGAAACCACCGTTTCGTTGGGACACTCCAGCCATCTTATGGTTAGTAACCATAACCAGCAATAACAGAGATATTATGAGATCAAGTCACTGGAACATTGGTTAATGAATAAACTACCACTTGGTGAACGGACGCTCCTGGGGGCCACTCCTGGCCTGGAGCTAACCCTTAAATCTGGGCGCCAGATTGAGGAACATCTATGGTCAGGAGGAAGATGCAGGGAAGTGGTCTTTTCCCTGCTCTGTTTCGGATTTCCCCGTCCCATTGTGCTCATTTGCCTCGTCTGGGTTCATGGGCAAGTCACAGACGCTTTTGGAAACCGGGAGCCTCCGAATCCAGTGGAACTGCCCCCTGCACTGCTTGGAGAAGGTTTTGTGGGCCTCCATTGTCAAGCTGCTCTTAGGAATCGAGATGTTGGAGTGAAGATTTTTCTCGCGTGACTCACTACTGCCGTTGAAGGGACTGTGTCATGCTTTCGGAGAGGCAACTCTGTTCCTTGAGGTCAGAGCAGTTGTCCTCCACGGTGGCCAGTCTCTGTCAATTCCTCTGTTCGAGTTCAAGGTAGTTGACTCTTGACGACCAGAGTTCTGCCCTGAAACTCTCTCTTTTTTGGATCGGCTGCGCTTACTGGATCCCATTCTACCAATTTCCAATGTCGGACAATGAATAAACCAACATAAGCCAACCAACTCATATAGACATATATATTTAAATAAATAAATAAATAATATATATATAAATTATTAGAAGAGGAAAATCTCCACCTGATCCCAGCCTGTTGAACCCACAGCGGTGGCGGCGCCTGTCTTGTTGCGCCGCACGCAGCAACCGTCGCGCTGCCGCCTCAAAAGCTTCATCGGTCTCCTCCTGCGATGAAAAAAGGGGCCCAGCCACCCTTGGAGCCGAGGTCCACTGTCAGCGATTTCGCCATGCTGAGCCCGCAATAAACGCTGAATTCTGAGTAAGACTTAGGTGTTCTAAGCCCTAGAATCTACCAATTCTTAACCTTAGCAATGCCAACAAAAACACAACTCAATATGCTCTGAATCCAGCGTTCCGAACTATCATCAAAAAAAATTCGCTGTAGGTGACCATCCCCTCAATGCTGGTTTCTTAAAATAGGGAGCCCCCAAAAATGGTTGGTTTAGCAACTACTACAAATCGTTAATAAAGGATGATTTGGGAGGTCCCCCATAGTAAGGAACACCCAAATGGTTATAATATTCTTTGAAAGCCCTTCTGGCATGATTGCACGATCAAAAAAGCTCATAGATGGATGTGGCGGCCAAGGGCCCCAGTACCCCAAACGGTTCACATCCCGCTAATGACCAGAGTGGTCCAAATCCGTCCACTTGGTGGATTCTCAAAATAGGGGTATATACCCCTACATCATCCATTATTAGTCATTTATAGGATTTAAACATCCAGTTTCCGGGTTCCCCATTTTGAGAAACACCCATTTGTTGGTTGAAGTTAACCCACTGCCATTTCTGACCATTAAACCTTCTATTTCCTATGCATTGAGTGCCCGTCCAACATAGTTACATCAATCATTGTAACTAATACCAACAACTACCCACTAGCAACCTTGTCAACCATCAATGAACCATGATATAGCATGATGTTGTCCATTATTTTCATGGCGATAATCCCTGGGTAAACTACTCTAGAAGTGAAACTAATCGACCACACAAATAGCTGGTTTACCTACTGAAAATAAATCGTTCTTGACTTCCAGGTTGGTTACTACCAGCGTTTGAGATCAATCAACCACGTCAACCGTAAACTGATATTGCCTGGATATTGCTGGTCACTTGGTGAATCATCCGACTTAAGTAGTATTTATGGTATCCACTAATACTGGCTGGTGATTTCACCCATAATGAAACATATTCGTCAACCAACCATTTGTCAATAATCACGCTTGGGAAAAGAAGCAAAATGTGAATCAAACCACCAACCAGTGATTGTTTACCCATCATTGTTGCAAATCTATCCCCTAGGATTAACCAATACTAATGCTTATTAACCACTAATTCAGAAATGTCAATTTCTAACCACCAACTAGCTGCTTAACCTCTGCTTCTGGTTATTATCCCCTACTACTAGCGGAAAAAACATCAGCAAAATGACCCATGGTCAATCCAAGCACCCACCAGTGGTCCAGTGGTCGCCCAGGGGCCTCAAGAACCAGCAGGGATCAGCACTCAGAGGTCCCTTTCTCCGCAGGGTCCCCGGTGGATCTGATCGCAGGAAACCATGGAGCACCAGGTCGCTTCGACCGGTGGATTCCATGGTTTACTACCAACGATAAGGTTCCGCATTGCCACCGAGCTCTAGTTGTTTCATCCTTGTTGTTTGTTATGCCCTATGATCAACCACTACAATGTACTAGTCAATCACTATTGTTGCTTATTAACGCTTATCATCCCCTATGATTAATCACAAGTTCATCACCAAATCCCAAGGCAAAGCACCCGTCTTGCCACGTAGATTGCAACCACTTCCCAGCGGAGCTCACCCGGCCTTGCAGCTGTGGATGCTTCCACGAGATCGTTCCTGGCTGGGACACCGCGGTCCGACTTATGGTTGAGATGATGCTCTGGTGGTTGTAAGCCATGGTGAATTACTGATGGTTGACAAGTGGTTTCTAATTGCTAATGATGGGTAATAACGATTAGTAATGGTGAATTACTGGTTGATAAGTGGATCATGATGGTTTATAACGATTAATAAGGACTAATAATGGTTAGTGGTCTATGATGACTAATGATGGTTAGTCACGATTAATTGTTGGTTCGTTATGGCAATGGTTAACTTAGGATTGATTAATGGTGGATGGATGGTTAATAATTAGTGGTAAACAATGGTTTACTCGTGATGCTCGTGACTCGTTGGTGGTTAGTTGATGCATACCATCCTTTTTCAACAATCAATCAACCATCCCAAATAAGGAGAAAACATGCATTTAAAGCTACCAACCAGCGGTCAATAGTGCTTAAATGATGATGATGATGATGATGATGATGATGATGATGATGATCATGATGATGCTTTGTCATGGCTAATCCATGGTTGATGATGGCTTGTATTGTATTGATGGTTAGTAATTGATGCTTAATTAATCATTACTTGATGATGGCTGATAATGATGTTTTGATACCGCTTAGTAGATGGTTCATTGTGCTGGATTTCTCGTGGCCAATGATGATAAATGATGATTTATCACGCTTGATTGATGGTTGATTTATTGGTCAATCATAGATAATCGCTTATGATGGTTAATGGCTTGTGAAAGTTGACGATGATTAATGATCATGTCCAATGATGCTCAATAATGCTCAATATCAACATCACCACCAACCCAACAACACCGGTGAAACCAGTCCCGGCCTTGTCCAAATAGGCACCTGGCAACAGCAATCGCGTTGCCAGCACTGAAGATTCCTGGTTAACATCTATCAACATTGATTAATTCACCAGAGTCATTCATGGAGGATTGACAACGGTCAAGTACCAGAGTCGGTCAATCATGATCAATCAATCATTTAATTGAGGCTTAACAATGGTCAGTAGCAGCTCGTGATAGTCGATAACTTCAAACATGGGCAAAACCGGTTTTCACGTTCGCTAATTTTCAAGAACTGATTACTGACCATCACAAAAAGAATGGCTACTGTCATCTACTCTCCGCTAATGAGGGCTGACTGTGATTAATGGTGATGGAAACGGTTGGACTTATGGTTACTAACGTGTCATGTTGGGTTGTAACAATGGGGCCCCACAAAATTCACACAACATTACATACAATGTTTAAACCTGTTAGGCGGCGAATAATCCAGCGCCTCTGTTGCAAACAAGAAACAGCAAATGGTTAAACATCAACACCTACCATCCCAATCCATCCATCCAACATATATCCAAATATTAGGGAAAATCTATCCAAATATATCCCAAATACATCTAACATGTCAGTCAAACCACGAATCAAACGCTGAATACACTAGCGAACTAACCACTTGGGGATGATCAACACCGTAGGGCAAGATTCAGGACGGCCAGCAGGTCGATAAGGGGCTGAGCGTTCACGGGAAATGCCAGCTTCTGTGATGATCAGCAACTCTGGTTACTTAATGGTTATGTAAGTATAGGGAGTGATAAGCAACCAATCCTCAGGAATAAAATGCTTCTTGATGATGATGATGATGATGATGATGATGATGATGATGATGATGATGGTAATGATGATGGTGGTGATGATGATGATGATGATGATGATGATGATGATGATGATGCTGATGCTGCTGATGATGATGATGATGATGATGATGATGATGATGATGAGGTCAAGCCATCCGTTGTCACTTTAGGTGCATGGAACATGTTCCAAAATATCAAGCTGACAATGGCATTTGGATGCGGAGAAATTCGTACCAAGGACAAAACCTTCACCATTTCTGCTGGTTGATCATCTTATGGTCAATCTGAATTAACATTTGTGTGAAAACACGTGAATAATAGGACGTTTGCACACAAACTATCAAAAGTGAATTGATGTTAATGATGAGGGAAAAACCATCAAAGGAAATCAAAGAAAAGGTTCTATACCCCAGTTGCTGGCAATTCCATGTCTGAATGTTCTCCGAAGCTCCACAGTAGGGCCAAAAAAGCACCAGTCTGCAGGTTTCAATGCCTCAGCCATCCATTTAGGAATCGAGGTCTTCAGGCACCGTGGGAAGGAGCGGCTATATACGGTACGCACTTGAGGGTTAATCTCGCAAACCGGATACACCCATATATAATCATTCAGACTTGAGGCTTAATCTCGTAAACCCGCTGGATCGTAATGAAACCTAGATTATACAACCATTATCGCATATGAAAAGCTAGATCATTTGCCCAACATGTTTTTCCTTCGCTTCTTGATGGCCGCGGCATCTCGAAGTCTCCAAATCTACGGCTGAAACGGACCGCAGCTCTCACCATCGGTGGCACACGGTCGTTGTTGGCACCTCGTTGCTGTCCGCTTCGAGGTCGTTGAAAGTCCTGGGGGACCTCTCCAGGTGCCAGATCCTTCGCCACTCGTCGGGGGCCATCTGTGACCTCTTCCATGACATTCTTCGACACTTAGACTTGCTCATCCACAATCACCCGGATTGCTGCAGTCCTGAGGCCTCAACGCCCAGGTATCTGACTGAAAGGTTGGTCATGTCTTGTGCTTGGAAAGTTGTTTTGGAGAGGCCTCAGCACTTTGTTCTGAGTTGTTGATTCAGTAGTTATATGTTGACTGTGTTCTGGATCCAACCACTCTCAGATAGTGTCCTGCACATAGAAACCTCTGCCAGCTTTGGTGAAGCCAAGCGACTCGAACGGGAAACAGTGCGGCGGTGCAAGACAAAAAGTATTTCTGGGGTGAACAATGCTCTTGGCAGCGAGGCATTCTAGCAGCCCACTCTGCTGATCAAGCCCACTTTGACCTTTGTAACATATCAATGTGCAAAGCTTCTTGGCAATGAAGCATGACGCTTCAGCTTTCGGCTTCAAATTTCATCACATTCCGGCGACTCCTGTCGAAAATTCAAAGATGCTTCCGATGAGGCTGGCGAGCATCTGTGAATTTTTGACCCGAGTTGCCCGCATGTGATGAAATTTGAAGCCGAAAGATCCGAAAGCTGAAGCGATGTGATGGTGTCGCAGTGTCCTTTTTTGCCAAGCGAAAAGACCGCATACGCTCTACGATCCGCTTTGCATCAAGGTACAGGTCCTTGACATAAGAAGGAGTATTCAAGGGGGAACGTCAGGCTGCGGCAAATCCAGACGTTGTGGGGAACAGTTGTTGACTCGTTGACAAGAACCTCGGCGCGTTCACTGTAGCATAGATGCCCAAACCAAAGAAGCTATCTTTGCTGTTTTCGTCCAGCGGAGCCAAGGGCTTAGGATTCTGTAGGCTCGTACTGTATTTTTTTGAAGGCATCCTTGTGGAATCAGTTTTTGTGAGACACCAATTTTTGCGCCGGACATCAACAACTTCAACGGTAGATTTTATGATTTAGATTGCCGTCTTTAGCCGCCCGATTTCTCTCCTTGTTTTGGAGCGATGATGAAAATCCTGACCTTGCAAGGCGAAAGCAAAACTGGAGAAAACGGAGTGGCAATTGGCTGCGAAAATTGAACTGCGCAGCCAATTGCCGCTCCGCTTGGCAAGTCGCCACTTGCCAGATCTTGTCAGATTTGCTTGGAATTTGTGATTCCAGTGATTCGTGAATTCACCGTGTGGTGAAATCGGACTCGATCTCCTTCCCGCAGACCTTGATGTTCTGCATCTTCTAGCGCATGACTGATGCCTTGACCATCAAGCATGAAGCCACCGGCATCAAAATGTGGTGCCACATTCTGATGCCAGTGGTTTCTTGTTTGATGGTCAAGGCATCTACCAAGGCATCTGCATAGCCACCCTGCGCGTGCCGGACTCCGTGGAAGTACTTGCTGCCATGGGTTGCTCGATGGATTGCAAGGCACAGCTCCTACCGTGCTTAAGCCAACACTGGTCGTTCCTACTGGACAACAACCTCACATGGCCTGACCTGTATCGACGCCATGTCGAATGTGACTCCACCCTTCCAATGTTTCATCAGGGCACCATTCAATCACAGGGTAGTGTCCAAAGAAGGCTAACGTTTGAAGAGATCATGAGAATAGGTGCAAGAAATCCATGACGATGCTGATGTTTTTGTTTCACACCCAATATTCATCTGAACAGCCTCAACCCTGCACCCGGGCATCCCCAGGTGTTCAATAAGCTGAGTTAAATAAGCCATTCATGGCTGGGGTTTTCCACGGGTTTTCCACACATTTCCAGGAGAAAGCCAGAAATCTTGGCGGCTCCGAGACCCGGCCCTACTGGTAGACTTAAGCATGGCAGCAGCGTTTACACTGGACACAACTCATAATGCCACACCAGTTTGTCCAGTTCAACCATGGGGTGGTTCCTACTAACCATACAGCTATTCATAGCCGATATGAGTGGGAAAACCACCGGCTTTGGAGCTACACCATTTTTGAAGAAATCCATAGAATAGCTGTATTCACCTTTGACCATCCAACAGGACCCACAGAAGTGATTTTAGGATGAACGGCTGCCGCACGTCACGCTGTTTTCCTGCTTTGCAGGTTCAACGAAAGGCTTCGAACCGGAGACGGTTGGACAGTTGCAAGTCTGGATATCAGGTCAATGATAGTTCACGATCGTAAATGATGATGAATAATCATGGTTAGGTCAGGTGATCAATGAATTGTGGGACTTGTGCATTTCTCCTCGACGGCTGCATGGCTAGAACCCAGGGTGTCACAACGGGTCCCGAGTGTTCAGAACTGCAGTTGAGGTGTTCAACATTGTTCAACCGGGCGTAACTAACAGCTCATCTTGAACAACTACCCCTGGTGAACACACCATACATAACTAGTCGAACCCTTGGGATGTTCACCCATGGCTGTTGGTCACAAGCTGTTCGCATGCAAACAGCGCTGGTTTCATCGCTGCCCGTGGTGACCTGTCTGGGGCACAACCGCTACACCGGGATCAACGGGATGGTGATCCGAATGGGTTGATGGCAATGCTGGTCCCGGGTGTCCTTCACGAGTTTGGTTGATCAAACCTCTTGGTTAGGATGTGTAGGATGCGACGTTTTCCAGGGGATACCCTCCTGGTCCATGTTACTAGGAGAGTAGAGCCCCTGAATGAGCAATACAGTTCTTACTGGTGTGATGATTATATACTGCTTGTGAACAAAAAAACGAATACCCGTGGCTGTTCACATCCCATAAATAAGCAGCCAAACTGTTGGCATGCTCACCTACTCAATTTTGGGATGGATAATATGGATCCACCCATGACCCCATTTTCAATTAGCTTGCGACTAAGGAATCACAGCTATCAAATCGATTCAACACCTCTAGGTAGAATCCGACATAGTACTGACCCAGCCTGACATTTTGGAGCCCAAATGTGATGGAGCAGCAATAATGAGCGATTTCTCCACACGTCATAGCCAACGATCCATATCTAAACCACCATCAGTTTACCCATAATGTGGTTTCTCAAAATAAGGGTACGCCCAAATTCACACAGTTTATTGTCAATTCACAGTCCTAAACCACCAATTTTTAGGGTCCCCCATTTTGAGAACCCAGAAAACATACTCACATCACGCAAAACTTGAAGGTTTACCTGACAACTCAATCAACTTGAAGGTTTACTTAACAGCTCAATCTACCATTTCACCATCAAACATCATTTCTTTTGAATAAATTTGAAGGTTCAACTGCTCAATCTACCATTACAGTATCAAATATCATAAATTGTTGAAGGTTTTACTTCTCCAGCTGGATCTACCATTCATCGAGCTGCGCCGCAGCTTCTCTGGACCTGCTTCCTGCCGGCAATCTCCGCGTGGTGACACGTGCTCCGCGTCAAGGCTCGCGACTCGTTGTTCTTCGTTGGAAACCCGGCAGGTCTGACCTTTGGGCCTTCTGCTGATGACAGCTCGCCCCCCCAAAGTGGATGGGTTATCATTGACAACGATTGAAAACGGATGATTTGCGGGACCACAAAGAAACGGAACTTCTTCTTTCACTGCATCTGCGGCTCTTTGTTAGCTGCTTGGCATCGAAACTCATTGAATTTTCACCCCGAAGTTGGTAGTTTCTCCACGAAACTGATGCTCCTTGGACGGTTTCTTGGGGGACATAGATGGCTATGCTCACATCATATCATCCACCTGCAACTGGGCACTGTTCAGATCTTCTCTTCCACAACTAGCGACAACCTGGGGCAGGCGGAAGCAGCAATTCTGAGGGTTTAGGACGGATTTTGGATGGCCTATCATGGGAATACCTACAGTAGCACACTTTGTCCCTCATCTATCTTGAGGAAACCCATGGAAACCCTAAGATTCGAATCGCTCTGGGATCGTTCCCTTACTGTGCTTTCACAAGTGTAGGCTCAACTTGTTTTTGTTGGGAAAAGACATCGATATTTCCATGGGCATGGGCCGAGTGCTTTCGGCCTGACAAACCCGGAATACCGTGCAAATAAATAAAGTGCTGCGGCGCTGCGAGCTAAAAACTGGATGATAATCGCTTGGAAACATTTGGAAACCACCAAGTCGTTGCATTCCATGACTGCTTTGTGCTTCTAATTACAAGGGCACATCTTCAAATAGGGGATTTCAAGAAAATAGTTGACAGATTATGAATCGTTAATAAACTGGATGATTTGGGAGAACCCCAATTTTGAGAAACCGCTGTATTAGCCATCCAGCAAAAGTCCATCCAACCATCCCAAATCTTATCAGGAAGGTTCGCGAACCGAACCGAACCGCCGGAACCGAACCGCTGGAACCGGAAACACCCATGGAACCGCTGGAACCGAAACCGAACCGAACCGGAACCGATATGATTGACAATAGGGTCCGAACCGCACGAACCGGGTGTGGGAACCGAACCGAACCGAACCGCCCAGGAACCGTTTCTTCTCTCTCATGGCTTCACACGGTT
>VSDK01017485.1:116295-145921 GCA_009767595.1 Symbiodinium kawagutii | reverse complement strand
AACAACAACAAACAACAACAAACAACAACAAACAACAACAAACAACAACAAACAACAACCAACAACAACCAACAACAACAAACAACAACAAACAACAACAAACAACAACAAACAACAACAAACAACAACAAAAAACAACAAACGACAACAAACGACAACAAACGACAACAAACGACAACAAACACCAACAAACAACAACAAACAACAACAAACAACAACAACCAACAACAACCGACAACAAGCGACAACAACCAACAACAACCAACCACAACCGACCACAATCAACAACAACCAACAACAACAACAACAACAACAACAACAACAACAACAACAACAACAACAACAACCACAACAACAACAACAACAACAACACCAAATGCGTTAACGCAGAACGACGAAACAAGCGCAGCAGCAAGCACAGCTACCAATCTGCCAACGCAGACTAAATCTACTGATTTGTTTGGGTTCCTCTATTAGTATCTAAGGTAGCTGTTAGAAGCCCTAACTTATTAAGCAGAATGGCTCTTTTCCAGCTATCTTTGATTCCCAAAAGGGTGACAATCGCGCTGTGGTTCTACCCATTGATCGTGCGGTTTGTCCCCCTCAATCGGCTAATCCCAGCATGAGGTCGTAAAACACTTTGGATGGCCAGGGGTGACTACTAAGAAACCCTACAGCCTGGTACCCCACGCGTCAATCAGCTGTCTTCCATGGTGAGAACGATTCCCTAAAGTTCTAAAGAAAATAAACGAATTTGTGTTTCTGGTAGTTTGGCGGACCGGTACATAAAAGTAATTTCATTTGACAAATAAGCCCAACTCAGCACTCGTTGCTGAAAGCTCTTGGGCCTGAGCCAATGTCGTCACAGCCCAGTCACAAATCTTGCACCAGACTGCCTTTCATGGCCTCCTGAGATGTCGAACCAGGAACCATTGCTTGCAAAGTGATACAGACTTCTACTTCCCAACTGTTGGAATTCTTGGTAAAGAACTTGCCAGGAAAGTTGATGGACTTGCAAGTCTTCAAGTGGGCTTATGAACCTTTCTAGACGAGGTTGTGTAACACGTGCAACCATGTTACTGGGTTTCAGCTATGAAGTAGGATGGCCGTTCCATCGACTCTGCTTTCCAACCAGGACGTTCTGCTGCTTGGTGGCTGTTTTTGAGTAACCATGGATAAAGCATGACATATACGGTGGTTTCTCATAGGAGTGGACGGAGGGGACCCCAAAAATTGATCAAAATGGATGCTTTATTGCTAATTATGCATGATTGAAAATGAATGTTGTCGGGAGTACCCCGATTTTAAGAAACCACCATATACTGGTGTGCAATGATCATAATGTTTTTCTTTTGAAGCATGTACCCCTGATGAACACCGAGAAACGGAGGGGATGTGACCATCCCGAACATTCTGAGGATGCTTGGTGGCTTGTCCCAGCTGGCCACATTCTTTTTCATGGGCTATACCTGGCTATACCGAACAAAGGATTCACCACAATGATACCTACAGATACGGTTCAGCTACCAAGTGACAATGATTTCCCAAGATTTTATAGCTACACAAGCTCAAAACCATGTTTTCAGCCTGTTAATCGTATTTATCCCGGCCAGTTCCAAATGATTCACCTTCACTGATGAGATTTTTATAGCTCATGATACCAACTACAGTACGATTTGCATAGGACACTCCTCCAAGCAGCTCCCTCGGGGTCATTGCTGCGCCAAGTCTCTAGCTTCGTTAAGATCTTGCGACAGCGGTCGTGCACGGTCTCAGCCTCACCCATGCGCTCCTGACGCACAGCGCAGCCGCGCTGGTGGCAAATCCAGCTGTCATGGGATTTGATGGAAAATCTTCAAGGTTTGGTGACTGCTTACCATCACACAAACGATGCTTTCCCGAGTTTCCAGCGTCAAGCAATTGGTTGAGGACATGTCGAAGCAACATTAGTCAAAAGATACCCCAGAAACCCAACGTCGGATTTCTTTGTCCAACAATGATCATCTTCAAATTCTTCAACGTTCGTTCCATCTCTTTTTGGTTGATCCCCATTGCAACGCCGCTGCGTCGCTAGGTACGTCGCGACGCTTCCACGCGTCCTGAAATCTCAGACAAAGAAGTGCGAAGCGTTCCTCGAGCTCCTTGCGGACAACGTTCCGTTGGTTCGGGGGGTTACCCTCTGATGATGACATGGCTGGCTGGAAAATCGCTGCCATACTTGGAGGATTTCCCAGGGTTTTCCTATTGAAATGCTGGGTTTTGCAGCCAGCCATGTTGGTTCACCAGGGGGAAATAACTCGTGCTTTATAACTAGTGCTTCAATCAATATGGCTTCATAACTAGTGGTTAAACTAGTGGTGGTTCAACAAATGACGGTTTCTCCAGTCATAGGGGTCCCCCAAAATCATCCGTTTATTAACAATTTAAGCAGCAATCAAACATGAAATTCTTAACTTTTGAAAGTAATCACCCACAGTGATCAGCCTATTTGGGATTTCAACCGTTTATTTTTGCGGTTCCCAATTTGAGGAAACTCCCGAATGGATCATAGATGTCCAAATGCTCGTTTTCAGAACCAAACAAGTTCTAATCTACCATGCAAAGCTTCGTTCACCCAGTTGTATCAACCTATATTCCTGGTGTTCAAGGGCAACACCCTGCTAGCAGATGGGGCTGTGGAAAGCTAGCCAACATACCAGGCATGGAAAACAATCCAATCCGTTTATAAAGGGCCCTGGTGATCCACAAGCAAGTGCACCAACTATGCCAACTGCCGGAGCGTGCTGAAATAGCGATTTGTTATGACATTTTTGGGGCATGGATCAAAATATATTGGAGAACATCAACCCCAGCGGCCCCAGCAAAGGAAGGGATATGAGCTGATATAAGCATAATTAAGAAGAGGTATGTTCAGCGGACCACCCCCAAAAGATATTTGCCAAGTGGACTAATCATGCCAGGTACTAGTGGTCATTCCATTGCTTGGTTGCGACAACTATCAACCAGTATTAATCATGCAGTATATGCTGGGTTTTCTCAAAATAGGGTAGCTCCAAAATGGTTCGTTTATCACTAATTATAAACGGTTGATATGGTGTATAAAGTGGATGATTTGGCGGTCCTCCATTTTGAGTACCCCCGACATCTATGATGTTGGTAATGACGGTGTATGACCCATGACTGCGTATAATCCGTCAGACCCACACACCAATCCCAGGGTGTGAAAGCAAAACTGTGCAACCGCTACGACTTTGACCCTGTAGAACTTCACCATCAGGAAGCTTGATCAGTTGAGTAACCCAATGAAATCAACCACCAATGAATCTTCAAGCAGCCAGTGCCTAATCAAAAATAGCCATTCGACGATTGATTGAATCAACCATACCCATTAACCAACATTAATCACAATGGTTCACTACACGTGTTGATCACTATAAAAATGGTTTCACCATCAATCCACCATCAATAACCATGAATTCCCCACTTACTTAACATACAACCAGCAAACAACCAGTAGTCAAGTATTGTAATCCACTACTTCACCATTCATCAAGCATAATCACCATTCATTAACCATCATCAGCCTGTATAAACCACGGACCATTGATATGTATCTACCAAGTCATTGGTCACCCATCATTCCATTAATCAAGCACGGAAGACCACTATTAACTGCGCTTAATTCATACCATTGGTAGCTGCTTAATCATCATCATGATCACCTATCAATGCCACTATTGGCCATTAACTAATCCATTTATCAATCATTAACCTCAGTACTCAACCACCATCATCATCATCATCATCATTATCATCATGATTCACGAAATATTTATTGATGAAATATATTTCCTATACCTAACCATCAAATAAATTCAAATAACATTCATCACGACCCATCCATCCGGGCATCACCGTCCTGTCCCAGCACCTTGGACGCTTCCAGCTTCGCCGCAAGCGCTTCACCACGGCTGCCCTTGCTGCTGGCGGAGCGCGGGGAGACAGGCGACCTGGCGCCACCGGGAGGATGGTGGTGAATGGTTGATGGCGATGGTGGTGGTGCTGAGTGGTTTGCTTCATCTGTGATATTAGTGACTTTGATAGTGGTCAATAGCTTGTTTAACCATCATCTGTGAATAATAGTGGTCAATTGGTTGATGTAGATGGTTGATGGTGGTTAAGAGTGGTTAAGAGTGGTTAATAGATGCATGTGATAATAGTGGTTGCTAGTGGTCAATTGATTAATAGTGGTAGATGGTAAAATAGTGGAGTGGTAGATGGTTAATTATGTTAATTGAATGGTTAATAATGACGCATGATGAATGGTGGAATGGTTGAATTGTTGATTGATGATGATGGTTTACTGATGGATTCTGATCTTGACATGGTTAGAACGATTCACGGTAGTAGTGAACCATGGTTGACTAATAACTTGGTAAATACATCACTTAATGGATGCTTTCTAAGGGCTGATAATGGTGGTTATTTGATGGTTGGTTAATTGTGAGCTGATGGTGAAACCATGGTTGCAATGATTTAGCAGCTACAAATGGTAGTAACCAAAACAGCTGATTAATACTGGTTAATAATGGTTCTTGATGGTTACATAATGGACTCTGAGATACTCTAAGAGTTGACTACTGGTTGTTTGATTGTGATTTGATGGCTAATGCTGGTAGATTAGTGGTGAATTCATGGAAAATAGATGGTTATTGATGGATGATGAATGGTTGACGGTGAATGGTTCATTGATGGTTTCTTGAGGACTAATGATAAAATGATCCATGATGGTGCTGCGGTGATGCGGTTAATGCTGGTTGATAATGATGGATACTGATGGTTGCGGTTCATGATAATGGTTCCACACATGATTCAATTCAGTCTGTTGGTGGTGTTCAATGTTGGTTAATGATGGTTAATGATGGTCACTTGTTCAGGATGATAATTGCCAATAACGTTAATTAAAACCATAGTGGTTGATAATGCTTGCTATTTTCTGGTGGTTGAGGCCTCTTGAAGATAGTTGAAGAGGGCTATTGCTGATGATGATGGTTAACAGAGATTAACAGGGGTTAATTGGGGGCTATTGATGGTTTGGGATAATGGTTAATAACGGATAATGATGGTTGATGATGAACCAAACTAACAATGGTTGATAATCTTAGTTCATATCATGGCGAGTTTATCAATAATGCCATAAAAATGTAAAACCACATGTTTACCAACATCACTTTTTTAATTTAACAATTGCTGATGTTGATAGCTATCCTCTGGTAAACGAACCAAGAAGCTGAAATTCCTCTTTTCTTATTTGAAGGCACAACCATTATAGGAAAATTCCACCATTTATCATGGTGTTCAGAGAACACAAAACAGTAATTTCAGCTTCCAGGTTAGTATATCCAAGTACGAGCACCTTTTCTTAAAGGTACCCTGAAAACCGAGGATTTTCAACGAAATCAGCTTCGCTTACCCAGGTGTACCGTAAATCCTGGCGGCTTCGTGAGTTGCTTCACCCCCGATCCATCCAAGTGACTGCTCGTGATGATCGCTTCCTCAGCAACGCGATGGCTGAGCCGCAATGACCAGATTCAATGGTGCTACACGGCTGGTGAATGAGAATGGTTATATAGTCAGGCAATAGTCAGGGTGGTAAACAATTGATAATTGATTGATAATAGCTATATGGATCTAATTGATTGAAAGGTTAAGAATGATTACGAATGGTTGTTCACCGGTAAGATGTTCTGCAGGGAATCGTTTTCAGGAAGGTATTTGCCACCATGATCCACTATGGATTATTAACGACTTTGGTTGATAATCTTCATATGGGAGCAGTCCGCAACCAACTGATGCTTATTCCCGTCATAAAAACCATTGCTGTGAAGCATCCATGAAGGAGCAATACATTCACAATTGACTAATCATTAATGCTGGTTGGTGGGGTTGAACCAATCCTATGAACATTATTAGTCAATAGGAACAATCATCCCAAATATTGGAGAAAATAAACAAGTTTTAGACCACCAAGTATCAAGCAGTACTAGATATTGATTCTCTTTCAGGGAACAAATGACGAACCATTGGCCAGAAATAGTCATCAAGAACGACAGCCCTTGGTTGAATGAAAACAACTATAGCCCATTGTATACAATCAGCCCCCTCGTTTTATTTATAGCTCAAACATGTCCAACACTGGAAATTGAATCAGCATAGTTCAAGACATATTTTGTTCAATTGTATTTTCACCATGGTTTTTGATAAATTGTTCAACCATATCACCACTACAGAGTACTTACTGTATTTCCACGGGTTTAACTATATTGTGATAAACTATATTGTGCTACTCTCCCCACTGCACCTGCACATGTGGACAGAAAACGCATCCAACAATAATTCGATATCATGGAAATCTACTACTTCGTCATGATTTGCTCGTTGGCGGTTTCAACTCCTATTAAAAATACTGGTCCACCAACCATTTGTTGAAAGGTTTTTAAAGCCACCAGCCAGTTTGGGAATGTTCAAATGTGACTGGCTACTCTCCTCAAAAACACGTGATTCGCTGATTGAATTTGACCAGTTTTTGGCCGGGAGCTCCAAGAATTCACGACGCAAAGCTTCTTTTAATCCGAACAATACATACCCTGGTCCCTGAGCAGTGTTGCCAGTTGTTGAGCGTTCTTGCTCCCAATGATCAATCACATGAGCCAACTAATTACAACCAATACTTACCAACAAAATGATGTCTCAACAATTAACATCCAGCTATAACCAGCTATAACCAGGCACAAGCAGCCCGATATAACCAACCAGCTATTGCCAAGCAGCTATCACCAACCATCTATTACCAACCATCTATTACCAACCATCTATTACCAACCATCTATTACCAACCATCTATTACCAACCATCTATTACCAACCAACTATTTCCAACAAGCTACAACCACTCAAAAAGCCATCAACCCCAAGCTCCAACCACCCAAGCCACCAACGCGCCACCAAGTGACCCTGGCTTTTGAAGCTCCTGCTCTTCGACATACTCCGCGACGCCAGGCCGCGCCGCGCTCCAAAAGCCACGTGCGCGGGAGGAACGTCGCCGGGCAGCATCGCCAAGGTGTCCAAGAGCGCCTGAGCAAAGTCGCCAAAGCGCGTTGTTTCTGGCAGAAATTTCAAGCTTTTAAACATCGGTAATAGCTGTCAATAGATGGTTGGTTGGACATTTTCAACAACTATCCCCCACAAACTAGGAACATAGTTTTTGGACATTCACAATGATTCACCCAAAATATGATGGTTTGCCATCCGTATTCACCATTGCTTACCGTTTATAGAACTCAACAACAGCTAAGTACACCAATGTAAACTATTGATTGCTAATCATAAACGTCTCTATCAAAAGCCAATATTCACCAATCAACCATTAGCTAACAATGATACCGCTCTTAATGATCGTTCACCACCATTGCAAGCCATTCTTTCACCCGGTCCTACTATCATTAAGCATCCCCAACCATTAATCACCATCCCACCATGATGATCCATCATCAACCCAGCTTCTTAAGCTTCTTCAGCATCATCATAAACCTCATTCAGCATGATCATGAACCATCATTAACGATCCCCAACCATCATTAATCAACAATCACCAAGCATCATTCACCATCATTCACCATCATAAACGGCTTATTAACCACTAACCACCACTAAGCACCACTAACCACCACTATACCCACCATGGGTATCACCACTAGCGCCATCCCTCACCGGGTGACTCGGCCCCACCACTCCCCGCCAAGGCGCGGTGGCGGCCAAACCTTCTGCCTTGCTGAGCAGCGGTTCGATCTCGTGCTGAGCCGACTCTAAGCCTCGTGCCGGGGACGGGTGACGACCTGGACCGAGCTGGGTATCACTGGGGGTAGGTAGTACCCCAGCTATACCTTACATACCTAAGGGGTAGGTTAGGTATAGCTGGGTTTCTTCACATATCTTGCTAGGGTAAGTTAGGTAGGGCTGGGGTACGTTGAGATATGTGAAGTATATCACTAGGGTAAGTTCTGTGCAATAGTATAAGGAGGGTATCACTGGGTTAAGTTGTAACTAGTAGCTGTTAGATGGTTGGCTAAGTTCACCAGGGTACCACTTATGGGAGGTATGACTAGCAGTACCAGTTGTGGGAAGTACTTTGTGCTGGCAATCATTTAGTTAGTCTAACTAGCAGTACCAATTCTGGCAGCAATGGCTTAGAACGGTAGACTCGTGGTCAATACTTACCAAGTTCTCGTTTTACCTCTTGCATGCACCAAATGGTTTCATTGAACCCAACCAGGTGCCCATCACGATATTTTCGTCTGTTTCTACTGTTTGGGTAGGGCACTCCTGGTGGGAGCCCAATCAGAACAGTAGAGCGGGATACCCCTTTCACAGCTCCTGGCCTCGCTCCCAACCAACAGCCAAAAGTTGACTCAATCTCATTTACCCTCTGGTAAACTCACCTGGCAATGGATTTTCACCGTATTTTATTACATGAAACCCTTGGAAATCATCAATTAATGCCGGATTTTCCAGCCGGCCATGGTTCGTTGACCAAAGGGTACCATGCAGAATCATTGGATGCTGGACAGCACCCCGCTCCCCATGTAGCCAGCCATGAGTTGGGAACCACCAATGCCCAGCAGCTCAGCAGGTTCCTCGGCGAGACGTTGGGTGGCTGGACATCAGCCAACGGGGTTGCTGGTTGAACCATGCTCAACCCCTATCATATTAGTTAACAAAAAAGACCCCTATACATTTTTCAAACATATCACCCCTATGAAAAATCATATCAGTCAACCAATAATTTTTTAATACTTGTAGGGAACAAAAAAAGTCAATCAAAGCACCAACCAAATGATGGTCCCCGAGGAATTCATCATTGATGGGATTGTCGGTGACTGAATCAACATCGAAAAATTGGCTGAACATCCAACCAATGGTTGCTATTGGATGAGCATCATGATTGTTATACAAATCAGTGCTTGTTATCATGTTTGTTTCAACTACTTTTCTACATGTCCTACACTATCTGTTTTGCCCCGTTGTCCATTGTCCATGGTTCCATCCGTTCCATGCCCTGGAACTTACCGAATGAATAGTGGCCAACCCTGGTACCCCAAAAAATGGCTTATCTATTTCTATAAATGCTCAAGAATGGATGATTTTGGGGGTACCCCATTTTGCCAAACCACCAACTACTAGCGGGCTGCACAGCTCGCCCCAAACATCGATCGACCATCAGCCATCATCAAACAGCTTCTGGAACACCATAGGTCGTCATTGATCATCATGAAGCACCGCTGGACCATCATCACCAACCATGATGTGACCACCATTATTACGTATCATCCAATGATTCAACCATCATTAACCATCATTAACCATCATTGGACCATCATGCTCCAAGCATGACTAGTCATCACCAAGCATCAGGAACCGGCATCATTCATCGCCATCAGTATCATTTTGAACTGACATCAAAACATCATCATTCCCCATGACCAGTAACCACTATTATCGAACTTCTTGAGCATGATAAACTAGCCAAAACTTAACAATTGCCTGCCATCAATCCACCAACCTTTACCACGCTTTATCCATGATTGAACCACACTTTATCCAGGACACACAAGTTTAATCATGATCAATACCCAAGCATCAAACTATCAGAAATTATCATGAACCACCATGATTGATTAATCATCATTAGCCATCATTAGCCATCATCAACCAGCTTAAGCACCGTTGAAACTACATCACAAAGATTAGCATGAAACCACCAAGATTAAACATCAACCAACATCAGTAAGCATCATACCCACAATCATTCGATGACAATCATTGGACCATCACTCGCCATCAAAAACCATCATCAACCACTTCGACATCATAAACTTGCATCATCAAATCCACCATCATTACCATCATTAGACCACCACTCCCCATCCTCCAGGTTCCACTACCAGAGAGTAACCATCCACCTTCTTATGATTCTATGTTTTGGGATAAAATCATCATCAACCACCACAAATCAACCATTCATTCATTCATCCATCCATCCATCCATCCCCCCACTTCCATTCCTCTGCCATCGATCACCATTAACCACCATAAACTCCACCCACTTCACCCACTTCCCCTTCCGCTGGCCCAGCTTCTGTAAGGACTGCAACGTGGGTTGTTCCGCCGTCTCCAGCAGGTCTTCCAAGGCGCCCGACTCCGTTTCCCGCTCGCGCGAAGGCGCCGCCGGCGGACAGGATGTGGGCGCTGGGGGACGACACCTGAAGCGGCGGCGTGGAGAGGTCGATAGAGATAGATCTGTAGAGATTCTATAAGGATTCTATAGAGATTCTACGGAGATTTTAAAAGGCTTTTGATATGATCTATACATATTTATTTATTTATTTATCTATTTATTTGTTTATTTATTTAAATATATATTCATATATACATATCTTTAAGAGCTTATATATGGATTTTGGAAGAATGACAAAGATTTACATAGATTGAAAAAATTCGAACAAGATTCAAAGAGACAGAATATGGATATCTAATGCAGGTTCTGCTGCTCGTATTGGGTTCATAGAAAATATACATGTGTACAAATAGAATGTACATGCTTTGTAGTTGTTGATTTTGGTATCCATACCTATATGTATGCTGTACATGTATGTTGTTATGGAATTGGGCAAATAGATGTATATACATGTAAAAAAAATATATATATGTAGATATAATTCACTTATGTAGCCACCCATATTTACAAACTTAACCTGAAGGGGATACCTTGGATAGTCTTCCTCACTCAGCAAAAGGTGTCACCAGGAATATCATCACGTGAACATCATCACTCTCTTCGGAACCTTGACTGACTTGGTCTGTGGTCTATCCTACGTATGGCCAAACATATCACTCCATCTTATTGATCTGAACCACGGAAGTTTATGGTGGTCCACCATGCCCAACAAATTGCTTATGTTTCGCTGGTTGAAATTAGAGTAAACAATCAGTAGCAAATCGTTGATAATGAACAGCGGATGGACCTCGACCCAGTAAACAATAGAAGATTACCCACAATTTACATGTTTGGGATTACTCAAAATAGTAAGATTAGTCAAATCCTCTGAAACATCTTGCTATTGCAATGGAAGGCATGGTGCCCTTGGGAAAACAAGTGTAAAATGGCGCCAGCGTTCCGGCACCCGTCTGTACAACCCTGCTGGCATCGGTTGGTTGAGTTCATTCGCTGCCGATCAACCCATTATTAATTTGAAATGTATGGCCGTCATTGATACGAATGAAACCACTGTAGGTTGGACTTATCAATTCGTTATTATGTAAATCATATGATTAATCGCTCCTTTGACTTTGAAGATGAGACCTTGAAGAACCTAGTGGATATTTCATATAAGTTAAGTAATAGCGATTGGTTAACCATTGTGAACCAGTGGTTAAGCATTGATTTGCCATCATGGACCCTTACAAGCAACCATTGTGAACTATAAACAATGCGGCCACAGTTTCTATCAATGGAACCATTTGGAATGACATCATAAGCAATAACATCATTCGGCCTTTCTTGCTAACTTGCTAACTAAACCCAAATCATGGTAGTCATTGAGTTTAGCATTGGTATAAAATGATAAGCAGCCGTTTTTTGCCATTGAGTTTAGCATTGATATTACGACAAGCGTTCCCCATCCCCTGATTGCTGCGGCCTCAGGTTGTCCAACAGCAGTCGCTGTTCCTGCAGCATCCGGGTATGCTGCTGCAGCGTGTCCATCACCTCCTCTTTGACCACCTGGTGGCGGGAGGAACTCACCTGGTGGTCTCCTCGCCTGACTTCTAGAGGGACGTTACCCACTGTGGATGTGGATGCTTAGCACTCTTCGTGTTCAGACTTAGTACCAAGTCGTGTTGGGACAATTTCACTCACCAGGTTTTGAGTGATATGGGTGTTTCTCAAGCCAATAAAAAATAACATTATGGTTGGTTATTACTGTAAATGATTACTGTAACATTCACAATTTTGATGATAGCTGGGGGTATCCAGAATTTGAGAAACCACCATATCTTCACATGGATCTAAGGTGGTGTCCATCAATCTGGATATTTGGATGTGCAGCTGAGGTTATAGCTATGATGGTGAAGCCATGGTTATGAATCCTAAATGGCCGGACGAAGCCCTAGAACCACAGTAAATGCTACCAATTGAGAGCACTGGAGATGCATATCCAAGTACCAACCAAAGATTGAATAAGTATCATTTTAAAAGGTGGGCCCCCAAACACTTATAAGTTACTGTATAAGTGACGTAACTGGGGTTAACTACCAGTTATAAGGGTTATAAGCCAACTTATAGCTGCCAGGGGCCCACCTTGTATATCATTTTATGCACCAATATGTGGTTATTGGTTGCTGGCAGCTCCAGCATTCCCTCCCCCGCCAGATAGCCATGGATTTCCCTTGGCTCATCGCTCCCAGCCGCACTCGCCGCTGTCCATCGCCTGCTTGATCTCCATCATGGAGTACTTCACCACGGAGCTGATGATCTTGGGATCTCGCTCGAAGAAGCTGCCCAAATGCTTACAGAACTCCAAGTACCTGGTGGGCGTCCCAGGAAGGTGGCCACAGCCATTCACGGATGAGTTGAGTCTGTGTATCTTTATACCCGAAGCTTTGGGGTGGACCGGTTACAATCCCATGTTTGACCTGCTGATCAATCCGATCCATCGCTTGTTGGATCGCTTCTGACTGGCGATGTGTCTCATCTGCCAAATCGCAGGGGAAACCAACAGCTCGACAAGCTTGGAAGATCAGCTTCCCATTGGGCGTTAATGCAGAGGGTCCATGTGAGTTGCTAGGATAGTTGATGCCAACCCTGGATTCATAACCCCCTCGTTGACTGATAGGGGGTACGCCACAAAAAACTGGGTTTTCACTTAAAATCACACCCTCCCAGCCCACAACTCATCAACAATCTGTGCTGGCAGCTGCTGGTTGTTGCCCCATTATCAACAACCATGGATTCCCTGTTAACTAATATTCTCAGCCGATAACAAACACTAATATCGACGGTTCTCAACCACTATCACTTGATCAAGCCGATATCAACCATCAAATTAACCATCAAACACAAAAATGAACCATCAATCTCCCACTACTTCGCCACTATGATTAGTTGAGAAATCACCACTCAGCCACCATCAAGCCCTAGTAAACCATCAATTACCCACCACCAACCATGAATGAACCACGACTTACCCACCAACCATCACTCTGTTTCACTGCCGCGCGACGAGACTTCGCCGGACCGGTCTTCGTCTAAAACGTTGAAGATGGTTTCCACCTGAACCGAGGCGTGTGGCGAAGCAGCTGGGATCAGCGCTGGGTAGGTGGGGAAGCCGCCAGCCTTGATGGGGGGTTGTTGGGATTGATCATTGACCCCTTTGCAGGTGAGCAGTAAAGGCTTGAGAACCAACAACACTTAGAACATCATGATGTTGTATGATGGTTAGTAGGCTGTTTGTTGATGCTGAAAAAAACTGTTCAATGATAGTTATTGATGTGTTGAATAGTAGTTCATAGGCTGGTTCCGAAACTAGTGGTTGATGGTGTAAACTAAACCATAAACCAACCATCATCGACCTGCGCAATTATAGATCACTATGTTTTCCATTATCCTTAAGGAACTAACCACGACAAATCTGACCGCACACCCCATCAATCAGCTCTCCAAGGCACATCATCCCGCTGGATATCCTCAGGTGGTGGGCTGATTCTGAGGCTCAAGCGGTTCACTTCAATTCTTTTGGCAACCAGCCAGCTATGTTTCGCTAACAAGAGATTTATTTCGAATGTAGATACCAAGTAAATTATATGCTAAATGTAGCAATCAGTTGTTAGGTGGCGACCAAGAGAACCGTGCCACGTATCATACAGAGTTATTCAAACACACAATTTGTAGCTAGCATCATGATAATCACCCATCAGCAGAAAAAACACTCCTCATAATAAACAATCTCACAACAGTACACTTCATGACATTTCACTCATGTTATGATTCTTTCATAAGACATAATCTCGTAACGTTAGTATCGATATCAATTTTCTGCTTGGTAATTTTGAGACATCCCGAAGATATTGTTCAATCAACCAATTATCGTAATCATTGGGAAACATGTTGGTTAAATGGAACTGAAACCACAAATTTTCCTATATTTAACCACGATTAGGCAATCATAATTAACCATGGAAATCCCATGTTTTTCCCCAAAAAACCGACAATTCTTGCTATGTTTCCCATGCCCAGGTGCCATGAAATGCATCAACTTCTGGAAATCCTCCGAGGTTTCGAAGCCTTCCAGCATTTCCTCCAGCGACAATGACCCGCTGCCGTCTGCATCCATGCTGGCACACAACGTGGCCAGGTTCACCATGTTGCCTCGGTGATGTGCTGAACTTTTTGAAGCCATTGATCTGCCAGTTGAGGCTTAGGTAAATCTGCTTGGGATCAATTCCTCGAAATGCAGCTCTTCGAAATAAAGATCCAGCCTTTTACATTGGGATACAGGAGACCGATGTTCCTTTCGGAATGGTTGGTGAATAGGTCTTCTGCTTGATGGTTGGTGATCTTTGATGGTGTTTGTTCATGGTTTTAATGATGGCCGTTGAGGATGGTTACCATCATCATGATCATTTCCAATGAAAGTTTCAGCACTGCTACTTGTGAAACTAGCATCTAAACCAACTTATAGAGACCTAGATCCATGATCCATGTGTTTCAGTACACCAGTCGCCTATAACTACATGTGCGTCTTGTAAAAACATGTCTTACTATGATATATGATATCAAAGTATTTACAGTCGCAAGTTGGCTTGATTCCTGAAATTCTTCTGGGATTAAGTCGCTACGACCCCGTCAAGGCATGGTCACAGCAAGAATGCTAAATACAATGAGAATAGTTTCAGGAACTGGTGTTTGCATGGTGATGAATCAAGGTTTTGCTTTTTGGAATGCCAATGAAACCGCAACAAGAGATCTCACGAAACCCTGCGCTCTACCAGGCGCAGCTGGTGTTGCTGGCGCGGCAAGGCAGTCAGAAATGGCAGGAGGACGCCAAATCTTTTGGAAAAAAGTCTTCCGTCTTTGCCACTGTCATTTCTTCATCTGGATTCTGGGCCTTCTGTTTGGACAGCCAGTCGCAGTGCGCCACCCAGCCGGATTGTTTCCCGGCACGGCGGATGGAATGCAGCTCCTTGTCAAATGTATGGTTCCGCTCGCCGCAGTCACGGCAAAATTGGTCCACCACCTCATTGTTCTTCTGGCACTTCAGGCATCTGCCCTTGGCCCACTGGAAATTCCTCGGGGCACTCTGCGGGTAAGCCTCCCTTCTTCAGCATTGCCCGCGCCTTGGTGAGTTTGTTGCGGTTCAAAGAGAGTTTCTGGTATCTCTGCTCCACTTGCAAGGCGTTGCGGTAGAGACAAGCCTCCCAAAGCAACGCAGCGCGAGCATTCATGATCCACCGCTCCTGGTCAGGCCAAGCCATCATCTCAGCACTGCTGCTGACTTTGGCCAAATCTTCGACAAGCTGTTCGTGCATGTACTCCTCGGGTAGGGCCACCAGCTGCATGTGGTCGTCAGGCTGGTTCTCATAGCACACTGCAAGAGTCTGGGAGTGGAACTCACACAAGCCGGGCAGCTGGCACCTTATCCTCGTTTGTTTGGAAGGTGTCTCCATGACAAGCGTTGCCTCTGGCCCTGCTAAAATCTACCCATGTCTCTGCCATATGTGTTCCATGACTACTGCTAACTTGGACCCAGAAACTTTTACTAAAACTGCTAAGTTGACAATATGCTATTTCCAAATATTCCAAAACTACTTTCCTAATTTGACCCATCTGCTAAGTTGGCAAATTTCTTGAGATTAATATCTTTCCAGTCAAAACAATCTGCTGCAGAACCTGTGGAGCCACCGCCACACAAACACCCAACCTGCTGCAATTCACTCAGACAGAAAAATGGCGTGCCTCAAAAAAACGAAATGAATTGTAGCTACAAAGTCGTGATGGCTCATGATAGGCTACTCAGACCCTGCTACCTAAACACAATGGAAAATTGACACATAAAACAAGAAAAAAACAGATACAACTAGAATCGCTGCCCCAACTCAATCAAGGAATAACGCGAACTCGCTACGACTAAAGCGTCTGACCATACCTGCTACCTGGTACCTGTCATATGTGACCGCTTTGGGTTGGCAATTTTTTATGGGTTTGGATGACCCCCGGCACTTCCTTATGATGATATCCCCTGAGATAACAACAAGCCCACACAGGGCAGATACAGATCACGACCTCTGCAAAATAGTGTCAGCCTGGACCCCCGAAAACGTTTCCAAAAGGTTCTGCTTACTTGCATGTGCACCTCTGGTTATAACCATGGTTATAAGGCCTATAAGGTAGCTTATAGCCCCTAGAAACTATGGGTAGTGGCCACTTACGAGCCGTGGGGGTGCACATCCAAGTACTGAAGAAATCTTTATCTCCCGGGCAACTATGAGCACTGGCCAAGCTGCGAGCACGTTCTTCTTCTTTCTGTTTTAACTTCCTCTCCTGACGAGTCAGCGATGTCATACCTGAAAACTTTTATCCCGTGGGTCAATGGATCTACGCGTGGAGTATTTTTTGGGGTTGGCATGCTTTGTGCAGTGGTACTCCACACTTGTAAGTTGATTAAGATTCGCCACATTTAAGTATATCTATACTTTATACATAGTCAAATTGGAGAATCTGCTACTTACCTGGTCGTCACCTGGTACTTAGCTTCACCACCAGGTTTTCCTTGGGCTCGCCCCCCGGGAACCGCAGGAGCCCTGCAGCACCGCGCCTGATCGTTGGCCCTGGCTTCAGCAGCGCGTTCCACGATGACGGCCAGAATGAGGTTCATGACGCCCAGGGACACCGTCATCATGATGAAGAACAAGAAGGGAGCCGTCCAGGGCGCCTCGGCTGGGGCGCTGGGGACCTGGTAACAGTGAGCTGACCTGGCAAATGCCAGGAGGTAGCAACTGCGCATGGGAAATCACTAGCTGGTCAGCTAAACTATTGACATGGGAGATATGACTTGTGAAATGGAGAATCTTCAGCAACTTATCAGGTTTAGGGCCCCCCCTTGTATGAACACGATGTGCAAGTGGGTGATTCTAGGAGTTCTTTTTGAGACTCCTCTACTCGAGGCAGGGGCCTGTTGCGAGCGGCAACAAATGAGGGTTGGTACATTCACAACAGGCCTTTCTACTGTCATCAGAATAATAATAACAAACGGGAGCTATAGTCGTCATCATGATGATACTGTCAATGTCAGCGGTGTTTGACGTTGTGATGACTCGATTACAATTGACACCATTATAGTGTTCGCGATCTAATACGGTTGTCTGCCCGTCTTGATACCACTTGCAACCAACTATGAACATCGCCATCGTCTGATTACCGCTCACAAAACAAAAAATCTGGGAAATGATTTTCTTGGGCCAACAGCCTTTTGCGAACACACTGACCATGGTAAAGAGCAGCCTGGTTCCCCTCTAACTGATTCCCAAGTTGGTTCGATGGTGGGTATTGCCCCAACACTTCATCCCTTCAAAACATCAACGAACCAACAAACATCAAATTATTGGAAAAAAACTGGATCCAACTACCTCACTGAACTACGTTCTGAAGCTGTTCGAGTTTTTCATGCAACGCAACTGCAACAACTCAAGCTTGATTGGATTACTGCACAGCTTGCTGTGATGTTCGATGATGCTAAGCACCCAGCTTGGATCAGCTTGGTGACTGGTGATACCCCATGTTTCCCAGAATCAAGACTTACAACAAGCTGTTCAAGGTCATTGCGAAACAGGATTCATGGTCACACAAAATTAAATCATCACCCAACCCTTACGGGCTTGCTGAACATATCCCATGGTGAATCAGCATCAGCGTTGCAGCCAGAGATCACTGGCGATCAAGGGGATCGAAATTTGGCCCCAACTATCTCCTGACAAGCCGTGGGCGAATGCAGCTGGAAACCTGCAGCATATAGCCGCTAGGGAAACCACAGGAGAGGCGTCGCGATGCCAGATAGCTAGACGATTTGCTGCAGATTGATTAAAGCTGCATGGATGGTTGTTCCTTGCAGGCGTGAACATCTCAGCAAATTTTCAACGCAACCTGAACAGTGAAGCTGCAGGGAAGCTATTCACAAAAGCCAGCCAGCTCTGGATGCTACCCCCGGTGGTCCGCATCTGTTCAGCACCACGGGGGGTGTTCCAGCCTTCCCGAGGGGGTTCCCTGCCTGCCACGATCTGTTGGAAAAGTGTGAGACCTGCTTCAAAGACGCTCTTGAAGCCTTCGTCGCACCGGTCGCAGCTCTCAAATTTGATGCCTCAGCGGAGCTGGAGCTGTTGGGTGGGAGTGTCTGCGTGTACCTTAACAAACATATATAAATATATGTCCACTGTTTCAAGCACCATTGACCACTGGTAACTTCCGTGATGAAGACTAGTTGATCAGCTACATCTTAATGATAGATCGATATCCAGGTAGCTGGTGATTGACCATCAAATATGAAAAGGTTTATCAGCTGCATCTACCATGCCTATTAATTACTACTATGTCCAATTATTTCACTTTTTGAGTGAAAACCATGGTCTTATTTTTTCCTGGACAGATTCAAGCAATATGTTATTATTTCTATTTAAAGTGAACACATGTGTTTCAATTGTTTTTCATGTTTCTTGGTGTCCGATCCACACATCAGGGCACCAAAATACAAGCGACCATTGATACGCCTGAAACTTAACATATTCCTGCTACAACCCCATGAAACAAAAACCGTTTTCCAAGTTAGTGACGATCAAGGCAAGAACCACAGCTCTTGGTTGTTGCTACCGGGTTCATAGGCTTAAGATTGGTACGACCCCAGGGTTCATCAGGCACCAGTCCCTCAACAAGGCCCACTTCTTGTGACATGTTGTCACCACTTTCAAGGCCTTAAATTCCTTTGGTTTTGATGTTGTCGCAAGGCTGTGGCTGTCAATGTTGTTGGTGTCACTGGCTGTTGTTGGATGACCCAGCTCTGCCCACCTGATTAGTTGAGCTAGCCTTGAGCTTCACATCTTTTGATGTTGTCAACGCATGTAGACAAAATAGACTCAAAACATGTTGCAGAGCTTTGAGAATCAATATTTGGGTAGCAAAAATAATATTTGATAAATAGTTGTTCTTGCTGTTGTTGTTCTTGTTGTTGTTGTTATCAAATAAGGTTTGAGAATCCACAACACAATGAGCAACAACATCATCAATAAGACCACTGCCAACAACAGCAACAACAACACCACCGCCAACAACAACAACAACAACAACAACAACAACAACAACAACAACAACAACAACAACAACAACAACAACGGTCACAACGATCACCCCACTCAGAACGATTGCAACTACCACACAAAGCACTGACAACCACGTTTTAACCTCTAATCCATATTCATTATAAGAACTTTCAATCATTACTATACCTTAAATATAAGAACTTTCTACCATCACCATACCGCTGCCACCACAACTCCCCCCCCCACCACAACAGCGCTAGCGCCAGACACAGCCAAGTGGCGGGAGGTGACGGGATGAAAAAGCTCCACGGAGATCACGGCCCAAAAAGCCTCAGAGTCTCTGGGATTGCGAGCGGTTGATCGGTTGCTGCTGGCTCTGCTTAGATGTCATAGCTACTGGCGGTGGGCCCCCAACCACTTGTAAGTTGGTTTATAACCGACTTTAGTGGAGTAAACTATTAGTTATAGGGGGTTATAACCCAACTTACAACTACTGGGGGTCCACCTTGTAGTAATGCTTATCGATGTGGCAATGATGCGCATCATAGTATGGTATGGTTCTGATGACATTGGCAATGCTTCATATTGTGATTTGTGATGCTTCATCTTCATTGATTACTAGGATCGATCATGATGATAAGCTGGTGGCTTGGCCTAGTGGAACTAGGATTCGAAACACCAAATAACGCCCAAAGAAACAACAATCACTTACTGGTTGGTGGTTTCAACCCCAATGAAAAATGTTACAGTAGTCAACCAACCCGTTGTTAATAACCACAGTAGTCAACACTTCCTACCGCTTCCTACCGCTGGTGATACAGGGTCCATTCGCCGTCGTAGCTGTGAAAGTGGCCATGATTCGTGCCCCAAAGTTTCTGGTAGTTTGCCTACGTAGGGATGTGCAGTTGGGCTTAGTTCCCTGGAATATAGACACGGGTAAACAACCCTACAAGCTGGGTTCACTAACCCCTGTAACCATGGCGGATGCCACAAGCTACTACGTGGGTATGCACATCCCAGTATCAAACATGATAGATTGAAAGGCTTATTTGCCAGAAATGGTTTTTACTTGGATTAGGTTGATCAGATACGACCGAACACGATCATCTGCTAATGACAATCAAATATGCTGAATGTGTATTTGATGGCTCATGCACAAAAAAATGTTAACTAACCCATTTCTCACAGCCAAACTCGTCAAACACACAGAATACATAGATGTTGTTACATCGTTTTTACCTCAAACATCCTTACACTTAGCCACCTTCAATGGATTCTGTTCTCACAGGATGGGCTGCTCAAAGATTCCCACGCACCAGGTGGGCTCCTCGGCCACCCTTCGAGAAACAATGACAGTTGCAAGCATCAACGAACCAAAAATGATCGCCTTGATCGAGGAATACAATCCGCCTGACAGGCGGCCAGTCGCGGCGCGGTTTTTCGGCGCATGTTTCATGATGTTTCATGGCAGTGCTGGGAGGTTCCTTGATGGTCACTGGCAAAGACTGGCTCAGCTAATTCGGTGAACTGACCCCAGCAATCTAAGCTGCTAATGAGCAATGGTTTACGATGCTTAACCATTGCTTACCATCAAACACTAGTCATCCTTGACCATCCATGTTTCAGCATGGTTTGTTCATATCCAAGGTTGGACGAGCCTTGACGACTGGTTGCTCATTGGATTATATACATCACTTTGGATTGGTTGCTCATTGCTCATTGACGACTGGTTGCTCATTATATACTGGTTGCTCATTGACCACTGGTTGCTCATTGGATTATTGTTTAGCAGAGGTCTGAGTGCAGAAAAAAACATTTTGTAGAAGCTATGCTGGCCAACAGCAGCTCTGCGAACCGTCGGCCGTCGGTCAATATTGACCAAGCTATGGATAGGTGAACACCCCAGCAATGACTAGTTTGGTGACCTGGGGGATGTGAACTTTTGACCCATAACCGTATCTATCAACCAGTAGCCAACAAGTAACCGAATATAAACCAACCATAGTCATCCCCATGACTTGTGCTATTCCATAATGATACCACAATCAAAATTTGACCAACCATCTTGAATGCTTTTGTGCGTCATCCGCCATTTTCGACCATTGACCATGTTGAATCATTACCAACTAGTATGACCCCCTACCACCTAACATAACACTAACCAGCTTCTAACCAACCATTAAGCAACCAATATCAACGATTATCATTAATATCATAACCAACGACTATCAACCGCTATCAACCATGGCCGACACTTCGTAGACGCCCAACTACTCAGGTGTCCCAGTGCTTGCAACTGGCAACATTCACCATGCTTATATATACTCGTGAATTCACCCACCACATAGGGTCTATTGCCATGCTGAACTCTCCCGTTTATGGCTACAAGCCAAGCCTCCTGATACCTCCGAATCGCTCCCTACCAACCCTTCCCCCTACCAGCCGCCCAGGTGCTAATCAAGAGATAGAGCTCCGGAACAGAAATGAAGACCCGGGCGGCGCGCACCACGCGCACCAACCTGGGGCGTAATCAGGTAATCAAGGTGCCTTCCAACCAATCAACACATGGTGGCTTCTTGAAATAGGGGTAACCAAAAAAATAGATGGTTCCTTACTACGGTAACTATATACTATCAATGGATGATTTGGGGGTACCCCTATTTTGAGAAACACCCACATCACCCAACCAACAATGAACCGACAATACCCAACAATGGAGTGACAAGGAACAATAGGAAGCAACAAGTTGATGTGATGATGATGTGCTGATGTTTCAAATGTGCTCACAGAACTCTTCATGATATGCTGCTGTTTTCTGGCTGCTTGGATTGAAGAAATAAGCAACCAAGAAGTTGATTGATGGCTTCTTCTATCTTCAACACCGATCAACAGTCAAGCAATGCAGGGGTTGATATCAACAAGGATTCTGAGGCTGTCCCTTACCTCTCAACTGGTCGTTCACAACAGGACCGTTGCGGTTAGGATCATTCAGGATACTGATGGTCGCACAGTTTGAAGTCACGGGTTTCTAGGGATCAAATGATGGCAATGATTGTGAATGATAGGGAAAAAAGGAAAATCATGGAAAAGCGTGTAAGTAGGTCATTATGCGACAGGATATGGTCAATATAGCAATATACTGAAAATGTTCATCATCTGATAATGGCGAATCAAAAGCACCAATGATGAGGTACAATCACTTCCTACGCTGATGAATAGATTATACTGCTTGGTGGTTGGGACACGCCTACGAAAAATATGTTTATCAACCCACCAACCCACCAACCACTACTTAATACTGGGGAAAAGAGAAAGCGTTTGAAATCACCAGCCAGTATTGCTGGATGCGCGACTGCAAACATTACCAAGTTGAAACGAATCACAGGTAGGAAATGGTATTCAAACCTTGGCATTTGACCCCAAACCACAAAGGGGAACAACTTGGACCACTGTTCATACATGGGGATGCGGCCCCCCAACAATCATGTTGTCTTGGCTGATCAACCAAAAACAGTCATGTTCAAACAACAATCAGAAATTCGTACACTCTGGTAAACTAACCTAGAATTGGAAAACCCACCATTTATAGCTGGTTTACCTATCGAAATATCACATTGGTACCCCTTACTGGGTAATAGTACCTCTTGCTGGCTACAGAGACAAAGCTATGATATGCTATTGCTGAGTACACGGCAGGTCCAATAGCCATGGCAAGCTATCATCATACCCGATGAATAAGCTATTCCTGGTATATAGCGATGACATACAGCAACTTATGATAAGAACCTTTTCACAATGATATATGAGGGTTTCTCAAAATAGGGAACCCCAAAAATGGTCGGCTCATTACTATAAATGGTACTGTACATATAAAGGATGATTTGGGAGGTCCCCTATCTTGAGAAACCGGAATAGCTTATCGAAGCTAGGTCCCTAACTGGTACCCCTTTACTTTACTTACTGGCTGGATGAGCTTTGCTGACCCATGAGATGGCTATCGTCATTGCAATCATGTGTGGCATCAGCTTGGATAACACGGTTGCCAAGTACCGAAGTAGTTTGTTATTGGCATTCCGGTGCTATTGGTAATTAATTAATCATTGTTTCAATAGTGGAAAGGTTGCTAGCACCGATTCTAGTTGATCCCTACTGTTTCAAGAGTTGGTTGTACACCAGGCTTGCTCTTATCATATACCCTTATTGTATGTAGCATAATGCCGTCATCCCACAATGCCCATTTATGTTCGATAATGTTTTGGAATGTCCATAAAACATGAACAACCAGCCGTTCGATTCAATCTAAAACCATTGCTACATAATAACGTCATTGTGCCATACACCATGGTTGATTCTACCATCGTCCAACATATGGTGGTTTCTCACAATAGGGCCCCCAAATCATCCTCTATTAACATTTATAATAAACCAATCGTTTTTGGGGTACCCATATCTTGAAGAAACACCTATATATGCATCCATATGCCATCACTAGTTGCCATCTACCATCAGCTAGTACACCCCTTCCCGAGATCTCTCACCCTCATCCAGGGCCCCCTATGTTTGCCCACCTTCCGCACGACCTGCCTCGACAATCTCAGCATGTTCAGGTTAACAGCATCAGTGGAAAGTAAGCTGCTCAGCCAGCCCAGCAAAACCTGATGTCAAGGTCGCTATAGGAAGTGATGGGGAGAAGTTGGTCAATGACTTGATGGTCATGTGGCTGGTTGTATGGTTCGTAAATCATATCAACTCACTGATGGTTCATTTTTACCTAAGAAAGGGTTAACAAGTTGATGATGTTTCACGATTGATTCATGGTGTGTGAATCTTTGTTCAGGCAGATGATGAAATGATGGTTGATGGTTGGTGAATCGTCTGTATTAGCAAATCGTGAAACCATTGATGATTAGTAAAACATATATCATATACCCCTTAGCTTCCAACCAATCCCATGACAGGGAACACCTGCTGAATGGTCTGTTACTCTATGGTTATTTACCATTGACTCTATGGTTCATTGACCACTTGTCAATTTCCAGTCATTATAGTGGTTGATCATTAATCAGGGAATATGCCAATCAAGGTCTAAGGAAAACTTCGTCACAAGCTGCTTGACTCGAGTCTCAGGTTTCCGGATGTTTCTCTCTACCATTGTTGGCAGGGTCACCCCAAGGTGCGTTACCACTGCTGCACTGCTTGAGCCCATTCAAAATCAAGTCAGACCGAGTTGGCATACTGTGTTCTAGAATCAACTCGACCTCTGAAGAACTGTCGTCCGAGGGCATCTCAAGGACATCGGCCACGCCATGGTTTTCACTACTGAAAACTCCTGCAAGCCCCTGACTGTCGCAGTACGAATGAGGCTTTCAACCTGGCTTGACAAAGATGCGCATGCCGTGCGCAACTCGTTCAACTTTGCAGGAAAGCTCGAGTTGGCTGCCATTGTCCAGGCTTCATCATTGGTTTCACCGTGGTTATGGCTCAAGCTTCAAGGGCTGGGGGCCCTATGAGAGTGATTGACACGGCGAAGAGTTCATCTTGACGGAACCTGTTGCCTTAGCTTCTAATCAGACGCTACATGGCGCTGATGGTTCGCCAGTGATGGTTGATCTGTTGTTGATCATAAGCTAGAGACTAGTCATGGTGAATAGTTGGCTAAGCATTTGTCAATGATATGGCGATCTGATTGATGTAGTCAACGATTAATAAGAATCCCCTCAGGATATGTCGAGATGGTAAATTTCGTGGGTGAATAAGCTGTACCCTATGCTTCCAGTTAGCATGCAATAGTACGCAACCAACCCCAGTCAGAAGAATGCTAGAAACCAGCTGACTACCTACTATGTCATAGAAATTGGAAGCACGGGGCCGTGCATCATCATGGCTTATGATGATTAATCCATCGCGAAGGGTAAGTAAATCACTAGTGATTGGTGGCTTCTTAAAAGAGGGGGTACCCTTGAATCATCCAGTTTTTGGGTCATTTGTAGTAATGAACCAATCATCTTGGGGGTACCCCTATGGCTTGAGAACCCCCTCTTTGTCAATTGCCAGGGCTGTCATTCACACGCATCACAACGCATCACAAAGATGGGACACTGCCCTCAATGTGGCTTACTCATGCTGGAAACATGCCCAGCAGCATGTGTTTAACTTGACTGACATATCTTAAAAATGTTTCTGAATATGTCACTTTCATATGTTAACTTTATCGTAAAGTTAATTCAACTTAATTCAACTTAACTTAAATAGGCTGCTTAGTTCAATTCAACTTAACTTCACTTACATATCATGTGCTTCCCATGAAATCGTAGCATGTGAAGGGCCCTTCGTCTCTCCTATCTTTTCAACCTTGCAACCTGAGATCCGTGGGTCACAGTGATTCTGCCCGCTGGCTCGCTGGCTCAGGCTGTTGACTACTTGGAGGTTAGCAGTCCCACTGCTAATTTCCGTGGCGACATTCACCATGGCTAAAGGCCTTGGTTCTGCCAACTCATAGGCTATTTGCCATGGTTATATCATTACATCCTGTAAGTAACCATGGTTACATGGGCGCTACCTTGCAGGCCTATGGCTGCCATGGCTTCACAGGGAACAGCCCACTCTGGGCACATCTGCCTAGGGAAGCGCAGCCGGTGGTTCCGGAATCATCTGCTGCCAGGTCACTGTTAGAAAATCGATGACGTTCCTTGGCAGCCCGCCATGCGGCAGGTTGAGGCACAACTGGCCCATGTGAAGCATGGCTTACCCTATGCTTCCACTTACCATTATAGTTATAGTAGGTAACCAACCCCAAACAACAATGGTAGAAAGCAGCTGGTTACCTACTACAATGGTGACAGGGAGCATAGGGTTAAATCAATGGTCGATCTGAGTCAGTTTGAGCCGTTCAGTAGACTAATTTACTAGAGTGAAAATGACAGTAAACATGTGATTGTAACCCAACTACGCAGGCACCACCCCGAGGGGAAGCAGACTTGGAACGGAAGTTATAATGACATTTTGGTAGAACTAGCCTATCCTTAGCAGATGCCCCAATTCTGGATATGTTTTTGCATGGCTCATCCCACTTCTTGCCATGCCAAAAGCCCGGTGAAGGGCAGAAAACGCATCCTGGTCATCACGCTGTTGGTTTGAACTCAGGACCAACTGATCCAACAGTGTTGGGATGTGAATCACGTGAATGAATCCCAAGTACTCCGCATGCAAACCCAATTCTTCCCAGTTATGCTGTTCAAATCTCTCAAAAAATGGGACGACAAATGTGATGTGGAGTTGTACTAGGGCTAGGTATACTTGCTCGTTCAATGGCGCATCTTCGCCAATTTACAACGTTTTGCTCCCCACGTTTTGGTCCGTGAAAAATCCCAGGTGCTGCCAACGAGCAACCACATGGGTTTGTCAACGTTACTACCGCCATGGCTATGGACAAAGCCGCACAGTGGAATTCAATCCATAGCTTGCTAGTGGATCACGGTGATGTCCAAAAAAGCTTGAATACTTCCGAATGAGAACCATGATATATGGTGGTTTCATAAAGTCGGGACCCCACAAGATGGTTGGCTTCGTACTATAAATCACAAGTAAACTGGATGATAGCTGTAAAGTCCCCTGTGTCTTGAGAAACCACCATATATTGTAACTAAGGCTAAGGGAAAGCATAGGAAACCATGGGAAAACATGAGAAAACATAGGAAAACATGGGAAAACATGGGAAAGCTTGGGAAACCCTGGGAAACCATGAGAAAATACCATGGGAAACCTTGGGAAACCCTGGGAAAATACCATGGGGAAACCATGAGAAAATACCACGGAAAACCATGGGAGAAACCATGGGAAAACAGCTGAAAACCATGGGAAACCAAGATATCAAGCTGATGTATTGCAATGGATCACCCCTGCCACCCGCCAAGCTTCCAAGTATTGCAAAAGAACCGCGTACGATCCACGAAGCCTCGCAGGTGCCACGTTTGTTTTCGCGCGTGACGAAGGTCCGGATACCAAGGGATGCTGTTTGATGGTTGGTCTATGTGGTTCACAATGATGACATATAAATTCATGGTTAATCCATGGTTAATAAGCTGATAATCAATGAACTTCAATGTGGTAAATAAGCTTATGCTTAATAGTCTAGTGGTTAATAATGATGATATAGATAAGCTTATGGGTATAATATGGCAATTATGGTTCATTGTAAGCTTAGGAATATGTGGTTAATAATGATCATTGATGAACTACAATCATGGTAAATAAGCTTGTGGTTGATTCATGGTAAAGCTGTTGATTAAAGGATCATCTTTACCAATAAGCTGGTCAATAAGCTGAGAAATGATGTTGAATATCGTGGTTCATGATGGTTCATGATGGTTCATGATGGTTCATGATGGTTCATGATGGTTCATGATGGTTGATTATGATTCATAATGGTTCATGATGGTTCATTATGGTTCATTGTGGTTCATGATGGTTCATGGTGGTCAAAAATCAATTCTTATTAATGCCTAGTGACTTAGTGATGGTTAATGCTTCATGATGGTTCATGATGGTCAGCCAGTCTATACTTAAAACGTGGTTAATTAATAATGTTCAAATCTGAGTTTAACACCGATCAATGAGTGTCAATGAGTGTCAATGAAGTTTAGTGATGATTCATGGTGGTCAATGATCACTCAGGTTGCTCAAAACAACAGGGGTAGCCCCCCACTTACTGCCAAGAGTGGTGATCCTTTGGTCAGCAGGTCATCCTCTAAACTCGGACATCGGGTGACACTGGGGGAAAGACCACCTCCCTGGTAGCTGGCTACAACTGATAGCTTTGCCAGGTCGATTCTCCCATGGATCCGTTGCTTCTCGCAGGCGACCCATGGCGCCCCATGATCAGTTCCGGTTTTCCAAGGCTGGGCCCACCAGCTACTCCCAACTGATGGTTACTGGTGGCCCAGGGGATACGAACCAACAATTCACCAAGACACCTCGCAAGATAAGCGCAGGACAGCTGGTGGCCCATGACGCTGGTTGTTAGCTATTGGTGGTGTAACAAACATAGGGGTTGATGGTTTGCTCAATGATAGTGACGGACGGAAAAACAATACTTAAGGTTTGAAGTTTGTGCTCAATAATTGATCTAAAAGGTTGGCTTCTTTGTGGTTAAAGATGGTTGGTCGTGTTTGTTGGTGGTTCATGATGGTAAAAAAAATGAAGATTATCCTGGTTACAACTCGGTGGACAGCAGTCCCGAACCGATTTCCAATGGCAGTTTACCACTATACGCGCTTGATGGTTTACAATGGCAAATGCTTGACTGGCTGGTGGTTTCAACCCCTATAAAGAATACTAGTCAACCAACCAACCATCTGCTAACACTATGGAGAATAGATAGTTTAAAGCCAACAGCCAGATACTGACTCATGCTTGATCCACCATGCTTCACCGCGGTTACCGGTACTTGATCATCCTTCAGGGCGGTTGATGCAGGTGTAACCCTTGCGGATGTGCGGCCGAGCAGCCTCTTAGAAGGCATTCGACGGAGTAGATCCTCAGGGTGGATGAGATATCTTATGTTGCGCTAGTAGCTGGTTAGTGATGACCATAAGTAAAACATATATGTATAAAAATAAGTAATGGTTGAAATGGTTGAAATGGTTCATGATAAGTTAGTAATGGCCACAAGTAATGGTTTAAATGGTTTATGATGATAGCTTTGTAAAAATTGTTAGTATCTGACTGTGAGTAGTTCTGTTGCTGATAGCTTAGTCAACAAATGGTGAATGTCTGACCATAAGAGTAGCCATATTTCTTATCAGAGTAGTTATATTGCTTATAGCTTAGCCATGCTTCATGATGATGGTTTATACAAGCGGAGTGGTTGATGATCATGGCACTTGCTGGGAAGCGTCTTGTGATCTTCCAAGCAGGGTCCAGAATTCAAGAGTCCGAATCCTGGGTCTTGGTCCTCCTCGATGCAAGGACTTGGATTGGGACCATGTTTACAAACGCTACGAGGTGGGTGAACCCCAAGTCAATATGGTGAACGCAATCCACCAGTCACAAGGTAGTCGAATATCCTTATTCACTACCCGGTAGTCGAACCTCTCCTTATTATCCTATTTATCACTAGGTAGTAGATCAACCACGGATTTTGGTGCTTTGGTTCGCAAAATCGCTCAAAGGATGACCCTCATTGCCTTGCAGCTGTGCACTTCCTGCTG
>VSDK01017485.1:69120-108832 GCA_009767595.1 Symbiodinium kawagutii | reverse complement strand
TTCAAGGCTACCCCCTTTGTGAGATTGATTTTCTTAATTTCCGGATAGGGTTTCAAACTAGGAATTGATCAAGTGGGGGCTGAGATATTTTTCAGCGATCCATCATCTGGATCATGAGTTTAGTATTGCTAAATGAGTTGCCTACTTGCAAAATATAATTTAAAAAAATATTGGACAGGGTTCAAAATATTTTTCCACCAAATTTGGTCTCCCAAAAATTTTTGGCGTACTTTATTTAGAGGGGGTTTATTATTGCAAAACGGGATTTTGGCGTACTTTATTTCGAGGGGGATTAACAATTAGCCAACTCATTTAGCAATACTCAATTCATAATCCACATGTTGAAGAGTTCTGCTTATAATTAGCTTTAACAATTAGCCAATTCATTTAGCAATACTAATTCATGATCCCAATGTCGAAGAGTTCCGGTTTTAATTATCTTTAACAATTAGCCAATTCATTTAGCAATACTAAAGTCTTTTCTAGATTTCCTGCCAATTGGATTTCTTTATTCGTCAATTTAAAACAATCGGATCCCGCTAAATAATCTCAAAGTAAGGTTATTTAGGGTGATGAGATTGTTGGGGGGGGGTTTATTATTTAAAGGTAAACATTATGAAAAATATCAGTCAACCAGCTATCTTTTAACAACTAATAGGAAAGAAAAACATAGATAAACAATGTCAATCAAACCACCAACCAGATATAGTCCCTGTATAGGTTACTATGGTTTGTACACCCCAGCTACCCATCTCCAACTCTCCGCGAAACAATGATCAAACCCATGGTGGTCTCGAATCCCTGGGACCACACGAACTTGGCCTAGGCGTCGCGCAGGCGTCGCGCCGGGACAGGTTGCCTGGTGAATGATGGGTACCATGGGCCAGCCGCTTAGGCCCCTAAGAAAGGCAGGTTTTTAGCCTCCAAAATAGAGGTGATCATCTTTGAACTTGGTGGTGATTGCCCATGAAAATTGGTTATTTAGCCCCCCAAAAAAGGGTGAGAACAGTGAGAACCTATGGAAATGGTGGTGATTGCTTGTGAAAATTAGTTGCTAGCCTCCAAAATATGGGTACCTATGAAAACGGTGGTGAACTCGGGGCCGAATGGTTTTCGAATCCTTCATGATTCGATGATAGCCAATGATGGCTACTTATGGTTGACCGTGGTCAACATTGATTTATCATGGCCAGTGTTGGTAGTGATTTATGGTAGTGATTATCAGCTACTTATTGATTGATCATGGCTGGTGTTGGTAGTGATTAATGGTGGCTCACATCACAACCTGCCCTGGCCCCGTTGAGAATTGGGGAACCTTCGCGGTGTAGGGTGGACCATGGAGAGGTTCAATACTAGCGGGAGAGGATGACAAGCCTTGCCAGCGAAACCCAGCACTTCCTCATCCTTACTGGGACGTGCAGTTGGGCTTTATAACTGGGATATGGCCATAACAAGTAGCCCTATGAAGTAGGGTAGAATTCCTATAGCTCAGTAACCAGTCACTAAGTGGGGGTGCACATCCAAGTACCAAGCACGAGCAATATCTGATTCGACCAGTGGCAAACGCAAAGAATCCCAAAGAAGGATATTAATATTTCTGTGCGTGTGACGATGAATGCGTTTATAGAATAATGTCAAACGCTGGTACCATATCCGGACCAGCGCTAACCCACAAAAATATCAATACTATTCTAGAAACTCATGGTACATATAGTCATTCCCAGGGTCAGAGCTAAATATGTAGGATGGAAATGGATGGAACTATAAGTGTCCTGAAAATCAACTTAGCTATATAGCGATTCGCAGCAACACGTTTGTTGGACATGTCCAGCCCATGTGTCCCCACCATACACTCTCTAGCACTGAAAACTTGCTTAATAGTGACATCAAGTACGCACGCGACCCTACAACTTCTTGACAGAGATGGCCAAACAGACCTACGTTCAATCGCCATGTCATTTCTACAACAAAACAAGCTACGAGCATGGGTTTTACCATCATGGTTGGGTTTCCGTTCATACATTTTCAGCCAATAAATCATGGTCGCTTATCATATGGAGGTTTTTAAAAAAAGGGAGTCCCAAAGATGGATGGTTTCTTTCTAATCATGATTCATCTTGGATGATTTGGGGGTCCCCTATGACTTGAAGAACACCCATATCATCATTCCCTAATCTGGTTGGTGGCTTCAACCCCTTTGAAAAATATCAGTCAACCAACCATTTGTTAAAAACTACCAGGGAAAATAAAAATGTCAATCAAACCACCAACTAGCTGGTTGTTCAACCCTCATTGTGAGTGATTCTCCCCTAAACCTATCAAAATCACCAACCTATTCATGATATGGCTGTGGGTCAAAACCCTTAGTCCCCCCGGTTCCCCACTATCAACCATTGTTTTCCCTATGAAACTGTTGGTGGAAATCCCCCATGAACGTTGGCTCGTTAACTGCTTGACCCAGCTCGCCATGTCTGTGCTCAATCTTCATCATGACCAACGATCAAACCTGAAAGGGAAGTTCTCGGTGCAACCGAGTGCAACCGAGTGCAACCGAGTGCGGGGTAGCCACACCAGATCCAGGGCTACCCATCCAGGTGATTCGAAGAATCGGATCCCAAGGAGTCCCCAATTCTTTCTCAATATCCAGGTGATTTCCAGGGCTACCCATCTGGTGATTTGAATGTGATCAAAATGATCAAGAATCGGAATCCCGACAGGTCACCTGTCGGAAAACTTCAGGTCATCATGCACCATTCATCACCACAACCCACTGGCCATCAACCAAACAACCACCATGGTCATCATTCATCATTCACCATCCACCCCTTGGTCATCATTCACAACCCCATGGTTGTCCACCATGGATGACCCCTGTGACATCAAACGTATCGCCGTGGCACAACCCTGATTCGAGCGGGAGACCAAATGAGCCTCAGTGGAGGCGAGCGCTTCCCGGAAGGGCGCGTTTGGGCAATGAATGGCGAGTCCTGGGGATGACCAACAGTGATAGTTGGAATATCATGGGTAATGATGCTTTATCATGTGATATAATCTGATGAATTCGCGCTTAATTGCACTGAATCGCTCTGAATGATTCCTTTTAATGCGTAAGAATTACTTGCAAATCTGGATTAATAATGGACCAGTTGATAACAGTTTGTTGAATGGGCGCGAATAATTGTTGAGCTAATTGCGCAACATCTACGGTTGCTTGACAATGAGTAGGTATGATCATGCAAGCAGCAACCAATACACCCAATCGCAACCAATATCACTTCAAAGCGGTTAGCCAGGTGATCTAAGCCTTAAACACAACTTATTGATTACAGTCATAGTCGACAACGGCCGATACACGTCGATACATACCAGGGAACATTATAAAACCACAATCACCAAAAATTGCAATCATCACAACCACGCTGCCAACACCAGCAACCATAAACAACAACCAGTGAGCAATGAAGGAAACCGGCTAGCGTCCTTAGAGTGCCTCGGCTTGGATTGGCAATTGATAACCATGACTCCAACTCCATATATCATGTTGATATCATGGTTTCCTACGATAGGCGTAACCCCCAAATCATCCAATGTTAAGCATTTACTGTAATAAACCAACCCGTTTTTGGTTTCCTAATTTCAGGTTTTAAGAGCCCCCCGTATCGCCCCACTACAACAACCAGCCTAGAGTTGCTCAGTGGTCCCTGTTTTTTTTCCAGGGCATGAGCAAGCAAATATGAAGAGTCAAAAATTGTGGAGCATGAGTCATTCAAAATGGTTCATATGCAAAACAGGGTCAGCACTTGTAAGAACGTGACCTAAAATGGAACTATGGCTCGGTGGGTGATAAAGTTAGCTCTGATTGACCCTGATTTGACTTCCAGCTTTAAGTTCTGAAGCACTATCTGCTAGCCATCAATTGACCATAAATCAAGTACTTAATCAACCATTGTCAACTAAAGGGTCAACATAAGTTAACCAAGATTAGCCAAGAATCGCCGTAGGGCCATAGGTGAACACTATCAACCATTGAGTTCACCATAAGTGAACCAAGATTAGCCATCAATTCACAAATTATTGGTTAATTATGTAACTAGTATCAGTCTTAATCAGCTATTGGTTCACTACAAACCACAAGTCAACTATTGATTCGCCCTTAGTTAACCACTAGTATCGATTCCCTATGAATTAGTGAGCCGCCAGTAAGTACTAGCAAAGTAATCATCAACTATTGATTCACCATAGCTTAACCATCAGTTCACCGTAGTTCACCATAGTTTAAATTGGTTGGTGGTTTCAACCCGTATGAAAAATATGCTCGCCAACCAACCAGTTGTTAGGTATTACTATGGACAAGAAAACATGTTCTTTTAAACCAGAAACCAGTAAATCGTGTAAGCCATCAATTCACGACTACTTCAGTGCCGGGTTCCGCCCAAGCACTGCTCTTTTTCATCGTGCCATGGCTTCCTGTCCGCGGCCAGCGACCCTTAAAAGGTCGTGATGGTAGGCCGACGGTGAAGCGGAGATGGCAGGCTTAGGAGGTATAATAGGGTGGTTTTTCAAATGGTTTATTAACCAAATGGCGTAATATTATGGCCAGTTTGCTCCGTTTGCCCGGGATTCGTTCGACTGTGGTGAGCAAAAAACGAAAAATCATGATATTTACTAGATTCTAAGGGTTGAGAACTTCTTGACTCTGGCCACACGGGGGTCGAAACTAGGGGTTGCCGAAAACAAGGTTCCCAAAGTGCACTATTTGTCCTTCCTGCGGCAGGTCAAGCTGTCTCGACATGAAACAAACCTAAACCCTAAACCACAAACCCGAAATCCCTAAAACCCTAACCCGAAACCAGCGATTCTGTGCAGGAATCGCTGCTATGTTGTGAAGTGTACACGACACAACAAAGACAACTTATACTTTAAAGGACACATAACGTTAATGTCAACATTCTCTTAGATGGATTATAGTAATACCAGCGATTCCGTACAGGAATCGCTGCTATGTTGTGGAATGTACACGACACAACAAAGACAACTTACTTCAAAGGACACATAACGTTAATGTCAACATTCTCTTAGATGGACCTAGTATAGTAATACTAGGTAACCCTAAACCCTGCTGAGGAGCCCTAGGCCCAAACGTTAACGTTTGAGGAACCTCAACGTTTGGGACAAACCTTGGAACTTCAACGTTTGGGAGCCCAACCTTGGAACCTCAACGTTTGGGAGCTCAACCTTGGAACCTCAACGTTTGGGAGCCTAAACTTGGAACCTCAACGTTTGGGAGCCTAACCTTGGAACCCCAACCTTGGTCGACGCGGAAGCCGGCGATCTTGAGCCGGCAACCGCGTCGGCGCATCTGGAACCGGACTCCCGGCGCATGCACTGGCGGGTTCTCCCACCACAACAGGCAGTAATGATACACTTCTGTACCATACCCTTGCAGCCACCGCAAGCCCAATGGCAAGTGCTTCCAGTTCGGTTCGGAGCCTGCTGCCGCGGGAGGCGGCAAAGCCCGCCATTCCCCCCGCACGCCATGCACTGAGACACGTATGCCACAGCCGGTCAAAGGGTTCACCATATGCTGCGGCAGCAGCATCTGAAGCCTCGAGGAGGCCCACAAGTGCCGCAACTGTGTAGCCGGTCGGTGTGCCGGGTTCGGCAGCCTACACCGGAGTTGTTTGCACCCCTCTTGGACGGCGCCTTTCAGAGGCCCCCACAGGTGCCGGCTCACTTCTCCAAGCTGTAGGCCACCTGGCCAACCGAAAAAACTAACCAGCGCCAGCAAAAACGTCTCTGGGCAGTCCAGGAGCATGGCTCCCACTGGGGGCTCGCGGTGGCGGGGTGTGTTTGTGAAACTCGCTTTGCTCCTGCCTACCTGGTTTGCCGGAAGGTCGTGCTGCTAATACACTCTGTGGTACTTAGTGTTGCAAACAGTTGTTGTGTAGTACAGAACCTCATCTCTTCTAGCCATACACCATGTCTGTTCTACTGCTGACGGGGTTAATGTTGTTGCCATGGGTGTGTTCACAGGGTTTGCTGTCTAGTTAACAATTACTGCTTCTTGTGTTACACAGGTTTATCAACACTTGAGCTTTTATCAAGTGCTGCTTCAAAACTTGCCTCAAACTTGAGCCCCCCTTGCAGCACCAACCGCAACGTTTCATGTGAGCTCGCTGACCTCCAACTGACAACACGGGCTTCGCAAACCTCCAGCGGTACATACCGCCAAATCGGGCAACGGGTCGCCGAGGCAGAGATGGTGTGATGCAGGCCAAACATGACTGACCCCTCAATGAAATGTCCCCAAGGCAATTTGCAAAGACAAGGAGTTGAAAGACAAGAAGGGGGGACAACCAAAAAGATGACCAAAGTGGGAGGAGAAGGCACCCAGAGGAACGCGGTGCAACATCCGCACTTTCTGTCATGGAAGCTGCTCCTGGAATCAAATACTCAAAGTGCTGTCAGAGCTCGCTGGCCGTTTTTTTTTTTGCTTCATTCGACGGACCCTTGGAGCGCAGGGCTAGTACGGCAGGTTTTCTGTGTGTCATTGCAGGTAGCCACTGTTCAGGGACACCAAGGGTAGGACTGAAGACAACCGCCAAATATTTTGCTGGGGTAACCATTACACCTTTCTAGTGTTTTGCCGATGGCATCTACGACCCCTACGCCATGGTTAACGACTTGTCTGCTTCTGTGTGTCCGTGCCCTCTGCGAGGCTGTCTGCGGGTATGAGCTGGACTGTTCCCTAGTTGTCCATCGCCTCGAGCAGCTCAGTCCAGCTGCAGTTGCACGCCACTTCAGCCACGAGGTCTGCAGGGGAACAGACAGCAGAGGTGAGAGGCAGACCGTGCTGTTGTGTCTCTACATGCATCCAAGGCACAGCTCACTAGGTTGAGGCTGTAGAGCACCTGGTGCATACTCTGAGTAACTTCACCGGCATCTTCTCCCTCCTGCCCTTCGCCGTACATCAGCGCCTCAGAAACAGCGACCCGTAAAAGCTGAAGATGATCGTTGTGTCTCTACATGCATCCAAGGCACAGCTCACTAGGTTGAGGCTGTAGAGCACCTGGTGCATACTCTGAGTAACTTCACCGGCATCTTCTCCCTCCTGCCCTTCGCCGTACATCAGCGCCTCAGAAACAGCGACCCCTAAAAGCTGAAGATGATCGATCTTAACCGCTGCGGCACTGTCGGCAGCCAGGGGACGCATTCCAGCAGCTCTCCGACCGTGCTGGGTTTGCTGGCGGAATGCAGGAACGGTGCCGCGAAGAGCGACACCGCTCGTGCGCAATTCTTTTGCCCAGCTCCTGCGCGCCATTCAGTCATTTGGTATGTTCGTTTTCATATTTGAGCTGCTCCTGGGTAGTTCGATGCGTGGAACGCGTCATGAAGAGGACGTCGCCTTACGCCCATGAAATCATGTCAATGACCCATTTAATTTGTTGCAAAAAGTGACATTGCCTGGTTCTTTGCTTGCATCTCTGAGCCAGTGGCTCCTTTCTTGACAGCGCCAGCACTACCCCCAGCCACTGCAGGAGCGTAGTGCCCAGGTCCTGGCTCGTTTTGCAGTGTGCAGCTACATGTCACATGGCTTTCCCCCCCGCCTTTTCGCGCCAGCGCTGGCGCTCCGCCAGCAGGGCGCGACACAGAAACCTGAGCACCTTGACCCTGCTTTCAGGGTTCAGGTCCTGTGACCAGCGTGTAAGCTGGTTGAGCGGGGTGCCGTTTGGCGGTAACATTTCTTCTTTTTGTTTCTTGGGCACTGACTGGCTGCAGCTATTGTGTGTTTTGCAATTTCTGCATATTTTGCGATTGCTCGGTTTTCTGCATCCACATCGCAACGTTTCATGTGAGCTACCAAACATGAATGACCCTTCAATGAAATGTCCCCAAAGCAACTTGCAAAGACAAGGAGTTGAAAGACAAGAAGGGGGGACAACCAAAAAGATGACCAAAGTGGGAGGAGAAGGCACCCAGAGGAACGCGGTGCAACATCCGCACGGCAGAAACCTCAAAGTGCTGTCAGAGCTCGCTGGCCGTTTTTTTTTTTGCTTCATCTGCACGGTGGCGCTCTGCGTTCAGACAGAGCGACTCACTCAGGACCTCGCCAGATGACACGGCAGTACTCAACCAAACTTGTAGTTACAACAAAGCTGCATGGAATCGTTCACACACTCTGTGCATCTCCTTACAAATCTCTGGCCACAAAAATGTCACCTTCATGGCTATCCGGGGGTACGCCCACCGTGGAAAGAGGGGTCAAGCGGCAACGGCCGCCAAAGTAAGCGACCGAGATCGCCAAAGCAGCGACTGGGACAGCCGGAAGCGAGATCGCCCAAAGAAAGTGACGGATCGCCCCACCCCTCAAACCGACGGAGGAGTGCTCCCTGGTACTCCGGTTTAATCGCTACAAGTCCATGGGGGGCGCTAGTTGGAGGAAGGCGGGGAGACGAAGCAAGTGAAGGGTGCAGAGGGCAAGGTGATCAATGGTTCTGATGCAAATGAAGCACCTCCTGCGACACTTGCCGTTCTTAGGCAACGACTGGGCTCTCTCGTGTTGACCGAAGGCAACCTCCTAATGTTATTAAAGATTTTCGACTTCCCCCCAACATAAATGCTGGGCATAGGAAGTGGAAAATCGGACGGGCATTCATTGACTGCTCCCGACATAAATGCCTGACAGAGCTGCCAATGAAATCCTGTCCCATTATGCAACCAATCATCATGATATTGCTTTGTCCTGCTACCTGCTTCTCACACTGAGAAAGTGGTTGACATGTCTGCATGGAGTCACTTATGCCATAGAAAACTTGTCAAATCTACTCTCAAATCAACATTTCTGTGCCAAGCTGGTAACTGTTTGCACTGAGTCAGACACCATCGCAACGTTTCCTGCCAACAGCACAGGCACAGTTGAAAATCTGCTCCAAAAAAGCGCTGCTTGAAAGAATGCTTTGCAAACACACTGCGCGCAAACTGCTGCCCCAGCTCAAGTTTCTACAAGTGCAATTCAAATGGTTAAGCATTCAAAGCGAACACAGCCGAGAAGAGGGAAAGTTCCAGCGACAAGTAGATCAGCTTACGATGCGTGCCGACAAGGCCAGAGAAGAGGAAGGAATAGCTTGCTTGCCTGCTTGCTTGCTAAAGAGAGACCTATATCATGTTGCTGTGGTTTACTGTTTGTTTTTTTTCTGATAGCCCCCCAAGAGTGGGGGGTTTGGGGGGTTGATAACCCTAAACCCTAAAAGCTTTAGGTCTGGGTGGATTAGGGGGCGGGTTTAACAGCTTGCCGCGCGTATGTTGGCGCCGTTATGGATACGAGACAAATGATCTTGCCGCGCGTATGTTGGCGCGTAAGAGGGGGGGCGTTACCGACAAATGATGAGCCCCCCCGATACGAGAAGGCACCAACACACAACTTCTTGCAACACCAGAAACCCTAAATCCCTAAAACCCTAAACCCTAACCCGAAACCACGTTTGCCCAAGACAAAAGGCAAACGTGGACAGTTTGGAGGTTACACGACCAACTGTGAAAACTTTCAACTTTGCAAACTAAGACATTAGATGTACTTTGACTTCAGGAGCTCCGCTAACATGATATACCAGCGATTCCGTACAGGAATCGCTGCATCGCTGTGGAGTGTACACGACACAACAAGACAACTTACTTTAAAGGTCACGAAATAACGTTATTGTCAACATTCTCTTAGACGGACCTAATAATGATACCGGTTTTGCGTCACGCAAAACCGGAAAAGCTTTGGAGTGCACACGACCCAGCTTAACACATATCGTATAAGAGTCATAAACCATGAAGGTCAACTTTCTCTTAGACGGACCTAGTATACCGGTTTTGCGCCCAAGCTAGGCGCAAAACCGGATATGCTGTGAACAAGCGTACGCGACACAGCACTGTGGAGCTACAACGTATGACAGCTCCACAGCCAAAGCTCTGCCCGAGGCTGGACCTCGTCTGTTGATACCGAGTAACCCCAAACCCTGCTGACGATGAAACGTCAAAACGTTGACGTTTCAAAACCTAGAAACATGGAAACTTCAAAACCTGGAAACCTGGAAACCTGGAAACCTAGAAACCTAGAAACCTGGAAACCTGGAAATCTGGAAACCTGGAGACCTTGAAACCTGGAAACCTGGAAACCTGGAAATCTGGAAACCTGGAAACCTGGAAACCGAGAAACCTGGAAACCTGGAAAACTTTGAACTTCAATGTCATTATTTAAATTTCTTTCAACTCAATGCGGAAGCATGTTTTCTCGAGTGATCAAGATCTTGTGTATCTAAAGCGTGGAAACCCAGAAAAGGAAGACAAGGAAAGAAAAGGAAAGGAAAGGAAAGGGAAGAAAAGGAAAGGAAAGAGAAAGAAAGGAAAGGAAAACAAGGAAAGGAAAGGAAAGGAAAACAAGAAACGAAAGGAAAGGAAAAGAAATGAAAGGAGCGGAAAGGAAAGGAAAGGAAAACAAAGGAAGGGAATGAAAAGGAATTGAAAGAAAAGACGGGAGAAAAGGAAAGGGAAGGAAAGGAAAGGAAAACAAAAGAAAGGAAGGACGAGAGAAAAAGGGAAAGGTCAGAAATGGAAAAAGAGAAAAGGATGATAATCATTGTTTGTAGGCCTGCAGCCTGCTACGTTCGAATTTTCTTCAATGTTGAAAAGCTTGGAGTATGTGCAAATGAATCCAACAGCATCAACTGCAAAAACATTTTTTTTGGTTTCTTTAAATCTTGATCAGGACATGAAGGATCTTTTTTTCTCGCCGCTGCCTACTCACCTGCTGGTGTGAAATGTTCAGGCTTCAAATTTCCGCCGATCAAAAGCTGCGTTCCATATGCGACACGGGACATTCCTGTGTAGGCCAACGGCGTCCCAGCGTGCAAGGTCAGATTCTCCCCCCTGCACCTGGGAACGCGGGTAACTGCACCGAGTGCTGTGTGAAACAAAGGCTGCAAATTTTGCAGCAACAGCCACCCTTTTCACACGCGCCAAAATGACCTGCACGTGGTGATGCTGCAAGGGCAATCCCATCGCGCAATACATATGGAAGACCTCTTCCATGTCTTCGCCGAGCAGGCAAAATGCTGGCCTGTCGGATCCGCACTGCGCTTCTACGAAAGTTTCGGCACTGAGATCTATTTCTTTCTTCTTGTGCCTGCAAGTAGATGGGAAATAGTCCTTGACATCACCAGTCGCGACCCAGGATACGAAAAGTGCATGGGCAATCTTGTTGCATTCCCATGGCCAATCCAAGAGACGCGTTGCTGTATAACAACAATGGGATTGAAACTGTCATTTGGTCTGCGCCTTGCAGCTGTATACACATTGCATCCAAAAAAACTGCAACGATTCATTCAGGATCCTGTCTGAGGAGGCAGCCAATTCTTCTTCAATTTGGGAGTGCTCCACAACAACAAGGTATATTTTTGCCAAGTCTGGCAGCCGCACTTGCCGAGGAGCTGCCTGTGATGCCTTCTCAGCTGCTTTCAAAAGGCTACTACTCACGGACATGAACTTTTCAAAGGAGTCCTGCGGGTGCTCTTTCTGCAGAGGTTCTGCAGGTAGATTGGCCACCCGGTCCAAGATCACCTGGATCTGGGAGCACAACATTTCCCAAGGAGTTGCTGGAAACAGTTCACGAAACCATCGACTGCTGAAGATGTTGGAAGGCCAGGACCGCCATGGCTCTCGTTCTGACACCAAGTACTTGTGCTGAACTCCAAGGCTGTCCCAAACAGGTCCTATGCAGTGTTTGACAAACAGCTGCCATTGTTTGACTTTCTGTTGCTGGCTTCTGTGGCCCTCAGTGCGGTCGAACACTTCGAGGAAAATGTACGCGCGCAATCTTGCGCGCGTCAATGCCACGTAACGCCAAGCAGGCGACAGTAGATGGTTGCCATGATAAGTGATGTCTGTGACCGACCGCCTGGGTATCATCACGAACACCAGGTCTTATTCTGAACCGCCCACAGCCCCTGGCAGAAAGAACCGCATCTTGCGTAACATGTTGCGGCCTTCATCTGTTACTGCGATGCCAAACTGCGCAGCCATCGAATCCACGGATGCGAGGCAAAGTTCTTCTATCCGAGCTTCCAAAAGAAGTTTTTGAACAGAAAAAACGAAAAGAAACGAGAAGAAACGAGAAGAAACGAGAAGAAACGAGAAGAAACGAAAAGAAACGAGAAGAAAAGAGAAGAAAAGAAAATAAAAGAGAAGAAAAGAGAAGAAACGAGAAGAAACGAGAAGAAACGAGAAGAAAAGAGAAGAAACGAGAAGAAAAGAGAAGAAAAGAGAAGAAAAGAGAAGAAAAGAAAAGAAAAGAGAAGAAAAGAGAAGAAAAGAGAAGAAAAGAGAAGAAAAGAGAAGAAAAGAAAAGAAAAGAGAAGAAAACAGAAGAAACGAGAAGAAACGAGAAGAAACGAGAAGAAACGAGAAGAAAAGAGAAGAAAAGAGAAGAAAAGAGAAGAAAAGAGAAGAAAAGAGAAGGAAAGAGAAGAAAAGAAAAGAAAAGAGAAGAAAAGAGAAGGAAGAGAGGAAACAAGAAGAAACAAAAGGAAACGAGAAGAGCCGAGAAGAAAGGACGAAAGGAAACCGAACGGGGAAGAAAAGCGTCCCGAGCGAAAAAAATTAAATAAACGAAAAAACGCTTGCTAAGGAATTGCACCCGAATTCATTAGTACATCTTCGTGCGCGCGTTTTCGCGCGTACTTTTTTTCCACACTGGTTTTTCCGTGTTCCGGGGCCCCCCCTGGGGGGATTCGATCCGAGAACCCAATTTGCTTGTAAGGCTGGGCGCGGGCAACGTTTTGTCGGAGAGCTGGGCCCGCGCGCCGAAAGCTAACCAGCCTCGTTAAATTTTTTTTGGATGATGCTGCTGATGATGATGATACTGAAGATGTTGATGATGATGATGATGGTGATGATGATGATGATGCACTGATGGTGATGATGGTGATGATGATGATGATGATGATGAGGATCATGATGATAATGATGATGATCATGTTGATGATGATGATCATGCCGAGATGATATGATGATGGTGACAATGATGATCATCATGATGATACTGATGATGTTGACGATGGTGATAATGATGATGATAATGATGATGATGAAGATGTTGATGATGCTGATAATGGGGATGATGATGTTCATGATGATGATGGTGATGATGATAATGATGCACTGATGGTGATGATGGGGGTGATGATGTTCATGATGATGATGGTGATGATGATGATGATGCACTGATGGTGATGATGGTGATGATGATGATGAGGATCATGATCATAATGATGATGATCATGTTGATGATGATGATCATGCCGAGATGATATGATGATGATGATGACGATGATGATCATCATGATGATACTGATGATGTTGATGATGATGATAATGATGATGATGGTGATGATGATGCATGATGATCATGATGAATGATGATGACAATTAAGATGATGATGATGATGACGATGATGATCATCATGATGATACTGCTGATGTTGAAGTTGATGATAATGATGATGATAATGATGATGATGCATGATGATGATGATGCATGATGATGACAATGATGATGATGATGATGATGATGATGATGTTGATGATGATGATAATGATGATCATGGAACAATGATTACGAAGATAATGATGATAAAAATGAGTATGATGAATGTTGATGATGAAAGGTTGCTGATAATGATGCTTATGATGAAAACCAAATTGGAAGGATGATGATAAGGATGAAAGTGATGAATGACGAAGATGAAAAGATGATGAAGATGATGATGATGATGATGATGATGGTGATGATGATGATGATGAGGATGATGATGATGATGACGATGATGACGATGATGATGGTGATGATGATGATGATGTTGATGATGATGGTGATGATACTGATGAATATGATAGAATGACACCCTGATAATGATAATGTTGGTGATGATGATGATGATGGTGATGATGATGATGATGATGCTGGACAATTCCGAAGAAAACGGTAAAAGAGGATAAGAGTACTATGACAAAATGATTTAACGAGGTATGATAGTTCAGCCCCCCAAGAGTGGGGGGTTTGGGGGGTTGACAACCCTAAACCCTAAAAGCTTTAGGCCTGGGTGGTTGGGGTGGGATAAAAGGCTCGCCGCGCGGTGTGTTGTTGCGCAATTTGAGGGAGGGGGGCCGTTAAAGACAAATCATGAGGCCCCCCGATAAGATCGCACAACAACACACAACATCAATGACACTTAGTAACCCTAAACCCTGCTGACAAGCCCAAAACACAAACGTTGACGTTTCCAGGTTTCCAGGTTTGACGCACAAACGTTGACGTTTTCAGGTTTCCAGGTTCGACGCACAAACGTTGATGTTTTCAGGTTTTCGGGTTTCTAGGTTTCCAAGTTTCTAGGTTTGCAGCTTTCTAGGTTTCAGGTTTCTAGGTTTCAGGTGTCTAGGTTTTCAAATTCCAGGTTTCCAGGTTTCCAAGTTTGCAGGTTTTAGGTTTCTAGGTTTCCAGGTTTCAGGTTTCTACGTTTCCCGGTTTCCAAGTTTGAGGTTTCCAGGTTCAAGGTTTCCAGGTTTCTAGGTTTCTAGGTTTTCAGGTTTCCAGGTTTCTAGGCTTCAGGTTTTTTAGGCTTCAGGTGTCTAGTTTCCAAATTCCAGGTTTCAAGGTTTCCAGGTTTCTAGGTTTCTAGGTTTTCAGGTTTCCAGGTTTCTAGGTTTCAGGTTTCTAGGTTTCCAGGTTTCTAGGCTTCAGGTTTTTTAGGCTTCAGGTGTCTAGTTTCCAAATTCCAGGTTTCAAGGTTTCCAGGTTTCTAGGTTTCTAGGTTTTCAGGTTTCCAGGTTTCTAGGTTTCTAGGTTTTCAGGTTTCCAGGTTTCTAGGTTTCAGGTTTCTAGGTTTCCAGGTTTCTAGGTTTCAGGTTTTTTAGGTTTCAGGTGTCTAGGTTTCCAAATTCCAGGTTTCAAGGTTTCCAGGTTTCTAGGTTTCCAGGCTTCTAAGTTTCCAGGTTTCTAGGTTTCAGGTTTCTAGGTTTCCAGGTTTCTAGGTTTCAGGTTTTTTAGGCTTCAAGTGTCTAGGTTTCCAAATTCCAGGTTTCAAGGTTTCAGGTTTCAGGTTTCCAGGTTTGCAGGTTTCTAGGTTTCTAGGTTTTCAGGTTCCAGGTTTCTAGGTTTCCAGGTTTCGAGGTTTCAGGTTTCTAGGTTTTCAGTTTTCTAGGTTTCCGGGTGTCTAGGTGTCCAGGTTTCCCAAGGTCCTCAAGCCCCAAAGTTGGACTTCTAAACTTCAACATTTGGGAGTTCAAACCTTTAAAAACTTTAGGTTTCCAGTTTTCCAGGTTTCTAAGTTCAAGGTTCCCAGGTTTCCAGGATCCCTAAGCCTTTCAAGACCTCTGAGCATCAAAGACTTCGCACGTGCAGTAAAACATTCATAGCAACCAAAAGCGGGACAACTGGCGAACCAAAGTTGTAGCACAAGGGTCATATCAACCAAAAGCGGGACAACTGGCAAACCAAAGTTGTAGCACAACATTCATATCAACCAAACTGCCATCAGTGTTTGATCAAGGATTGCTTGCTTGAAACTCCCGACCTGCCTCCAGGCACTGCATGCAAAACACATACAACCCCGCACTGTATGTAGCGGCGCGTTGCAAATGCTGATGCAACTCCTCGTTGGACACGAACTGGAAGACCCGAAGCATGGCCGTCTCCGCATCGATGTCCTGGTTGTGGCCTTGCAGGCACGTGCAAGCTTCTAGGAGCTCATCATTCAAAGCCGCGGTGAGCTGTGGAATTCCTGAGCGCTAGTGATCTTCTTCTACGTACGGAAGGAGGCCCACTCCTTGTTGGATGCTTCCTGCAAGCATTGATATCCACTTCTCTGGTCTGCTGCAAGCCTCGTGGATCGATGCCACGAGCTTGCTCGCCATTGTGTTGACATCCAGGACCTCGAAGTCGGAACGGGCACCCGACCACGCACGAAGATGGCACCTTGTTCTGATGGATACGGTCGCAATACCGAATTGTGAAACCATTCTCCCAGTGGCACTGCCCTGGGATTCTTCGGGTCTTGTCCTTTCCACGGCATCCACGTGCTGGTTTTTGTGCCCTTGCCCATGCCCGACTTGCCCATGGATGCGGCTAGGTGCTGGAAGTGTCGGCGAGTTGAAGCTTCAAACGCTAACGCAGATGACCGCAGTAGTGAAGAAACTGTTCATGCTTTTAACGTCATTTGTTTCCAAAGCTGCAATGAATGCGTGCATCCTCTTTCTTTAACTTCTTACCTTCAGAATAATCATTACAAGAAGTCGGCAAGGTGATGGAAAAAAGGAGGCTCAAGTTTCACCGCGACTCTTTTTCTTGTCCCATGCAGTTTCCTTTGAAATCTCCGACACGGTGGCCTGATGCATTGTCTGTGATGCAACAGGTCTGGAAGGTTGCAATTTCATCTTCCTCACCTTGAAAAGGCGCGTTTTATGACAGTTGACTTGTCATGATGTCGTTGATGTCTTCTGTTGTATGTTTGGGCGCATGCTGCTCGAACCAAATGTCAACAACCATCTATGATAACGCGCCATGTCAACAGCCCATTGCATGACAACACACCATGTCAATGCCACTTGCATTGCGACAATGCATGTTAAAATGGACCTTTGCACCATAAAACGGCATGTCAACGTTTTCACAACAATGGCACCCATCCAGATCGAAGATGAACGCACTGCTCGATATGGAGCAGTAGCCTCCAATACGCTACAACTCGTTCTGACACCACATTGTTGACGTGGCCAAAAGCAGCTTGGTGGATGAGTACTTCGTCGGGGTCATAGCTAATGTAGTATACTAAATCCCGGATCAACACATATGCTGGGCGGTCTGCATTCAGGTATTCTATGACATCATGATCTTTCAGCCATGTCTGCAGCTGCCGCAAGGCATTAAGTGACACTCTTTGCTCAAACAATCCCACCAGGTATGAATGAAGCATCAGCTTGATGGGAAATCTTCTTTGAGGCGCCGCTGACTCCTGTGTTTGCGTTCCGATCGAACGGACCGCTCTCACTGCATCTGTCCTGCTATCGGAAAAAAGTGTGTGTGTGTGCATGATACTGCATATCATTATAAGCATTTGCCTGATAATGCTTGCGTGAATGAGCATTTGCATGATAATGCGTGCGTCAATAAGCAATTGCCCCTGATAATGCATTTTCATCACTAAGAATTTGCCTTGCAATGCACTTCATCACTAAGCATTTCCTGTCCTTGGTGACACTGGAGAAGTTGACGGGCTCCTGTACATGGAGACATGAACGCAAATGTGCGTGAAAGGCATCTGACTGAGGCTCTTGCGGGGTGTCAGCCTCATCGCACCATGGTCCACGCTTTGGCGGCATTAGCCGTGATGTTTGTGTCCTTGAGGTTGACAAAGGTGGCACATCGTTGGTTAAAATTCATCATACTTCATCAAAATTAATACAAGATATCATGAGTTATCATCATGTTTTAGCGACATTTATCCGTGAGACATAATCACCATTTTGACAAGTGTCCTAAATATAGGTTTTGGGATATCAAAAAGAGCTATTTTAGGACACTTGTTAAAATGGTGGTGTCAAAGGGTCATGGAGGCTTCTGAAAACCTAACACCTGTGCTTTAAAGAACTTGCAGAAGATGATTCCACACAAAAGTTAAGGTGAAAAAGTTGCAGCCTGTCCGATAGCTCATCAAAACAAGCAACTTAGCTCAGAACTGTGCTTCTTGGAATATGTCTTGAAAAAAAGGGCACCTAAACGACGATGTCAATTGCCAAACCACTCTGGACGATTCCTCTCATGATCGCACACTTTTGGAACAACACAATTCGAAAAAACTTGACTGAGCTTCCAGCAGCACGGGTTGTTGTCACAAGATAAAAAGGAAAAGAGGACAGCGGAGTTTCACAACCAGACCACAGGTTGACATCCATATCTATACAAAAAAATGTATCTCATACATATAAATATATATATATATATATATATATGTATGCACTATGTTTCTACTCTTTCACTGTATCTCTCTGATTCAAGTTTTCTTCCATTGTCCATGTGATGCCTGGCTGAGTGCAACAGTGATAAACGTTGAAACATCTGTTTAAGTCTTTCATCTTTTTCTCTCAGATCACCGCAATTGATGCAAAGCTTATGCATTGAGCCGCTGAAGAATGCATCCGGGTGATCAAGATTAAATTTGGCCTCGCAATCCTGCTAAAACAAGACAAGAAAAAAAACACAGCTTCTGCAACAGAGAAGGATGGAGAGAAGTCGAATTCAGGCACAAAAAACATCATTGTTTCTAGGATCGGGCGGGTGACGTCTTCCGAGTCGCAAAAAACCTCTTAGCTTTGCATGCACAGTTTGTCAACTAAATACCGTTGGATCTTCTCCTGTTGTGATTTTTTGTACCGCCCTGCCCCCCCCCTTCCTTGCAACCATGCAGCATGCGACGTTGAGCATGTTAATGTAGTGCGCCTGCAATCCATGTTTTTGTTTCATCTGCGAAAGACCACTTGTTAGTTTTTATTTGCAATGATTACTTCTAAGACATAGGCACACACAACTACTTTGCAAGGTTTCTAGTTTTCCAGGTTTCTAGATTTCCAGGTTTCTACGTTTCCAGGTTTCTAAGTTCAAGCAAGGGTGTAGTTTTCCAGGATCCCTAAGCCCCCCAAGATTGGGGGGTTGGGGGCCAACCTTGGAACCTCAACGTTTGGGGGTGCAACCTTGGAACCCTTGGAACCTTAATCTTTAGGGTGCCCAACCTTGAAACCTCAAGGTTTGGGGGGCCAACCTTGGAACCTCAACGTTTGGGAGTCCAACCTTGGAACCTCAACGTTTGGGGGTTCAACCTTGGAACCCTTGGAACCTTAACCTTTAGGGTGCCCAACCTTGAAACCTCTAAACCCCAACCCTAAACCAGAAACCCTAAAACCCTAAACCAGAAACCCTAAATCCCTAAATCCCTAAAACCCTAAACCAGAAACCCTAAATCCCTAAAACCCTAAACCCTAAAACCATAAACCCTACAACCTATGTACGCACTTGTGACACTGCTTAAGTCTGGGCGAACGGCGCCGACTGACCCTAATATTACCATAAAGGTATTCACATACCATATACTACCATATACCATATAATGTAATATTACCTATATGGTATGGGGTAATATATGGTATACTCTAATTAGCTATTTCTAGTAATGAACCAACTGGAAATGGTGGTATATGGTATATGGTGATCAAATAGGGAGCCCCAACAATAGTTGGTTTATTGCTAGAAATGGTTGATACCTAGATGATTTGGGGTACCCCTAGTAGGTATATGCGAGTGGGTCAAACCACTGGGGACCCCAAGAACCAGTGGTTTATTTTATAGATTTCCATTATAGCCATGGCCATATTGGGAGTCCATAATTTTGACCCAGGCCCATACCCATATCTGTATATTTGTAATTATGCATTATATCTGCAATTGGATCACACTTTAATGTGGAGAAACATTCTCTTTATAGATGATGCATATTATATATTTCGATATCATATACAGATCTACAGAATCTTGTGGATCTCTCGCCGCCAAACGAACGAAATGAGAGATCAAGCTCCATACTTTTTTTCTGGTAGCCCTGGTCTGGATGCCGCTTCGCATCACTGTTATCCCAAATTGTCATGAGCTTTCGCTCATCATAAGTCCATCTACCCCTGGGCTTCCTCGGCCATATCTGGTATAGGCTAGGCTATACCAGAATTGCTCGCCTATAAACGGTTTTGCTCGACCATACCGGGGTAATCGCTCGCCTATACCGGCAACACCCTCTCGCCTATACCGGCAACACTCTCTCGCCTATACCGGAAAGACCCAGGGCCTATACCGGCAAACGCCTATTTGACCTAACAATACAGATCCTCATTCCAAAATCGGGTTCCTGTTGGAACTGAATATGACATGTTTTGATTGGAAACTATTTTGCTTTATGTGTTTTCACACAAGTGGGACCGTGGACACTCCGTGGACAAAGCGTGGAACGCACATCTGAGGACGTGGAACGTACATTGGGGGACATGGAACGCACATGTGGGAGCCTGGACTGGGGGTCCGGAAATGCATCATAAAATCTGTGATTTTTTTCATCTACTCTTTGGCTCAGAGTGCGCTGTGTGTGTGTGTGCAACAAGTGTTGGATAATTGATGGCGGGTCTTGATGATAACTTGAACAAATTTTCCATGGATCCCTTGAACATATAAGGCCGGGTAATGAATTGCTCGCCTGTACCGGGAAGCTATGCTCGCCTATACCGGGAAGTATGCTCGCCTATACCGGCAATACCCTCTCGCACATACCGGGAAGACTCCTGGTATATCCCAGCAAACCCTGGTATAGGCTAGTAGTGCTCGACCATGGCAGAAATGGTCTTTGGAGTCTTGGGGCTACCATAGATAGCGAATTACAACGAATCACCATCATAACGTAGATCTACCGTAACCACATATCTCCGATCCCATGTTGGTTCTCCGGAAGTTTATTGGTTCGATGGTAGGACCCTTGTCCGGTTGAGCCCTTCCCAAGGCCCGCCGTGCGCAGCCCTGTCCTCCCTGCTGGCCCGCCATTTTGGTAGCGAAGGCTTTCGATGACTTCCTCGGGGGGCTGGGCAGCTTGTGAAGTTTCATCCAGGGTGGAAATGATGATTGAAACCATGACCTATAGTAGCAAAGATATGATATGTTTATATATGTTTCTGTTTCATGGGCTAACCGTCAAACCGCTCATATCAACCATGGAAACCAAATGCATGAGAAGAATGGAAAGGCTGCTCCATTGCAACACCTTCCGTCAAACTGACACGTTTGAATGGAATTTTCTGCATCGACAATTGGAAATGTCACCAAGCACCTACCAAATTGCCCGCTTTGGACAAACAAACATGGTGACCTTCCTGCTAGATGGAGGAGCATCTACAGCATACCTATGTGGTGACTAGATAGTTGATCAACACTAGCTGACATCGCTCCGCCCGAAGGGCTGCTGAGGCGAGATGTGGAACCGACCCTTCAAACACAAGCAGGAACTGAACAGCCCTTGGATCGGCCATGACTCTGTAGTGCCTTGGATCTGCAAATACTATCTGAGTCATAAGCGTTCAGCACCCGGCAGGGCAAAAACCACCAGCTATCCTCGACGTTCATCGCCACCGGTGCAAGGGAACCACCATCTGTGGTTCATTAACGGATCAACCCGCAACGGTGTAGGACTACAACGGTGGCAATGCTTAACTTCAAAGGTCTACACCTTACGTATTATAAGGTAGGCGAACTAACCGTCAAGTGTTCACCATAAATGTAGCCAGTTCTCCAAGTACTGTAACCATGACTGACTATCATAAACCATCTTTGACCAACCCGGGAACCTCCAAGTAGTCTAACCAATCAAACCACGACTGACCATAGAACCAAAAATAACCATCCATCATAAACCATCATAAACAATCAACAACCATCACCATCCGCTCTCCGAGAGTCCAGGGTATTCTCCAAGTGCACCGTGCTCTTTGCATTGCGAACCTGGTTTCGGGCAGTACCAATTTCTGCCAGGGCTGCGGCCATGGCGCAACGAATCGCTCGAGAGCCGTGGCACAACTCGACGCTGAAGTTGCGGCGGGGTCCAATGCGCTGTGGCGGATGGAGGACATCAAGGGGTAGAGGTCGGATGATTCTCAGGTTGCACAGGATGATGTTAACGATGGTTTCACTAGTAGACATCAGATTCCTCCAAACGTGGATGGTTTCAGTAGAACTCTGCTTATTAGGGTTTGGGTGCGCCATAGGAATGGATGCAGCAAGAAATCTGCTGCGCAAATGAGTGTAAATCTTGTTGATTAGATTTTCAACCTCATCATGACGATCCGTCTACCAAGGCGAGACTACTCACCCAACAATAACTCTTCTGAACGAAACAATCTGTGGGTATGAGACGATAGGAAAACCCAATGCATCCATCTACCTACCTGCTTGTCTTTCTTCCATCTATTTATGAATGTCAGATCTGCAAATACAAGTACACGCTTGGAAGCAACACACCAGCGCTGTTGGCGAATGGGTGCTGCATGGCTATGTGCAGCACTCATGGCATGTCATGGCTCCTGTTCGCTTCTCCGTCTCCGTGACGGAGCCACAAGCGCCACGTGGCAACGCCGTTCCAGCTGCCTCTCACCAGCTTTGTGGCATAGATGTAGCCATGTCCTGGGACTGCGGCCCATGCTCCAGGGTTGATGCACTGACAAGCTACCCTTATATTACATGTCGTGAGAACATTAACAATCATTGAGGCAATAGATATTGGCAATATTTTGCATATCAATATGTTGGTTCAGATGAGAAGGTTAAACAACGTAAGATTGCAGTGAAGTCAATATGGGTATGTGCCAAAATAGTGGTAATAGTGGTACCCCCAAAACCCATGGCTTTCCATGTAAAATTATCATTTTTGGTGGGGCCCATTGGTTACCCGTCATGGCTTGACACATACCCATATATGGTGGTTTCTCAAAATAGGGGTAGGAATAAACCAAGCATTTTGGATGTCCCCTATTTTGAGGAATCCCCATATGGCTGTGGGTCAAAACCCTGTACCGCTGGTTTCCATCATTGACCATTGTTTTTTCCCCATTGTTGTTGCCTAATATTGATGGTCAATATTGACCCATAGCCATATGGCTACCCTGGAAGTTGTTTTACAGCTCCGGGTCAGACCCACCGACGCCGATCCGTGAGTGAAACCGCTTCCATCCCAGCATCTTCCAGCAGCTTCCAAAGCCTGGCACAGCGTGGGAGTTGCTGTGATGAAGCAATGAGTGATGGGTGATGAACATGTTTTTGACCACTATGGATTACCAGTTGGTGGTTTCACCCCCTATGAAACATATTCGTCAACCAACCAGTTGTTAATAACTACGAGGGAAAATAAAAAACGTGAATGACACCACCAAACAGATTATAATACAGCTCATGGTGAATGGTCCATGGTTGATGGATGATGGTTGATGAATAATTGGTCACTATGGATTGTAATCCAGCTTATAGTCATTGGTAACCAGCTTGAATGACCAAACACTTGGTGTATGAAAACAATTATTGAAGTACCTAAAGTATATGAATGACAGTAACCATAACTATGCCTTGGTGTAGAATAGTTAAAATCTCATTCACCGATCAGTTGGTTCATAGTCGTTCAGTTCACCCATAAGTGATGGCTGGTGACATTCTATTTATCAATCAGTCATTGAACCATCAATAATCATCAAATATCATCACGCAGCAATCATCACCGACGGTGACCAACCAATGCATCAGAGTGGTTTATGATCAACTGATTAAGCATCACGATGTTCAATCGACTGGTTGGTGGTTGAACCACCCCTATGAAAAACATAAGTCAACTCAAGAAACAATTTCGTATCCATTTGGGAAATAACAAATGCTTGAAACCACCAACCAGTCAATACCTCTCTAGCCAGTATTGATCATGAGCCATCGTCAACCACGACTGGTCACTGTTGATGACTATCATCAGCCATTAACAAATATTGACTTTTCCTGTTTCAGGATCAAACCCAACAACATATCTGTTTATCAATCAATTGATTACCATCAGCCATTGATCAAACAGTGGTGGGTGGTTACAACATATAGCTGTGGGTCAAAACCCCGTACCCCCCAGCATTAACCATACTTTTCCCGATTCTTGCAGGTGATATCCCCCATGAAAAGTTGGGTGACTAATATTGACCCAGCTCGCCATATCTGCGGTAACTCCGAATGTTCGCTTTCCCTTTCACCATCCAAGTGGATGGTTGCGCTCTGTCTGGGAGCGTTGCATGGCTCCGGATTTCTTCCGCATTACTTGGCTCCGAACCAATGCGAATCCCATCCTTCCGGAGATGTTAGGCTTGTTGCCAGGGTTCAACCAAGGTTATAAGTTATCAACCCTTGGAGGTAGCTTACAACCCCCTGTAGCCTGTAACTATGACCCCAAGTCGGCTCCGAAGAAGTACTAAACTCATATTTCTCCGGGAGCCTTTGTCAGCCAGGGATGAAACAACTTGAACGGGTGAGGCATCATCATCCTCGATCTTTTCTGGATTGCTCTACTAATAGTGGTTAGAAACCAGCCAGCGTATGGACACTTACTTGTGCTTAATGATGGTTGATGATCGTTCACGATGGTTCATCATGGTTGATGATGGGTAATGATGGTTAACTCAACGATGGTTCATGGTAAACTGCTTCTTTCAGGACTTTGAGCGGCATCCCATGTAGTGAGGTGTTCCCCTTTCAACTAGTGGCAAGAGTCTATGGCAGTCTCTGTGGGGTTTGGTAACCAACTGTACTACAAGCCTCAAAAAATGAGGGTGTAGTTTTGTTGCCAACACCGATCATCCGAAGACCTAGCCCATGAAGTGGTCAGCTCATCCCACCAGAAGAGCGATGGCCAACATGAGGGGTATTCCATGAAGTGGTACTTGGATTTATGTACCGGTTCCATAATGCCATCATTGCATAGTCACATTATATGGTATTCCCGCAATGAATGGCATTCCCAGTAGATGGTGTTCCCATTATATCATATGCAATTAATATGGCACCCCATGATATACCGTATATATTCATAATATCTAGGCCGTATAGGTACTGCATCATATTCCATACGGTTACAAGGACAGCCCCCTAATTTTAGCTATATATGGTAGTTTAAAAGCAAGATGCATTATATAACTAGGGTAACTACCAGTTAAATGGCTTAATAACCAAGTTAAAACTAAGGGGTGGCCACCAACTGTGCATCAAATAAACCATCTGGCCAACATCAAAATTCGCTTTGCCCATGCTTCGAACAGCAGCAGTTTGCACCCATGGCTAACGTCATCAGCCAGGATTCACCACTGATCCATAGTTCACCACCATTAAAACTTGAGATCCACATGGCTATGGGTCAATATTCACCATCAATAGTAGGCAACAATAATGGGGGAAACAATGGTTATACAACCGCATCCCTATTGCACTTCGCAGAGTTCACATCGTCAGGCTCTACTATCTGTAGCTCGGAGTGTGAAGAGAGCTGAGCAAACCAAGATCCAGATTCAATCACAAGATTCACACTTCGATCACCAGAATGTTATCGGCCAGCTTGGCCTCGTCCAATCTTTGTGGAGAGGCTTTCAAGTACCTGCCATGGCGAAGACTGTGGAACTCAGCTTCAGTCACTGCACATGGTCAACCATAAAGCATCTATCAACTTGTCAATGTTCACTGGTTGACCATCAATCGCCATAATCAACCTGATTCAGTTTGGCTTGGCAATGGTTCAAATGAGTTTCATTGCTCACCCGCGTGATGCTGAAGCTCGAAGCTGTACCGTTGCGCGCCAGTCACCGTGATGCCCCTGCAACTCGTGGTCGGTCAACGCCGTGAAGCATGGAACAAATCCTTATGGGTTCAAGCAATCCACTTCGCACAGCACTTGAACAAGTTGACACATCTGATTTTGTTCGAAATTAATGTATTTCTTTGAAGTAAAAGGTGCTAAAATACTAGACTATGCTCGTTGTCGTCATGCAATGTTGGTCAGAGTTTTGAACGAAATCATCTGGTCTTTCAGATGCTTCCAAAACCACAAAGGGAGTTGCTGACCCTCGTCTGCTTAGTCCTTCCCCTTGAACCTTAACACAGGGATCAAAATCGGGATTGATAACCCAGGTTTGGCAACCATGTACAGAGTCTACAAGAATCAATCAACCAAACTATCTAGATAACTGATCATTAGTAAAACACTTCGATCTGATCGCCCTTGTCCTTACGAGGTATTCCTTCGTATTTCTCGTTGCCACTTGCTATATGCATGTTCGCCTCATTTGGAGATGTCGTGCTTATCATGACCGACAATCTTGAAAACATAGGATGTCCACACTGGATGACAGTTGGAGTTCTTTAATGCACGTCTTCTCCAGGGTGCTCTGACGCCGGGGTGTAGACACAAAAACAGCCCGATGGAGTATTCCTCCACTGGTATTTTTGGTGACAAAGATCAGGTTAGGCATTTGATGCCTCGTAAGCTCTGAGTGTTTTTGTTCAAACTTCAGCAAAAATTGAGTAATGGCAGAATCAACCACCCCCAGTTCACCTGAAATCCTGGTGGTTTACCGTATGGGGTTTTAAAAACTGTAAGATCTACCATTATTATGATGCAGCTGCAAACCCAGCTGCAATGGGACCCATCACCAGCTATGCTGGCGAGGAACGAATGGCTGCAGCTGGATGAGCTGTCGCTGACAGAACCCCTGCATTTCACCTGATCAACCTCTGCCCCACCCGACGGGTCACATTTGGATGGTATCGTACACGACAGGTTCCTGGCTGGGGGGGCCCATTGTCAACCTCCAGCCGTGTCAGATTTGACAGTCGACCAGGAGTGGACGACTATGAACCAACATATCCAATCAACACTACATAGGCAAACAAGGCAATTGACAGTAAACCATGGTCAACCACACTAATGGCTCATCTTGGGTGTGCACGTTTTCGTTGCGTTCCTGACCGCGGCTTCGAAATGTTGAAGCAAATTGTCATCCCACATACGCAGTAAGCTTTTGGATCATGATCAAACACAAGGCAAAACACTGTGCTTATGTATCAAATGGAAAGCCACTATTTCTAGGAGTTTCATTTGTCTTCCCTTTTACCTGATCATGGGTCTTGAGCTTTGAGCTTTGAACAAATGCAACAAAAAACGCGCACAAAAACCAATATGATTCAACTACTCATGCAACCTGAGTGGAGGCCAGGTATCCGCATGATCCTGAATGTTTGTGAATGCCGTTGCAACTTGTTCACAAGAAAAACTATGGCCCCTTACTGACTAGCTCCAATAGCAACAAGAAGAATAAGCATTATCAACCATTAGTAATGAATCATTAATCAACCATTCATTCATGTTCACTAAGCATTAGTTTCATCATTGATGGCTGGTAATGATGGTATCCATGGTGATTGAATCCATGGTTTCATCAATTAATGGTGATTCAACTGGTATATGAATGAAACCATTAACTAATGATCCATCGTTTCACCACTAATTGATGATTGTAATTGACAATTGATTAAGTTTCACCACTTCTTGTAGCTCCTTAGCTCCTCCTTTTTCTGGGCTATATGGAAACCCCTGGCTCCAAATCGCTCCCTCACCAGCCAGCCAGGCTCCAACTGGAGTCCGTACCGTGACCCTGATCCTCGACGCACACATGGCTCGTCCTGCACGTTGAACTCCGCTTGCAAATGACGCGCCAACAGGTGCACCTGCAGCGATGTGAGCGAGCCAACTGGCTTGAGAAACGAGGGCGATGGGTGGGTTCAAGGTGGTTCGAGGTGGGCCCCCTTACTTAGCTAAGATGGCTTGTAACTAGGGTAAGTACAAGTTATGGTAGATATAACTATAACTAAATGGCTTAGCTTATTAATCAACTTGTAACCATGGAGGCCCACCTTGTTGATAAGTTGATCATGGCTAAGAACGGCGAATTCTTGTCAAACATCATGCTTGGTAGTTGTTCATAATGGCTAAGAACGGCGAATCAGTGCCTATTGATGCTTGGTAGTGTCATTAGTGGCTAGTGATGGTTGATGGTGGGAATGCTCAGAGTTGTAGAGAACCAAGAGGAATCAACGAGGATGGGTCCAGAGCTATCCAGGAAAGGGGTAGATAAACAATACAATCTGGTAAACTCACCTGGAACTGGAAAATTCTCCATGAATAGCTTGTTTACCTATCAAAACTCGTGATTTTTTGCTTTCAGCTTAGTTTGTGGAACAAATCCAGACAGCACCTCTTACATTCAAAACTTTGGAATGTGAACAGCCACAGAGTACTGCAACGGGTGAGCTGCCTCGTCGCCAAACTAATAATTGATACTGGCAACAAGGCACTATGGGGCTATCACCCGGCTGCGCATTGGGTGACAAAGAAGGTTTTTAGCGCAATTTGTACATGTATGTACTTTTATTTAAACAAGACATATAAATAAATAAATATATATATATATTATATATAAATGAATTTATACATGTCTTTCTATACATGCAATATAAACATATATTCATATACATGTTTCTATCTAAACATATATTCATATACATGTTTCTATCTGTGAATAAGTACATATATACATACCAATACACATTGAAACCGTACACTTATGATGGTTTCTCAAGTCATAGGGGTACCCCTGAAATCATCCCATAGAAACCATTTGGAGTCATATCTGATTCCAACATGACGCCAATGCAGCTGCTTGGCACTACCAGTGGTGGTGTGTCACACGGCCACTGGCAAGCCATTTCGAGTCATAAACCAAGGATTTTGGGGTACCCCTCATTCTGAGAAACCACCAGATTGGTCTTATTGCTGCTAATCATCTCCGATCATTATCTACTATAATGGCTATAAAACCACATCAAAACCATATCGAAATAATTTCAAAACCATATGTCTGACCCGGTGTCCCTGTTAGTCGCTGCGGCACCGCAGCTTGCCGGTGGGATTCTTCTGCATCCAGCAGCAGCGGGATGGCCTTGCCGGAGCCGAGCGGCTGTGACAGGAGGGCTGTATAGCTGGGTTCATGAAGTGGTAAGTTGGTTAGCAATGGTTTAATAGTTGGTCAATAGCAATGTTTACCAATGGTTTGCAATGGTTCGCAAGGGTTAGCAACGGTTAATGGTTGGTGAATCAGTGGATAAGTTGGTTGGAAACAGTTGGTTATCATTATTAGATGGTTGTTACCTGGACAATCGTTGGTTGATAGATGATTGATAGTTGGATACTGGTAAGCAGTGGTTGGAAATGGTTGACAATGGTTAATAGTTGGTGAATCAGTGGATAATAGTTGGTAATAGTTGGTTGACAGTTGCGATAATGAGATGATGAATTAAGATGGCTAATACGCTGGTTAACTACGGTTGACAAGCTTCTTCATAATGGTTGATAGTGGCTTAGGTTTCAAGTTCATAGTTGTTCATTAGCTGGTTTGGAGTGAGTGTGCAAAAATATTGGTTGACAAGCTGATCAATAAAATAAACTTGTTTACCATGGATATAAAATGATTTAAATTGTTGATATGGATTTGTCATACTGCTGAGTACCACTTAATCATAAGTTCGTTCATCCAACCATTATACCCCAAGTCGAGACCAAGAGAGCATCACAACCGCAAACCCTTCTTCCAACGGGATTATTGTTCGCGTCTGGAAGGGGTTCAATGTTGTTTACTCGTATGACGTATTCCCAAGTACAGAAGTGTCCAGTATGCGTCCGAAATGGTTTGCAATACCAAGGGGAAGCGATTGTTACTATGAGCAAATGGTAAGTTGCATTGTAGTTCAAAGTCCTTCCATCAGTATGTTTGCGCTATGAACCATCAACCATTCAAATCCTTTGTAGTAAACCAGTCGATTTAGCAGTTTATCAACCATGGTGTAACAACCACATGTTGTTTTTGCAAACCATTCTATCAAGCATTCTAGAAAATCCTTTGTTTCCATTAATCAACCATTCTTTTGCAACAACACTTCTCGTGAAACTTCTCTGGTGAAATGCCCGGTTTTGAGCATCAGCTTATCATGGTGATTGCGTTTTCACGCCATGTCATCCCCCAACCATGACCAATGGCCGACCGGCCATGGTGTGCAGGCTACAAAGGGACATGGTGCCATGGGAAAAACGTTACACTAGCATAACCCAACTACCAAAGTGTGATTCCTTCCTGAAGACCAGCTGGTAGAGATGTTGAGTGTCAAAATGTGAGGCATCAACATGCTGACCATATTTCAGCAACAAACAACACTGCAAAACAAGCTTGAAGGAAGACACTCTCATGTCTTGGCGAGTGAATACAATATGGCTGAATGATCACATCTTGGCAGTTCGCAAGGCATCACAAAATCCTCTGGTTCCTAACCTGTATCTGCCCTGTATCAAGTCACAAGCACTGCAGCACCATGTGCCATCATTGGACGGTAATGGCAATGAAGTTGGCTCATGATGATAAACCAATAGGCTCACGGCTGCCAACAGCTTCGCCAAGCTTTGGTTCACCATGAAGCTACCAGCAACTGGGTCACCCTCACCGCAGCTTTGGCGGCCTGAAGCAGCGTGCAGTGGCAAAACACCGCCAGTTGTGGCACGGCCTGAGTGGTTAGTCATCATCTGCTTAGTGGTTGAACCACCCCTATGAAAAATATGCTTGCCAACCAACCATTTGTTAATCATTACTTATTACTAGGGAAAATAACACATGTTTCAAACCACCAACCAGTGATGGGTAGTAATTAAGGTTTATTAGTAAGGATGGGTAGTCATGATGCTTAATGATGATTCATACCTGGCAAATGATGCTTGCACGATGCTTCAAGGATAGTGGCAATAATGGCTCATGATGAGTCCATGATGCTTAACTCATGGATAGTTATCGCTATATCAATGCTCAAAACATTATTGCAACGATGGTGAAGAATGACAGATGACGGCAACGAATCAACAACAATGACCAGCCATTTCACCACCTTGCAATCATGGCCGCTTCCGCAAGGTCAACCAACGCAACAGGGATCACCAACGACCAGGGCAAGCGTCATGGGTTGCCAGTGCTGTTGACGCTTCAGCACTTGCACACATGTGTGGTAGCTCCAAAGACCAAAAAACCATCAACCATCAAGAGTGACAGTGTATAACCTTTATTATATATGGACATATATGTCTATTTCTACGTGCTCTGATCAATACTGGTGGGGCCCCTTAGTCTAGTCGATTTGTATAGATGGAGCTATAAGTGCAAAAAGCCGCTTCTGTTTAGCAACCATCGTGAGATGATCAATGATGGTTGTGAAACATGTTCCTTCAGTCTCTTACCATTGAGAACCACCAGTGAACCATTGAACATCACTCAACCCTTTTGTCAATTTGATAATCACCACATCAATTAACAGAAAGCTCACTGTCTAACCACTGTTGGTTGACGTCAGTTGTCAATCCATGAATGCCCTAGTTATTACTTGGTTTTACTTGGTTCTTGGCCATGAGTTTGTTCTGCCCCCATAATTCAAACTGTTGGTCACAATTGCTGCTGATACTGAACCGATTGTGATGATCAGTATTGCCAAATGATGGTTAACAATTAAACAATAAAATTGAAATTGGCTACTAATAATACCTATCTGGCAATTTGCGGCTAACACGTGAAAAATCTTCGTGATTGTGATTAACATTTACTACCAATTATTGTTAACACTTGTCACTAACACCAGCTATACTGAGTACCGAATGGTTCAAAATTGGCAATGTTTGGACTGATGCTGTTCCAACTGCTTGGAAACCTTGAAATCAGCTGAGAACGATTCATCCATTCATCGGCCCCCGCTGAAATTTGAAGCAAATTTTGGCAAAATTGGTGCCCAGTGAGTTTTCAACCTCCAGAGGAGGAAGCTGTGAAAGCCTGAGTTCCAGCGGAAAATGGCCATGTTTAGTGGCTATTATTATGGGTTAACCAACCAACAACCATGGTTAACTATAGCTGGTTAATGGTAAATAATAGGGGATAACAACCAACAATAGTGGGGATATATACCAGCTATATAGGGCTCTGGGTCAATATTCACCAACCAACCAAAAAGGGATAATCACCAACAAACATAGGGAAAACAGCCTGGTTAATGACAGGGGAACCAGGGGTACGGGGTTTTGACCCACTGCATCCCACTGCCATAGCTCTTCATGTTACCAATAATGATTACCTATTATCACCTTGGCAATGTCTCATCAGTAATTATTCTTCTCAGTAATTATTCTTAGCAACTAGCAAGGGCAATCACCCTTCACACTAGCTCATGAACCAACTTAAAATCATGATCAATGCGAAAGCAAAACCAAATTGTTAGTAACGCAACTAACAGATAATGACTATCCTTGGTAAGAGTTACTAAGAGTTTGGCAAGTGATTTACTGCCATAGGTTATACTACTAGAGCTAAGCATGGGTAATGTTACGCGCAATTCCCACCCTTTGCCCGGAAACTTGAACTTGTACCACAGTATAACACTCAGCAACTTGGAGAAATTACGAAAACGTTGGCTATACGCAGCGATTTGTGCTTTTAGGACTTTGTGGTTTACAGTTTGTGGTTTTAAGGTTTAGGGTTTAGGTTTTTAGGGTTTTAGGGTTTAGGGTTTTAGGGTTTGAGGTTTAGGGTTTACAGTTTTTCGATGTTTTTCGGTTGAGAAGCAAAAAACAGCGGGTCTGCGCAGGAATCTGAGGGTCCAGTATGACAAGCGATTGTGCACTTGTAAGTTTCCGGGCAAAGGGTGGGAATTGGTCGTAATGTTAGGGGCAAATACCTCCGTTTGCCCGCGCCTCTGTCGGGAGCGTCTGGGCACGTCAAAAAACATTGGTTTTTACAGTACAAAATGCACATGCGTGACATCAACCGTATGTTGACGGCGCGCGCAGGTCCTGGACCTGTGTCGTGCCGGTATGTTCATAGATAGAGATATTTCAGTATGCATGGACATGTGAACGTATGAAGATAGATGGATAGATAAGTAGATCAACGTACATATGTATATATATATATATTGACATAGATATAGATTTAAATATATCTATATATCAACATGTCAACGTGTATTTGTATAGATACGTGTATACATGTCTTCCCAGGACACATATAGGTTTTCGGGGGTGGGACATTTGATCCTTCAAACACTCAAGCCAACAAGTAACATAGGACTCATGACACATATAGGTTTTCGGGGGTGGGACATTTTACCCTCCAAACACTTCAGCCCACAAGTAACATACTATTGATGATACATATGGTTTTTCGGGGGTGGGACAGTTGATCCCTAAAACACTCAAGCCCACAAGTAAAATAGTACTCATGACACATATAGTTTTTCAGGGGCGGGACATTTAAAACCATCAACCCTAAAAGCATCAACCCTACAATCATCGAGCCTATGAAACCATCAACCCTAAAATCATCGAGCCTAAAATCAGCAACCCTCATCGTCTAGTACCATCAGTCCTTAAGGCACGAACCCGTTGTTGAAATGCAGATCCAACATCCAGTGGTCACCATAGGCAAACCCCCCCCTTTCGCCCTGTGGGCGAAAGAGGGGGTTTGCGCGTAATGTTACTAGAACTAAGCATGGGTTACCCTTGTGGTACCATGACTACCCTTGGGGTACCATGACTACCCTTGGGGTACCATGACTACCCTTGGGGTACCATGACTACCCTTGGTACCCTAAGTAATTTCTTTGAACTAACCCAAGAAATTAACTCTAGTAACGCGCCTCTGTCGGGAGCGTCTGGGAACGTCAAAAAACATTGGTTTTTACAGTACAATATGCACATGTGCGAAATCAAGCGTATCTGGACGGATCGCGAAGGTCCTTGACCTGTGTTGTGCTTGCTTTCTGGAAACATACAACCCTAAAACCCTAAAACCCTAAAACCATAAACCCTAAAACCCTAAAACCCTAAACCATAAACCCTAAAAGCTTAAACCGTAAACCTTAAAACCCTCAAAAATTTGGAGAAAAAACGATAAAACCCTAAAACCATAAACCCCAAAACCCTAAAACCATAAATCCTAAAACCCTAAAACTATAAACCATAAACCTTTACGTGCAAACACTCCAGTTCGCCCTGTGGGCGAAAGGGGGGGTTTGCGCGTAACATTACCTTTGGTTCATTCTTGGTTCCCAAAGTCACTTCTCAGTGACCAACCAATAGTGATCACCATGGTTCTAACAAGACCCTGGGTGAATAACATTGAATAACTACCCAAGCCATTGTAGTGACTAACAAGGTCAAGTAACTATCATGGTTCTAACAAGTAAGCAAGCATTGTAGCAACCAAGTTGAATGACTTGTAACCAGCAATTCTTGGCTACCCCTAGTAACCCTAAGGCTTGGTGCTTTCAACCCCTTTGAAAAATATGCTTGTCAACCAACCATTTGTTAGTCATTACGTTAGGGAAAATCAAACATGTCGATCAAACCACCAACCAGTAGCTGTTTAACCACTATTGTTGGTTATCAATTCCTATTGCTAACCATTCTTAATGCTTATAACCCCCTTTAAAACCTATGGTTCTACCTATGGTTCTACCTATGGTTCTACCTATTAACCGCAGGGGTTCGTTCGCGCCTCGCAAAGGCTCCGCAGGCGCTCCGTAGCTTCCATGGCTTCGGAACGTTCGTTAAGCCAGGCCTCGCGGGCTGCGTTGGTGAATCTACCGGTGCCGTTCATGATGGTGTGAGTGGTTCATGATGGTTGGTAGTGATGGAAAATGATGGCTTGATTGATGGTGAATGATGAATGATGCCTGGTAATGATTGGTCTTTTGTAGATTGTGATTGGTGATTACATGAATATATGCATACATATATATATATAGAATTCATGTGGGTCCACTGGTTCAATAGCCTGCCCGTTTTTCTTGACTAGAGAGGGAGTTGAGTGTACCCTGTACCTGAGCTGATATTGCGTTTGCCCATGACTGCAAGCAGCAATCGTTGGACATGCCAGTTGGTACTGTACACTGGTAAAAGGCCAACAATGCATGGGCCAATGCCAACTATGATGATCAAGCCACCAGCCATCCAAGAAAAATAGTTCTACTTCACATCGATTCACATCCCAACGCAAACGAGTTTGGTCATAAGGTGTCTGGTGGTACACGTGGTTCACGCCGGACACCGACGCCTGAACTTGGTCGGAAAACTTGGCCCTTGATTGATGAGTGGCAGACCCAGCTCTCAATACCCCCCTAGACCTTCATGGTAGCTACTATCATTGTTGGTTATGCCCCATTAGCCACTATTAATGGTGAAGACCCCTGTAAAACCTTTATGATACCATTTATTGACCACTATAATTCCCTATAAAACAGTAGAAGCCGCCGGCTGTGGGTCAAGACCCCGTCCTGGTTCCCCTATCATCAAGCATGTTTTACTTATAGTTTTGTTGGTGAAGTTATCCCCCATCATTGGTAGATTAATATTGACCTATAGCCATATAGCTGATATATCCCCCAGTATTGCTGCTTACTATCCCCTATTATTAACCACGAACCAGCTATTGGTTGATTAAAATTGATCAATAGCCTGATGATTGATGCTACGACCAGCCCTTCGGGCCGCCTTCCACTCCAGGTCGGAGTTCTGATGTTGCTCCACCTCGAACAGGCCCACGGTGCCGCCAGTAGATAGGGGAAGGTTATGGAGAACTTATAACCCACTGACAACAACTTATATTCCTTACAGGATATATATATATACACTATCCAACTATAAGGATGAATAGTAGTTGAGAACAGGTGATCAACTATAAAGGTCAACCTTATAAACCACTGATAATGACAGACATTACTGGTATAACCAAGTATAATCACCAACTATAGGGATTATAATAACCACCTAACATAGGGATTAAAATGATAATAGCCATATATGACTGATAATGACTGGTAGGAGATACTAACCAACTATAAGGATGATAATCATGAATAGTAGTTGATAATAGGTGGTCAACTATCATGGTCAACCTTATAACTTATAACCATATAAGCAGAACTTATGGCAGTATGAATGAACTGGGTGCAGATTACTGGGTCACTTGCGACTGGGTATGAAGTAATGACTGATATTACTGGTATACTGGCTTGACGGTTTGATATCAGTGAGTTGGTGGTGGATTCTGAAAAAAAACATCCATATTACTGGTAGAACCTTAAAAAATGGAGTATCAACAGGTATAGCGGTATAATTATCCCACATGGTGGTTCCTCAAAAATGGCAACCCTTCAAAATGGATATTAACATAAATGTTTCATAAACTGAATCATTAGGGGGTACCCCTATCTTGAGAAACACCCATATTACGAAGTGGGTTTCATTGAGTGGGTCATATAGATATTTTTTCTCAGCAAGAGTAACAATGATGGTAATGGTAGCTGATGAACAATTATTCATGTCTTGAAACAATGGCTCAAAATCATTGAGAAAAAACAACAATAGCCAACAACATCTTGTTGTTGAACCTTGCCCAAATCTGTGTGTGAAAGATGTCATTGATCTGAGGACAAGAAAAATAAGGGTCGGAACCACGAGCCACCCTTAAATGCCGCAAGTTGAGCCATGGATGTGTCAACAACACACGTTGTTAAGATGGCTACCGGTGAGACCGAACTACTTGACCAAGGTCAGACAAACAAAGCATCAGTCCTGGGCCCTGAAACGAGGGCAGCCCCAAGGGTCATCTGGGGGTAATTACTGCGTTTCATGGACAGAACATGTCTAACAGTTGACTGGTTGACTGTACTTCAAGGTATGATCAACGCATTTTCCCACTGACAACCGTGAGTCGTTTAGTCGAAACAGGTGGTTTTTATGCTCAAGGGTGTCAACAAAGCTATACCTACTTTGACTCATCGAACTATAGTGGGTTAGCTTGCCAATCAATAGTTACCAATCAATAGTTCACTTACCCACTATCAATTCCTATTGTGTACTCAACAAAGTTACGTCAATCAATTTACTGATCATCTTTGGCAACGCATCTCCGTTGGCTGCTTGATGGCTCATCCCATCTGGCAGCTGGTCACTGAAAGCCCCGCCACGTGTCGGCGTCCGGGGCCTCTTGGGTGATGCGCTCCAAGAGGGTCTCAGGCGCTGGTGATTCCAACAAGAGTTGGACCCCCGGAATGATCCCAGGAATTGCATCATAATCATAATCATCTAAAACTCATTGTTGTCGATTATTGATGGATTGTGATCTAAATGACTATGATGACCTAAATGATTATCATTGAGTGACTCCTTCTGATGATGATCATCTAAACTAACTACATTCTTTAAACTAGAGTCCCGAGCTCCCAAAGGATGTTCTTCATGAAATAATCAGTGTGATATATCTTGTACATTCAAGATTACAACTAACCCTTCAATGACTTGGGGTACCACCATGAAAATTCAAAGTAGACACCCATCAATGGCGTTTGGTGATCACAAGGGTGCCAACGACCAAGGGGACGCTTCTCGTTGAGATCGGCACAAGGCTAGCCGTCCTGGGGGTTATCCATTGCCAGGGGGCCGTTTGAAGAAACATACGCGTGATAGACAGTCACACCGCATGAACAATACCAATATACATGTATATAATTGTTTTAGGATGAGTGTAACCATGGACATTTACAATGTGTATTATAAATACATACATAATACAATCGTAAACTAAACACAATAAAAAAAATCAATGCCACACTAGATAAATACATAACATCATGTAGATGTGTGTGTGACCAACACTTACAAAAACACAATACTCATGAAATGTGTGTTTCATGCTCATTATATGCTGCTACACATCATATATCTCGGGTCATACTCCGTGGATTCAACCGTTCATTGTTCAAACTAGTCAACTGGCAGTGCTTTGACATTTCTACAGCTCAAAACACACAAATTTCAATGGGTTTGTCCATACATGGTGTTACCCCTTAACCAACCAGGTACGTAATTATCATTCTTGGTCGGAAACACCTACCAGTTTTTGGGGTACAGTACAGCATTTAAGGGCAAAACCAATAGATCTTGCTGACTGTTCATGATAATGGACCATCATTACCCGATTCCTTCAGTATTGACCATCAGGAATCATATTCCAGCATGCTACTCGTCAGGGGTGGGTTTGTTGTGCTGGATCTCCTATTGTTGGTTATCCAATGTGCTAATCATCGGTTTCTCTCTATAGTTTGTTGAAACATCTCTCATCATGGTGGTTTTGATATGCTGAAACATTCAAACTTGCTTGGTCGTGCACATACCAACATGTATATCCAAATCTGAAAATATATGCGGAACATACATCCAATAAACCAAAAAATATCCCTATGAAGCCCTCCGACACACACGCCGTGTTTGCACGATGGAATTTTCAGGAATGACGGGGAACAGCTCCTCAAGATCCACCCGCGGCACCGGAGACAGGAGCGAGGTGAGTTTGATGGGCATGAAGGCCGCCTGCGTTCCAAGCACCTGGATCCGAGCCCGGGGGATCTGGTTGCCTGGTGCCACATGGCGAGGTCGAGCAGTTAACCAAGCAACGGTCATGGGGGACAAGCACCAACAACTAGGGGTAATGGTGGTTGGTTAGTGATGGTTGGTTGATGATGGTTGGTTGATGATGGTAGTGATGCTTGGAAAACATGCTGGTTAATGGTTAAATTTAGGGTCAATACTGGAGAGTAATAGTTGATAATGGTGAACCATGGGGGATAATAGCCAGCAATTTTGTAGCTGGAAAACATGCTGGTTAATGATGGTACACCACAGATACATCCGGTGAACTGGCCCGCAGCCATATAAGCCCGACCAGTCCTCCGAAATATTGGTGAAACACATGATTAAAAACCACCAACAAACAAAACACTCTTGGGCGTGCCGGCAGTAATGACTACCATATTTGATCATAATAGGGTATTTGACGATGACAAAAACATTTTGGTAGCAATAAAATAACAAAACATCTGTTGGGTATATGTTCAAACAAACCAAGAACCATGTAAAGTAAGAATAGATGCTCTCATAGTTTAAAGGAACCACTAAGGGCGGTGTACTGCTCTATACTTGGGCAACAGGCTAGCGGCTATGGCACCTCCATTTGAAAAATCATCATCTGGTTTGTGTTGATCAACCGTTCCAAATACTGAGGAATATGAAATCACCAATGAGTTGTTGTTTACTGTAACCGTTATTGTTGCTTATTATCCCCTGTGATTCACCATTGTCAATGGTTATGACTTATAATTTATTACCCCTATCAGAACTCTATCAAAACCATGCGCAATTGAAAAACTCTGATCCCCATCTGTTGCTAGATGGCCATGGTTGATTTTGAGACCATCTACCCTTGATCGACTAAAAAAGTTGGAATTCCGGACCCTCTGCTGGCCATGGTTAAACCAGGGATCACATTCCCAGTTGCCAAAAGTAAAAGGTTCGTTGGTTATGATTCAAACCGTAGTTGCAAACTACTATATACCTGATTGTTGGATCACTGAATTTTGCCCATGACCAGCAAAGAAATTGTTTCATTATAACAGCCATCAGGCAAACATAAAGAACCCATTCTTGACCTTAGGTGTAAAATAGTTCAACCGTGGGTTATAAATGTTTACCACCTATGGTTAAAGAATGAGTTAGGTATTCATGTTTAACACCCTATATTACTTGGGTGTTTCTCAAAATGGGGACCCCTGCAAACCATCGCATGCACAGCAACGCCTCTTTGGCTCGTTGCAGGGTCTGAACCTGCGCTGCCAACGTCTCTTGGTGCTGGCTCAGTCTGGTTGGTGGTCATTTGTCGTTATATAAGCCATGGATAGCTATGGTTCATGAGTGGTGAATAATGGTTAATGAGTGGTTAATAATTGTTCATTGACGGCTAGGATTGGTCATTGGTCAATCATGATCGTTACTGGTGGTTGGAAGCTCTTCCAAAAACATGAGTTGATGAACCATCTAAATACTACTGTAGGGAA
>VSDK01017485.1:50684-62310 GCA_009767595.1 Symbiodinium kawagutii | reverse complement strand
TGGGAAGGAAAACCTCCATAGCATACCTCAAATGGGATTCAACGTTAGCCACCTTTGCAATCATCATTAAACATCATTGGTAACCAACATTAAGACCGACAATCTATGTGACAAAGCTATCAACCATCATCAATCAATCATATAAACCATCATGCAAATCAAACATTCTTGGTCCACCAGAATCGCGAATCAAACACCAATCGTCAGCTCAACACCAATCAACATGGAGATTGATCATCAGCAACCATTGCTCGTAGTGCCAACCAATTACCCTCTGGCAAACAGCATGGCAATGGAAAATCCGCTATAAATGGATGATTTCCCATGGTATTCCCAACAAAAAGGTGGATTTTCCATTCCCAGGTTAGTTTACCAGAGGGTAACCATCATTCAGATTGGGCATCATAGCTGCAGGGGACCCCTAGCGGTTCACATCCCTGAAAAATGACCAGTTACTTGCGATCGGTAACGAACTGCTGCGATGGGTTCACTACTACCCCTTTTTGGGATGGTTCATATTGACCTGCAACAAGGGTAACAAGTGAACATGTATGTACCACTGTTTGAGTTGTAGGATGTTATGGGTCAATATCCACAATCCTTGCCAAAACATGATATGATATTATAAATTCTATATTTGGTTAGATGTTATTAGATATCTGTATTTGTATTGTATACATATTGGCCTAGATACCATTAGATATTCATGTTTGTATTGTATTATATGCAAATATGTGGTTACCCTGGTAAACTAACATGGCGATGGAAAATCCACCATTTTGGTAGGAAAACCCGTGGAAAACAACCAATTGTGGTGGATTTCCCATATTTGCCAGGTTAGTTTACCAGAGGGTAGATATCATTAAGGGATGTTTTTCCCTTTTCCCTTTATTTTTTTTCCTATTGCTCACTACCCTTTCCTAACCGCCATTCCTAAACACCACCGGGCTGCGCGCCCCGGGCCCCCAAACTCTGTCCCAGCACTAGCGTACCCAGATCCACCAGGTGTCTACGTTGGCACAGCCACAGGAGTGACCTGCGTGGCGCCAGTGGAGATCATGGTGGATGATGGATGGTGACACCTGGTGGGGATGATGGTGCCCTCATGATACTTTGAGACGAACCACCCATGGTTGACTCATGGTTAATAATGGTTATATACGGTAGTAGTGGTTGATTATGATCATTACTGGTTGGTGTAGTTGTTTGGCTTCAAAACTGATAGAGCGGATGGTTTGAAGTATGGCTTATGATGTTTTGTTCGAGGCTGTTTAGTGTTTGACGGTGGTTGAGAATGTTTTTGTGATGTTCTTTTTGCGATGGCTTATAATTGATGTATGATGAATGATGGGTAATGATAATTGGCATGGAGTCTGGAGGTACAAACGAAGGTCATAGCACGATGGTGGATGATTTAATCTGAATGCTCAGTGATGATCAATAATCTTTGAAGGTAGTTCTGCACAATGATGGTGGGATGATGGTGTTGATGAGCAATAACGGTCAACAATTACAATCGTGAGCTTTGTCCAATGACGATTGCCAAATATATAATCGAATCCGATAAAGTCATTGAATCTAATACTGATCAATGATTCTGGGTTGTTTCCTGTATTGTCATTCTGCATTGTGTAATATCAAAGAATCATGGGATGTCTCCTGATGGCCCCTACGATCAACACTAAACAATTGGTAGCCGCACGTTGGTGAAACATGAATAGGTTAATAGGTTGGTGGTTGTAACCCGTTGTAACCCCTTTGAAAACAACGTGTTGATAATTACTAGGGAAATCTAGGGAACGTTGAAAAACAAGTCAATCAAACCACAAAGTAGTGAAATAAACATTGGGAAATGGCAACGGTTGCGGGCCTAGGGATCATCCGGGAAGCACAGGGGGGCTTGAGCTTCATTCCTCAATGTTGATGGTGATCTGGTTGGTGGTTGAACCACCCCTTTGAAAATATGAACATGTCAATCAAACATTCCAAATAGTAGGGTTGTAAGCAATGCTTAATTAGTGCTTAACAATGATCAATGATTAATTAATAATGATCAGTACTGGTTGATCAACCAACAATTCCAAAGTCATTGATCGTTGGGGAATGGTTGGTTGGAAAATAATCCCAATGGTGGTGAATTAGGCAAATGACTCCAAATATCCAAGGGATCGAAATCAACCCTGGTTGAAACCACCAACCAGTGAATCATGGTGAATCGCCTTGGCGTTAGCAATTCCAGGTGATCTCCTTTGCACCAAACCTTCAACGTGAGTCGTCCCCCCAAAAATGATGAGCTGCCAGCTTCTGAATGGCGAACTTTTGCCAGCTGATTGATTGAACCCAGCAACCCACAACCCATGCGACTAACCAAACGAAAACATCCTGCTTATCGCTGGTGATACCCGCTTCTTGTAGATTATTAGTTGAAAAACCTTGGGCCTATGATACTGAACTTACCCGCTTTGACAATCCTCCGGGTTTTCTCATTACATCCTGATTCTTCCATCGAGGAAAACCTTCATTTACGGAAAAATCTCCGCTGCAGAAATGTTCAACCATCCGCTTTGCCCACCATGTGAAGATCAGCTGGGGTGTGGAGGATCGAGCGAACAGCACCTGCTGTGCAGCAGTGGTCAAAAACCAGTGGTGCTGGTGGTGGTGGTGGTGGTGGTGCTGCTGCTGGTGCTTGTCCGTAGTACTGTATCAATCACTAAACCTCCATCCTCCTTCGTCGTGGTTCTTGCTTCTTGTCAACCTTCAATGGATGTTGTTGTGGTTGTTGAAAAAGTCAATTGTTGGAGTGATAAGCACCTGCTTATCATCAGATAATGACATAATCAATCAATCAGAACCCCAAGTGCAACTGTTGCAAGACTTGTACGGAAGCTGATGAATCTACACATGGGTGTGCATCATATACAACCATCTCCCAAGTATGCCAACCATGGGCACTATGTACCAATCAACATGAGTAGTACACGCCTATGCTTGGGACGTTCAAAAGAAGTATTGTGGGTCTTTGAACCCCGGCCATAGATGTCCCCTAAATCATCCTTTATATTAGTCATTGATAGTACTAAACCAACATAAACCAACCATAACTTTGGGATTCCATATGTGGTGGTTTCTCAAAATAGGGGACCCTCCAAGTCATCCTGAATGAACTATTTATAGTAATAAACTATCCATAACTTGGGGGTCTCCTATTTTGGAACTACCCATATCTTGAGAAATCCAGCCATCCTTAGGTAAGAGTTACGCTTGCCCACCTTGGGAAGTTTTTTTCGAAGCGCGGCCTCTCCACAGCTGGAACACGGGAGGTACACAACGCGCTTGGAACATACGATTGTTAACGATTGTTTTCCCTATGATTGTTGGTTATTTTCCCCCATTGTTGGTTGACCCACAACCCTATCACTTTTATTGGTTTGTAGACTTTGATATACTTGAATGGTCTATCAATTGTTGTCATCAGACCAGACCGCCAACCACAGCTGCAACCAAAGGGAGCTATCGTATACAAACCAGCAAACGTCCTGGTTTGCTTCTTCTCACATTGCTGGCTAGTTGCAGTTGTATGGCCGGAATTGTAGGAACACCATGGAACACCCAGCATAATCACAAGATTGGTCACAGGGAGCCACTAGCCATTGGCTCACCGCTCAAGGGATCAACAACAACAACAACCAGCCGTTGGCCGTTGACTCATCATCTCCCTGTGCAGCACAGGTCACCACGCGTCTTTTTTAAAATCGATGGGAGCGCACGGCACACCATAGGCTTTGAAGGAGATGAGTTTCTTCGACTTATGTGATTGAAGTCTTCCTTGGGGAGTTACAAGTTGGTGGTTTCTCAAAATAGGGGTACCCCCAAAATGGCCTGTTTATTACTATAAATGGTTAATAGTGGATGATTTGGGGGTCCCCTATTTTGAGAAACCACCAGTTGTTACATGGGTGATCCACCCAGCATTTAGTCAAACGTTTCACCGATCAAAATGATTCAACATGGGTTGTTTAGTGGTGAGTTTTGCAAACAGCACTCTTGCTGGTCATCATAAACTGCATCGTTCCAATCACACCAACATCGTTTTCGGTTTGCGTAAGGCCATGTTGGTTTGGGGATACCTGACAGACTCCTGCAAATCACTGCTTAAAAGGGTTGTCGCCCTGCCTCAATACACCTGCTGATAAACTTATCCAATTACACATGTATGGATGCATGGTTACCGCACCCAGCATGACAATGAACCATCTAAAGTCATCCCACACTTCATTCATCACATCGACATCATTGATCCACCATGGCCTTACATGCTGAGATGGTGATTCTTCCCTTGAGACAGAAACCAGCCAACGGTTCGATTTATGCCAACATGTGCCAATGACAAGTGACACCCTTCATTTTTCTCACCATTTCTGGAACAAATGTTGGACATTGGTTCGGTTGATCTCTCTACGTCATCTCCAACATACGAAGCTATCCACAACCAAGTTCACGACGCCTGAAACTGGCGCACACGCTTCTGGGTTGGCTAAGGCATCAACTCCAGCTGAGCAGGAGACACCCAGCGGTGAGTTTCAAAGCGTGAAGCTTCAGTTGCTGCATGAGAAGCCCAGGTGCTAAGCACAATATCGAAGATATCCAACCAACATCAACCAACCCTTCTTGGTTGAGGTTTCGCTGACTGCACTATGCTTGGACAGCTTGCCTTGCTGGATTGGTGACCTCTCGTTTGGCACGCTACGTGGGTGAGGTCCAAAAGGTATGTTTACAGTAGGCCCATTTCGCATGAGATCCCTTACGCCATCACCTACGCATTCCTTACGCGACCACAGCTTTTACTTGTATACGCGGGGTCAGGTTACGCAGCACCTGACGCCGGCTTAGGCGAGCCTGCGCTTTGCTTACGCCAGCTATATGACACAACTCTTATAGACGAAATTGAGGGAGCTGTAGGACTCCAATCATGTGTTGATTATGTCCTCTATATCGACTCTTGAATATGAGCATCAATACTAATTAATTCACTAAAAAATGTATTTATTTTTAATAATATTCTAATTTTTTATGTGTTTAGTAAAAAGAAACACTAATTCACTGTTGATTCGACCAGCAGTTGGTTCGACCAATCGCGCGTACATGCTCTCATTTCAGCAACTAGTTGATATCATTTAGATGGTGGTTTCTCAAAATAGGGGAACCCCAAGAAATCAATTGATAATCACTGTTCGCAGCAAAACAACATTTTTTGGGATTCCAAAGTTTGAGAAACCACCATATCCCTTTATAAAGCTACAACTTGAGTTAAACCAATCAACCTACGAGTGATCGTGATCGAAAAGAATGCTGTGGATCCGTGGATTTTTACAGTGAGAAGGATTAAGTTTCCAAGGCACGCATGAAAATCTACAATCATACAACTTTCATTAATGTACCTCAACCTCTACATCCTACTGGACTAACCATGGAATTTTGGGGTTAGGCGGTATTTGTCGGCATCTTGTTAAGAGTATGCCTTCAGGTCTGTATTAACGATCAATTTTGCCATCAATCGACCAGTACTCAAGCCTTAATTAAGCATCAACCACCAATCAGCCCATTGATTAACCATCACTGAACCACCAATCAACCACTATTTATCCATCTTGAACCATCATCCAAGCATCAATTCACCCATCAAGGTATCATCAATCTCACCATCAATTAACCAAGTCACTATCATTTAACCATCAATGACCTATCAATGAACCATCAGTTACCAACATCCAATAATAAATCATCACTATTTAGCCATCTTTAACCATCAATGAACCCATCAGTTACCAATCTCACCATCAATGAACCACCGCCTGACTCATCAACCGCTGGAGTCTCAGAAGCCGGAGGCCGCCAATGTGGCATCGATGATGGAGTTGAAGGTGGCACTCGGCCGCATGGCCTCAGAGAGGTGGCGCTCCGGGTCCGGGTCATGGCTCACCATGACCAATGGCGATGAAGGGGACCACCTTGTCTTCATGATCAATGGATATCAATGGCTCATGACCATCATGCCGTTCATCAATGGCCATGGTTGAGAAAAATGGCTGGTAGATGGTGGATTGATGGTGGTGAATGATGGTTGATGATGGTGAACGATGTTTAATGATGGTTCATGCTGAATGATGGCGAGTGATGGTTCATGCTAGATGATCATGGTGAATGGTGCTGGTTGATGAGGGGGGAAATACGGTTCAAAAACGGTAGAATGATGGAAATATGGCCAAATCATGTTTGGTGATGGAAAAAAATGATGCCTAGTCATGCTTGAGGAATGCTTATATAACAACAGGTCATAGTGGCGCATAATGGTTGATGATGCTGATGGTTGTTGCTGGTTGATGATGGCCAATGCAAACAACTAGGAACCAGAAGTGCTAATCACCTCAAGTCTGGAGAGCACCCTCAGATTGCAGTCATTTTTTTGGCATCTCTGTTTAATCCAGGGTCACATACATACTGTATGTATACTGGCATTTGTACATGCATAAGATATGCACTTGACGTTGAACACATTTGAAAACCATGCTTTTCTTATATACGGTATCAGGCATTTATGTATATATGTGCAAAATCATATGCTTGTATAAGATCAATACCACAAAATAACAAGGAAAGCCATGAAATCCCATCACTATCACAATCAACAACCTGCATATATGCCAATGTATATCCACATACATTTATATAAAGAACATAGATGTGCGCGCTGGTTGATAATGCTGAATCCTGGTTTATGATGAACAAAAAATGGCCGAGATGCTTGATCCGGTCAATGACACTGGTCTCCATTCACCAGTGTTCACCTAGCCACGTGAAAAACACTGGTTGCTTCCCCAAACACACTGCCGCGTGCTGCCGCAGTCGCTTGAGAAGTCAGGAAGGGGTCTGGGAAGTAGTAGCCGCCTCAGATCGGGTGAGAGGACATGTGATCAACTGTAATGATTATATGATATGTACTATATCACTACTTATAACTATAACAAAAATAACGTGATCAACCGTAGTTATAGTTATATAGTTATAGTCATATATAGTGATCATTATTGTGGTAATAATTGTAACTTGATTCAAATAGCTGGATAACTGTCCTGTAGTTCTCCAAGATCTATCGCACCCTTGGGTGAAGAATCTGTGGCAAAGTTAGATCAACTTAAAGGACATGACTGATGACTTGCCCTACGGTGAAGTTCTATGAGTTCGCACCCAGTTGCTTGAACCAAGACACCAAGTAAGGCCCTGCAGCCAACGAACCACAACAAAAGCAGGCAACAAAGGTGTAGGCTGAGTGATGCTAACTTCCTAACGGCTAGAAGGGACAATGAGATCTTTATACGTAGATTTCCACCGAGCAGGTTGGCAGGTTGGGGTTTAGCTGGACACACAAAGTAATGCACTTGTTCATGTACAACATGCATGCACTATATCTAGTAGACCATGCAACAGCTATGCTCAATCTTGTTACTTGTGTTCTACAAGAAGATTACACTCTTCTGGCTAAAAATTACTGGTTCAATGAACTAGTATTTTTCTACTTTGTTGGCATGCCTCGAGCGTCCGAGTAAATCTAATATATTCTAATAATGTGCAAGCATGAGTGACAATGGTTGATGATAAACGGAGGCAAACGAATGGATACAGTAATACAAGGTACTCTCTTCGAAGCTTCGGACCGCAAATACCTGGTCACCTGTCTCAATGGTGGCTGCACCCCTAGTGGACACCTGCCAAAAATCAACGAACTCCTCGAATATTAAGATCTTTCCAATCTTTTGCCAATCAACCTTGCACACACCCAAACTCCCCCAAAACTACTTGTGTTTCAGGGAGGTTCATCATGGCTCCAGCTGAATTGTGCAAACAAGTGTCCAATGTCCTGCGAGGAGAAGAACAGGGCAGGAAGGCGTACATGTATTCAATGATCAACATGTATAGATCAACATGTGTGTATATACAAATATTTACAAAAACACATAATCATGCACATGTATTGATGTATTATATATACAATATACATATTTATATGTACGTAAGACCTAATCTGCGGGTGCCAATCTGTGTCTACAGTAAATTGTTGGGATAGTGACCCAATGGATGATGGGAACATCTGCAAGATTTCCCTCGAACCATCTCTGCGATGTCGACACGTTCAGGCTCACACTACCACAATCAGGGCAAATCAAAGCAAATAAGCAATCCACTTGCCGACATCTGGAGGACAATGGATTAGGAAGATCAAATCATCGAATCATCCACGGATTAAATCACAGCAATTCAATACTTGGAGGATCATCCCATGCCAGCCTAGCATGTGGTGAATCTAAACACATGTTCATAATAGCTTACAACTTAGAGACTTGTTACCAACCATAGTTGCAGGGGTTATATAGCCTACCTCATAGCTTCATTTACTATGGTTCTATCCAAAATATATGGCCAACTGCTTCACATCCAAGCAAGTTTCCCAAGCCAACCAGCGAGCAACTGTGTAACTACTGGTGATCTGATACCTTCACGAAGGAGACATGTGACCATGTGGGACGATGCTACAATTCCTGGGGCTGGCAAAAAACAATGGTTCTTGACAGAACCAACTCTGAAATCGGGGATGAAAATGGGTATAAACAAGTGCAATATGACAGAATATACATAAGTATTTACAGATACTTATGTATGTACACAAAAATGCACGTATAAACAAATAAATGTACTGTCTATACCCTGAAAAAAAAACTTGGAATGTTGCCCCAAAAACATCAACATCTCAAGGCTCAACAGGCTCCCTCTCAGCAGCTGCCGTGTCTCCTGAGCTTTTCCTTCAGCAGCAATCAACTCTCCTTGGGCGGTGGATGCCCCAACTCTGCGGCAGGCTGCTGCCAGTGATGTGCAGTGCCCGGGTGGCGAGTGAGCTTTGGAGTTGTTGCTGTCAACCAGGCGCTTCAACAACATAGTTCATCATGGTCAAGGGTTGAAATATAAACCAAATACAGTGGACTAGAAAACATCAATGCAATGGTGATGAAAACGGTCATGGTGGTGAGCAAATGATGATGAATGCAATGATTAGCATGGTGACAACGCTGGTTTATGATGACGAATGATAATTATGATAACGTTGTGAGTTCATGATATACAGCATAATGATGATAGCACATGGTAGATCATGGAATCACGACAATGATGGATGGTCAAACTTGATCAACAACACTTTTGACTAAGCTCATAACAATCTCTGACGCAGAATCACAACAATTCGGAATAAGAACACTTTATTGATCAACTTATCAACAACAACAATAAATGGACATAATAACACCAACCGTCTCTGATGATGACCGACCAGCTCATCAGCTGATGACCTGAACCAGCTCATGAACTTCGCACCACCCATCACCAGCAAAGCATTACCACCAATGGAGTCAGCCTTATCTACCATCTGGTTAGTGGCCATCCTACTATCACTTTTTATCCATCAGTTCCATATAGTTCCATCACCAATAGCCATTAACCATTCATCAACAAATATGAGCCACTAGGCATTAACCATTCATCAACAAACATCAGCCACTAGGCATTAACCATCCACCATCCACCATTAACCTTAAAGGGGTAGGCCTGGATACCATCAGCCACTTAGAGCCATTCTCCCGGGTGCCGCCAAGCGTCCTACGATCTTTGCCTCCGAATTGCGAAGCTGAGTGGCAATGGGCTTGAACCGCTCCTTTCGGGCAGTGGCTTGGCAGCCTAAAAATACCTGCAGATTGTACGGGGGAAATGATATAATTAACTTTTGGGGGGTCCGCTATTTTGAGGCACCACCCTTTCTGAGTTGAAATGCTTTCAACATCTCAAAATACGTCTGGATAAATCCATTAAGTCACACATTCAAAAACACATCACAATCATCCGCTCCTCCGGGAATGGCCCATTTCCTGAAAAACACCTGTCCATAAATAATGCCAAGCACTAGCTCTCTGAAATCAATCTTCCTTTCCCAGTTTCTTTTAAAATCAGTTGTGGGACCTGCGCTGGAACCAATACTGAGACCTGCTCTCCCTTTTGATACCGCCAATACTAAACTACTAAACACAATTTCTTTGATGGTCCACAAGTAGCTTGGAACGCCCCAAGTGCGTTGTGTAGTGATCAGTGTTGAGCGGCAAAATCTAAAAACATGCGGGGTACGGTCAGGAGGTTGGCCTTGACTAAAAGCAGCGTGTGTGCTACCAGTTATCCAAGTACTATGGGTGTGTCTCAAACTTGGTGGCTTATAGATCCCTTGCTAAAAATATATTTTTAGTGGTTATATGGTAAATCAATCATATCCCAAAAACATTAAAAAACAAAGTTAGTGGGTATAAGCCATCCAGCAAAATAGGGGTCCCCCAGATCATGCACTATTAACAATTTGTTCCCAATAAACCAACCATTTTGGATCATGGGGCTGCCAAAGTTGACCGGTTCTGGAAGCATCACCGTGCTTATCTCAGCAAGTCCCTAGGGTCCAATATGGCTGTGGGTAAAATCCCTGTACCCCTGGTTCCCCTATCATTAACCATTGTTTTCCCTATGAAATTGTTGGTTGTTCCCCCCATTATTGGTTGGTTAATATTGACCCATAGCTATTTATAGCTGGTATATCCCCTATAGTTGCTAGTTGTTATCCCCTATTATTAACCAGCTTAACCAGCTATAGTTAACCATGGTTGTTGGTTGGTTAACTGCTTGACCCATAGCCATATTTTGAGCCCCCCCAAAACCAACGAGACGCACATCTCGTGATGCTAGGCACCACGACATGAGCTCGCTCCTGCAGCATCTCGGAGGTGGTCTGTGTGGCTAAAGCCTGACGAACCCAAGGCGCTGCAACAGCGCGACGCGAAGCAACCGCTGCCGTTTTATCTACCTATGCTAGGTGGTAAAATGGTTATATACTGGATGGTTTGTTAAATGTTATTAATATTAAGGATAGGACCAGGATATACCTATAATGATTATATACTTAATGGTACAACCTACAGTTTTCTACCGGTCTTTGGTAGGTATGACCTACAGTTGAGCTTAATAACAGTGGTTGACAAGGATATAACCATTAGGGAATATCCTTAGCAACCGGAAGAGAGTGAAAACAAGAGTTAATTGAAATTAAATCGCGATTTAATTCCTCAACATGTGGACATCACAGGGCACCCAAGCAAAAAGAATTAAATCAAGATTTAATTCCCTCACGTTGGTCCTGGGGAAATGACTGCATGAAAACGAATTAAATCGCGATTTAATTCCTTTATCCCATGTCTTTGTTGCATTTCTTATCTGATTTGGGCAGGGTATTGGTTTCATCAAAAGTCCCTGCAAACCGGAAGGCTGTCGATTGGAAAAAGGGATTTGGCCAGCAGTTCAAAGCTCACTGGGCATACTTGTTATATTTGTAGTCCATGTGAAATTGTTTGCCTCCAAGAAAGAATTAAATCCTGATTTAATTCTTTTTTTGGGGGTCTGACCTGGTTCGAGTGAATAATTCTATCAGAGAGAGAGAAACATTGGTTTACTAAGCATCAATTTACAACAGGCTCCCCAAAACAGAAAG
>VSDK01017485.1:33869-50674 GCA_009767595.1 Symbiodinium kawagutii | reverse complement strand
AATGCCGACAATTCGAAATTTCTAGATTGCCTGCTCCCATTGCACCCAGTAAAGAAAGATTAAATCAGGATATAATTCTTTTTTGCCATGTCTTTATTCCGGTTCTAATCTGATCTGGCCAGGGTATTGGTTTCATGAAAAGTCCTTGCAAATCGGAAAGTTGTCGATTGGAAAAGGGATTTGGCCAGCAGTTCAAAGCTCAATGGGCATACTTGTTATATTTGTGGTCCATGTGAAATTGTTTGCCTCCAAGAAAGAATTAAATCCTGATTTAATTCTTTTTTGGGGGTCTGACCTGGTTCGAGTGAATAATTCTATCGCACCCATTAAAAAAGGATTAAATCAGGATATAATTCTTTTTTGCCATGTCTTGATCCCGGTTCTAATCTGATCTGGCCAGGGACCTGGTTTGAAGAAAGATCCTTGCAAATTGGATGGAAAGTTGTCGATTGCCACTTTGTAGAAATAACAATAGACGAAAGAAGGAAATATGTATGGTTCACAAAATGTGCTAACACATGCACGTCAAGAGACACAGCCAAGCTTGTGACTCACCAGGGTATAGCTGGTCTTTACCTTGGGCAGACCCAAGCCACCTTCAATCAATTGCTTTTAGCTGGTCAAAGCCATGCATCAATTGCACACAGCTGGTCTCTACCTTCAATCAGCCCACCTGCCATGATGAATCCGCTGGTCATAACTCATAACTGGTTAAAGCCATGAACCGTGGAATAACCTTGTCTTGCTCCTACACCTGCCCCAACTCCTACTCAGATCCCTACAACCCCTACTTAACTCCTGCCAGTTCAGGGGGAGCAGCCGAGCCAAATAAAAAGAATTAAATCAAGATTTAATTCTTTTCTCGGGGGGCCTAGCCATTTCAGAAGGCTCCGGAGCCAAGGAAAAGGAATTAAATCTTGATTTAATTCCTTTGTGAACGGCTTTCAGAAGCCCCTCAGGCAGCGCATGGCCCAAAGAATTGAATCTGGATTTAATTCTTTTGACAAGGACTGGCATTGAAAAGAATTAAATCGTGATTCCAGACTACCAAGGGACGTGTTTCAATGTATAGAAGATAAAGAATTAAATCCAGATTTAATCTTATTTAACTCTTGTATTTACTCCTTTTCTTAGCAACCCATGATGAAACTGATCTGGTTGGTGGTTGAACCACCATGATAAAAAATATGAGTCAACCACTCAATCATGTGTAAATACTAGGGAAAGTTAACAATGGTTGATCACCATAAGGTGTCCAATCAGGCTAGTTCTGGTTGATCATGGTTGCAGTTACTTGGATATACCTAATGGTTGATCCGCGTAAGGCTAGTTATGGTCAATAAGGTGTCTAAAGAGAATCATAATCCAACTAGTTGTTTATCATGATTAGAATACAATGCAAGGCATATACTATAACCATCTATAACCTAAGCGCCAACCATCAGTAATGACAATTCGTCTGATGAACGGCTGCATGAAGTAGCTGGGAATGCAACGGTTTCAACCTGCAATTTTGGGGGTCAAAAATCACCGGGAATAAAATCTCCAAAAGGAAACACCTCCATGCCCACACATAGTTTCAGGAAGTTGGCTGTTCCACAAGCTACAGCACAAACCAGGCTGTTGTAGGAATCATGTCAGCAACTTCTGCAAAGGGAAAACACATCTTCATTTCATCGACGATTATCATTCATGTCCAACCTTTAACCAACCATCAACCATGGTGTTCCAAGCATTCATTTCCCACCATTCACCGTTCCTGCAACATTGCTTACCTTTAGATCCTTTAGAAATAACCATGGATGGTCGGACGTCAAGAGTGAACCACCTCATGGATTCGGCACCTTTGTGGTATATCAAGGATGTCAGCATTGGAACCGACATGTGAACGGAATGAACGGCTACGGGGCGGGGCATCCGCCATATCTTGCAGAATGCACCATCTAGAGTTGAAGGGGCAAGAGACCATCCAAATAAGATTGGCAACTAGATGCCAATAGTAGATACAGCAAGTTAACGGGTGATATTCAACATCCAGTGACCCGTCAAATCATCTGGTTGGCAGTTTCTTCATCCCAAAAAAAAATACGCGCACGTCAAGCAACCAACCATCCCAAACAATGTTAACCCCGGATTAATGAACCCCTCTGATTGATAGGAGCTATCCTCCAAAGGCCTGGGTTTCCTCTTAAAATGGTACAAGTTACCCCCCAATGAATAAACCTATGGTTCCTAAATCCGGCGTTAACAATACTAGGGAAACCATCCCCATGAGTCACATGCCGTGCACCCCTGCTGTCGCCTCAGCCCAAAACAAGGCCAGGTAGTAGTGGCTGCCGCGGTTATCCAGCTGCATCACCTGGTCTTGTACCATGCCAGTGGCCAGTGGTTAGTAAGCAACATCATTAGCTGCAAGGTGGGCCCCCAAGCACTTCGGTTAGTTGGTTTCTAAGTTACTTAACTAGGGTGATTTCTACCAGTGATAGGGGTACCCAACGACTATAACTGCCAGGAGCCCACCTTGTGTGACTGAAATGGTGACTATTATCAACAGCTTGTGAATGTTGACAGTGGTTACAGTAATAAGCAACAGTGGTTAATTAATTGCCACTGTCAATTGCTAGCAGTGACTGAAATAGCAACAATTCAATTCACTAATTCGCACTTTTGAGTGTTGAGAATGGTATAAGCAATTAAGTCACATTGGAAGCAATGATTTCTTACGGACAGTAATCAAAAATTAACAGTGCTTGTTGACATGCAATGACTAACCATTGTTTGGATTTAAGAATTGTCAACTAAGAGGGCGTGGCATTCAACATTAATGTGATTTGTTTAGCACAAGTGACTTGTACATAGTAATTGTGTATTGGCTGTTAGTATGTACTATTAACCATGGTCAATCCTTATCTTAAGCATCATTCATTACTATGAACCATTACCAAACAAATCTGAAATTTTCTTGGCACGGGAGGGTTCACCATTCAATCGACCACCAATAGCCACGACGTCAACCACCACTTCATTGCAATCGGATCAGCATCACCACGACCACCACGCAAGGGCGCGAAGCGCAACGGTAGCAACACGCTCCCCTTGCAGTTGCGAGGTGTCCCCCGTTCCTCCTATGACCAGCTTGTTGATAGCTCCCAGTTCGGTTGACATATGTTGACAGCTATTCCTGGTTCAAAGGTTGGCCTAAAAGCAGGTTCATGACCCCAAGCAACCAAACAAGTAATAGTTTCGTGGTTCAGCCACAATCTTTCTGGCATTCCATGTGCTATCAGCATCTAAGCGTCTGATCGTTTTTTTTTCCTGATATTGGCCCTCTGTCGCGCAGGCGGCTGCTGTTGTTGTATATTGTATCTTGTATGTTGTATGTTGTATATTGTATGTTGTATGCTGTATGTTGGATGTTGGATGTTGTTTCTTGTTGCTGTTGTCGTTGTTGTTGTTGTTGTTGTTGTTGTTGTTGTTGTTGTTGTTGTTGCAGCTCTTGTTGTTTTCAATTGTAATGACGCACACTATCGTCAGCTATTTGGCAGTGGGTCAAAACCCTTAGTGCCCCTGGTTCCCCCATCATTAACCAGCTTGTTTTCCCTATGATTTGGTTGGTCATTATAAGCCATGAAATTGATGGTTATGTAACTGCTTGACCCAATTCTCAGCTATTTCTAATATACAAGATTATTGTGCAATCAGCTATTTCTAATGTATACAAGAACAGCTGTTTCAATCTTGCTATTCTCAGATTGTGCTGTTGCTGTTCATCAAAACACCTCGGGAGGTGCGCCAGCGGCGCCTTGCGCGAAGGCGACTTGCCAGTATCCAAGACGCGACCTTGCCGGTTCACAGTGGTGCATCGATGGGGCCTTGGTCCCAAGATATTGATGGTGTATTACTAGAAACAGGGGCTGTAACCATGGATTAATAAATGGTAATAACAGGGGTAATAACAGGGGTGATAGCCATTTATTACAACAAATGATTAATATGGCGGCTATGAGTCAATGTTAACCAAGCAAGAATGGGGGAGAATCACCAACAATGATAAGGAACCATGGTCAAGTATGGGGGAACCAAAGGAAGAGGGTTTTGACCCACAACCATATAAAGGATGATAACTGGGGGCACTGAGAAACCACCATGATTACTTTCTGGCAAAATTCACCTGGAAATTAAAATCCACCATGGACATAGCATGAAATAGCTGGTTTGTCTATTCAAATTGGATGATTTTTAGTACTCGCTGAGCTCGGCAACATCAATTGATAGTTCTTATGATGGCTTGCTGCGATGCTTGGAGCCCCGCGATGCTTGGAGCCCCCACAATAGAAGCCCATTTCACTGGTAAAGCCGGGTGAAGCCATGGTTATAAACCCTACAAGCTGGCGGAACAAACCTCTACAGCCACGGTGCATCTTACAAGGTACTTGCGCACTGGGGATACACATTCGGGTCGTCAGTTCGCAACAAGCGATGCAACTCAGATCGAACCAATGTGCATGGTGCCATGGTGCCGACCAAACAACACAACTGATGTTGGATAATCAGTTGTGATGGTGGCCCCAAGTATCCCGAAATACATTCAGGAAACCAGCCAGCTGTGAGGCTATGGGATTGAGCGACGCTAAATGATCATAGCCAAGCGTGGCCAACAAAAGGCATACTCAACAAAGTAACTCTGCCCTAGAGTGCATATCAATGATTACAAATGATTCGAAGCCCCTTACAAGGTGCAAGGTTTTTTTTCCCAGCTGGTAGTTTACCAGGGAACAACTTTTATAATTGCAATATCACCCTTATGATCTTTTATGTCCTGGCTCAAAAACTGGTCACTCCAAAAGAGAAGGCAAGACCCTCAACCTTCGATGCCGGGAAACCCTATGCCTAACATATAAATGATCTGCATGATCTACTATGTATCATCTCATATCACCTGACAGCATTCCACCAAATGCCCAAATGTTTTCAAAACAAATATTCCATGGAACAATTTTTCAAAAGCTACCCTGGAGGTCAGCATGAACCCCCCGATCATTCATACCAAATTATTCCAGTAAGGGCCCGTGCCTTAATCAAAACCTGGGCATAAAATACAGGTGAAATTCACCTTGTCCATTCCAATACGAGCTGAATGGTACAACCACTGTGGTTAAATCACCAAATTGTATGTGCAGTTTGTGGTCCGGTTCCCTGAAAGACCAACAAACCGTACAAGGTGGTTGGACGAACCCCTATATAATAACCACGGTTCGTACCTGAATGTGCACCCTGACTGCTCGCAACTGCTTACATTACATTCACCATGGTTTCAGGTGTTGGAACTACCTTTTGGGCTTACCATGGCGATATCCCAGGGAACTACCCCCAGTTGTGCAAGCTACTGACTAAATACTCTCATCAAATTGACTAGGTGATACTATCAGTTGCCTGATGCTAGTATTTCAGTATCACCTAGTCAATCTGATTGATCATAAGTAAATCTGATAATAGATGATTATTACTATCTGATAATAATATCAGTTGCCTTCCAATAATTTCCACGGTGACGAACCTATCAACCCATCCAACATCTGCCCCCCAGCAGCTCGCCTACAGCCGTGGACAAGGTATCAGCCATGACCTTGGCATCCGGGTTGTTGGTCTTCTGGGCCACGTCCTGCGTCGTGGGGAACTGAGGATGAAAATGAACATTGACTAGATACTATCATCAGATTGACTAGGTGATTTCATCAAATACTTTAGTGACTACTGATGATATTTTAAGCAGGTGACCAGGTGATTTAACTTAGGGAATTCGGATATCAAAAATATCACTAGATATTAAAATTTCACTATCATCAGATTGACTAGGTAGGTGATATTATCATATTTTTTTGAAGTCAAATGTGGGGGATAATCAATATCTCAGATTGATTTCATTAGATTGACTAGGTGATATTTGAATATCTTTTGAAACCAGGATGCGAAAATAATCGTTACATCTACCAGTACTAGTTGAATTGATTAAACGATAACCACCTCAATGACTATAGACCAATAGATCATTATAGCATACGGTTATTATAGTTTGCAATAATTACCGAAATAATGCGTCCACCGATTTATTAATGAAGCGACCAATTACCCTAAATGCATCGAGATACTGGGAAAAACATGAGAAAAAACTGCCAGCCAAATAGTCATTTCGAACGACAGCAATCATTGTCAAAATAATGAGGGTAACTGTCCTTCTTGGTTGAGTGATGGCTACAATCTATCAATGACTTGCTGTCGTGGGTAAATCCTGATGATATGCGGATTCACATTGTTTCTTCTACCATAAATTTGGCCGGTTGCTGCGGGGAAGGTTCGAAGTAGCCAGGGGTAGGAGCATGTCCCCGAAACAAAAACTGCCAGCAGTGGCCAGGAACCAAATGGCAGTTTAAACTCTGAAATTGCATCGCGTATTTTTGCAAGCAGCCATGATATGATTGGCGCAACAAGTTTATTGCACGAGCGAAGCATGTAAGTGGGGGTTGCTGCCTTACCGCGAAGCTCTTGTAGAGGCCAACTGCGCAGCACAACATTGCGCGCAACACCTGAAAAGAACCGGGCGAACAGCTGCGTGCATCTGAGCTGCTGGAAACAACCAGAACCATTCACATAAGACATTTAATTTCTGAACTACGCGCAGTGTTGGCAGGTTTTTTTTGCCACCTATCATGGCCAATCTGCTGGCCGGAGTCTAGGTTCCAATGGAGATTCAAAAACTATAGGCTTTTGCCGGAGGACTGCTTCCCATCCCGCAACTTTTCAATATTCTGAGGTTCGCGTAGTGCAGGGCATGTTAACATTCATGCGACCTTGCGCAGCTAACGTTCATGTGACTTGGCATGGGAAGCTGATGCTAGGCGATGCCGCGGGTTGCGCTTAGCATTCCTTTCATTTGCAAAATCACGAGAGCGTTAACATGTCCCGCCCTGCCCCAAGCCTAGGCATCCTGCACCATTAGTTGAAAAGCAAAGTTGCATGAAGGGGAAGACTGGGCAACAAATTGCAGGGTGCTGCCACAAAGTTTAAGCCCAACTTGTAGGCATGCGACGTGCCGTGCTCCCACCTGATTGCAGGGTTGCTCTGCCACGGCAGCACCGCCCCGTGGAGGCGAAGCAGTGTCGATCAAGTTTCATGTTGGCCGATCAACTGCAACCGGACACGAAGCCTGCATGTTCCAGCCGGGCAGGCCGGGCCATCACACGTTGAGTCAAGCCACCAGCTCTGGTGAGAGGTCGACATCGTCTTTCGGGCATGAGGCTTGTCATGGGAAGATGGTAACAAGGCAGAGACAGCTGGGTCAAGACAACCCCTGATGTACCATCACTTAAGCCATCTGTTTGTCCTACTGTTCTTGGTGAAATTATCCAACATAGCTACAATATGACCATTAATCCAAGCCTTGCTGTTTAATCATTGTTCATTAACCCTTGTTGGGTATTGTCCCCTGAGCTTAACCACCATATGGCAGTGGGTCACCCCGTACCCCTGGTCCCCCTATCATTGACCATTGTTTTCCTCATTATTGTTGGTTATTATCCACCATTATTGGTTGGTTAATATTGACCTATAGCCATATTTCCCTATCAAACATGGTCAAAACGACCACTATAAGCATTCCTCCAACCCTTCACGGGTCCCGCTGTGCGGCTTGAACCACTCCTCGAGCGACACGGTCATGGCCATGAATTCGCCCAGGGAATCCCATCCTCGGAATCCGGTGCTTCGGAAGGATGGTGACGGGTTGGTTGGGTTGGATGGTTGGTTGGCTGGTTGGTTTTTGTGTTGGCTAAGGTTGTTAAAGTTTGGTTAAGGTTGCTAAAGTTTGGTTAAGGTTCGTTAAGGTTGGTTAAGGTTGATGAAGGTTGATTAAGGTTGGTTTAGATTGGTTAATAAGAACAAAGAACCAACAATGATAGGGACATACCAACTATAATTGGTGGGTGATCGTGAAGACACTGCCTGACAAAGCAACAACAGTGGATGTTAACCAATGGCAAATGTGGAGGACACATTTTATAATATCCCTGGAAAAAGTACCATATGCAACTTGATGGTTGGTCGATTGGTCGGCTGGGTGATTGATTTGGTTGAGTTGGTCATAGCAACAGTTGGTTGGCAAGCTGATCAACCGGTGCTTCACCCACCTTGGAAATTCCTCTTGTCCCATAGTTGGGGTCTCACACCAGCATTCCTTAATCGATAAGCGAGATTTAAAAAAAAAAAACATGACGAAAGAACATGCTCAGGAACCCATATAAGTTTCTTCATAGTCATCTGCCAATAGTGGGGCTGGGGATTCACCACAGTATTTTTAATAACCAGAAAAACACTGTCAATCACTTTGATAAGTGTTAGTGACTGATTACACTTTGAAAACTAACATAGCAATGAAAAAAATCACCATGGCTGGATGAATCCCAAGGGTTTTCCCACCAAAATGGTGGATTTTCCGTTGCCATTTTAGTTTACCAAAGGGTACATCTGATCAGAAACATTATCATTGACGATACTACCTTATAGGTCTTGATAACAACTCCAAAAAACAACTGCGCATCACCACTTCAATCACTCAAAAGCGCAGTGTGACCCACTGTTGGTACGCCCTGGACAGCCACCAATGCTATGCTGCTTCATCCATTGTCGATTGACACTACCAAGATACTAGTCAAATATCAATGAAAAATATTAGTCAACCAACCATTTGTTAGTAGCTACTAGGGAAAAAAAATGTGTAATAATGTGTAAAACCACCAACCAGTCAAATATCGATGGACCACCCGGCCACACAGCTGCTCAATCAACCGACCAACTTCCACTTTGTACGGAACCCATGGAGATCCTTCGTTTCGACTCTCATAGGTTGATTGAAAACGCCTCCAAGTTGTACCGACGGATGCAGGAACTCTTTGCTCAACGGTCAGTGCCGTGGATTCACCAAAAAAATAGGAGGTGAAATTTCTAGACAATCAGGGTCTGGGTTCCATTACCCAAGGGTAGGCTCATTGCTCACTGCTCACATGTATCAACCCATTTTTCGAGTTGATCACCTGCGTTCTGCACTGGCAGGTGGCTTCATCTCCGATCAAAACCACAACAAAAAACCTCCGGAATGAGCGTTTGCACATGCACCCACCATGGAAAAAACATCATGTGAACAGCAGGTTTGCTGCTTCTGGCTGGTTATGAGCAGTTGGGTTTCAACATGATCCACAAAAGCTCCCACGAATGGCCATCCACAGTGGCGAAGCCATTGAAGACAAGGATCTCAGGTGACCTTCTTGCATGAACTGCTGCACATGCTTGGGCGCCGAGCCGCCTGTGCAGCTGAGGGGCAGCTCCACAGCTACCCTTGGGTAGACCTAAATAGCTGGAACAGCACCAGGAGTTCTACACATGGAAACCATGGGAAACCATGCGAAACCATGGGAAACCACGGGAAACCACGGGAAACCACGGGGAACTATGGGAAACAATCCGAAAGCATCTATTTCAGGGATATTCCAGCTGGCCAGGCGCTAGGCCGACACGCGCAGACGACTTTACGGGATGTTCCTCTACCACGTTCCAAGCGCTGCTAGGGTGATAGGCTGATACCACCACCCCTAGGAGGGCAACCTGCTGGGCAACGACCAGGGTGGCTCACAACCATGACCATCCACAATCATACCCATCTTCAACCATCATTTCATCATCATTGATTACAGTAATCACGAGCCATTATTAAGCATCATTTCATCCTCCTTCAATCCTATTCTAAACCATCAACCAGACATTAACCACCATAGTCATCATCACAACCATCATCAGAATCATGATCATAACCGTCATTTCTTCATCCTTCGATCGTATCATAAAAAAAACACAACTATTAACCACTACCAATTCACCATCATCAGAACCATCAAAACCATTTCATGATCCTTTGATCCTACTGTAAACCATAAACCCACCATTCATCATCATCAATTCACCATCATCCATCCATCTCCACCCTACAGAACCGGGCCCTGGCCGTGCCCACCATGGGCGGCACCACGGCGCCACGTTTGAACGCAGCCGCGGTCACCTGCTCCAGTCTCGAACATGCCACCGCCTGCCAACAAAGGCACCACGGAGAGCCTGGGCACGAGCGGGTGGTGAAGGACGGTCGTTCTATGGTCGTGCAGGATGCAAAGCGCTGGGTAAAATGATGATTTAAATGATGGTTCATCATTAAACCATTTGTTAATGATTACTAGGGACTAGGGACAATAAAACATGTTCCCTCCAGCCTTAACGTTCGCCCCACCACATAAAGCGCCACTGCAATGGAGCATGTTGTACAAGGTCGAGATGGCTTGGACAAGATGCGAAAACACTGGCTATACGCAGTGATTTATGGTTTAGGGTTTTAGGGTTTTGGTTTTAGGGTTTTAGGGTTTTAGGGTTTTGGTTTTAGGGTTTGAGGTTTGGGGTTTGATAACTCAGAAGTCAAAAAACAATGGCCCTGTGCAGGAATTTGAGCGTTGGGAAATGTTCTCAGACCCATGCGGGGCAAACCCTAAGGCTCGGGCGAACATGTTTAAAACCACCAACCAGTAAGTGATTGCTGAATGATGATTCATGATCAAAGGATGTTTAAAGGATGATTAAAGGATGGTTCAATGACTAAAGGATGGTTCAATGACGATTCAATGACGATTCAATGCGGTTCAAATGATGCAGCTGGTGCCTGTCCGCAAGTTCCGTGTATTGGGAGATCCACATATTCAAGAAACGGAAAAGCAGGGTAAGTCAACCTCCACTTGTCCATTAGAATAGCTACTAGTTGGTCACTAATAGCTCAATAACCATAAACCAACATTGATGACCATCAAATTGATGCAAATCTTCCTGGTGGAACTTGCGCACTGGCTTCCGGCACTGCGGCTGGGGAACCGTTCCTTTCTGCGTGGTGCTATAGCTGCCAGCAGGGATTCCCTGTGAGCATAAGAACCCCAGGTTGCCCTTCATCGTATAGTAGTAGTCAACCAGTAATCATAATCTGGTTGGTGGTTGAACCACCCCTATGAAAAATATCAGTCACCCAACCAATTGTTAATAACTACTAGGGAAAATAAAAAAATGTTTAAAACCACCAATCATCGTGAATAGTCATCCCAGTCATTATTTCATCGTATTTCATAGAAATAAGAAATAATCACTTTCACAAATGGTCTTCCATGGGTTTCCTATGAAACGTTGTGCTTTGCCATACCAATCAGTACTGTGCATCCTCACTGCTTGCAAGTTTTATAGGTGCACTAGTTATTTTTATAGTGGATTTGGCTATGGGTCAAAACCCCATACCCCTGGTTCCCCTATCATTAACCATTGTTTTCCTTATTATTGTTGGTGGAAATCCCCCATTATTGGTTGCTTAACATTGACCCATAGCCATTTTGATTAGAGCCTACCTCCGAGGGTCAGCACAATCAACTGGGCGACCTCCCTTGACTTCCCTGCCAAGCAACATCTTTGCGCTGGTGCCCAGTTCCAGGATAGGGAAAAGATCGGTCAAGTAGTCGCCTGATGCAGAAGAGAACAAGGCAAATCTAGTAGCACTACATAGCCATATGGGGATTTCTAAAGAGTGGGAATCCCTAAAAATGGATGGTTTATGCCTTAACATGATGAATCGTAGATGATTTGGAGGTACCACCATTTCAAGAAACCACCTCACATATAATGCACAATTACGCTTATGCCCATTATGCAAATGAGCTGCGCTGCAAACAAAATATGTTAAAAGTTAAAGCTCAGTACGTCGCAATGTGTTTTTGGAGTTTCCAAAAAACTAATAAAACACCCTGTGTTAACGTAATTGTTGATATTTTAGAGCCAATATCACATGTATTTGGACCAAAAATGAACCAGCACAACAAAAACAACATCAAAAAGAACAGCTGCGATGATGACCATCATTGTCATCACACACATCTTGATTAATGTTGCATTTCTTAACATGGTAAGGGTTTGTCTCACACTTTCCACAGAACCACCTAGGTTATTCAAGGCCATTGATGCCCAGGCGGGTCCTGCTGGATCTGTTTATGACGAGGGATGCAAACCAACTGTTCATTGACAAATCCGCCGGCACTACAATAATTGAGTTTGGTAGATAGTTTAACAGTTTAGCAACAGCTTGGGGTTATTGCATATCCTGTAAATATGTATATATGTAAATAAATATCTATATAAAAACATATCTATGTTCAAGTTTACATGTTTACAAACATAGAAAAGTAAAGCAAAGATAAACTTCGGGGTAACTTCGACAACTATGGATCACTAGTCGATTGAGCTTGGTGGACAGGTGGCACTTCGAATGGGGCAGCTCCCGGAGGTGGTGAGCAACTGGATCTACCCATCACTACGCATTTTTCCGCAAACGCGGGTGGCAACCAAAACACTGCGTCAACTACCCCAAACATGAAATGAAAACCACCACGTAGGTATCATCTTAACCAATGGCTAACGTGGGCATGTTGCGACCACTGAGGGTTAGAAGTTAGAATGTGTTAGGCTGTATCATATGCGTACAAACATGTTATCCTAACCTCTTAGTTTCTGCTTGACAACTGTTCAGCTCTCCCTAGTTGAGGGATAATATGGCAGTGGAACATCCCAGGAATTCACCACCATAAGCCCCTCCTGGTAGCTCCAACTGGCTCCCTGTTTAGAAGGCTAGGGCAGGATGCCCCAGGCTCCTGGCCTCGCTCCCTCCCACCCACCAGCTTACCACTGCCCATAAGCCCATAGCACGCCGAGAGACGCAACACGTTGCCGGTGACCGTGATGGTGTCAAGGCCTTTTCCTCGGTGCATAACAGCACCAACCAGAAACGTTCTACGCAGCATGTGCCCATGACAGGGACGTAAACCTTGTGATAAGGCCATGGGTCAATATTAACCAGCAACAATAGGGGATAACAACCAACCAGATTATAGGGAAAACAAGGGTTAATGATGGGGAATCAGGGGTACAGGGTTTTGACCCACAGCCATAACTGGGTGAACTATCTCCTATCATTCACACTGTGACAGCGTTGGTTTCCCAAATCATGCGTACAACTATCTTGCAGGACAACTGGCAACTATGTGGTGAGCCGCGCGTAGAACACGATGGTGATTTTCGTTCTACAAGCTTGTGTCCAACCTGTTGCCAGCCAACTATGAGACAATGCTGATTGAAGTCTCAAAATTCGAACCACTGCTCTGATCAAGCGTGGCATGAGCAGAACAACAACGAAAGTCAACTCAATCATGCAACCAGAGTGAGGTTGCATGAAAACGCGGAGTGGTAGTGAGGTTGCATGAAAATGGGGACCTGAATCAAACATCCAAACCAAGTGTCACTATCCACCTTTGTACAAAAAAGCTGACCCCAAGTGTTTCTTGAGCCCCGAAGTGGTAGCAGTTCTCATGGGCCACTGATTCACCCTTCGCGCAGGCCCAGTCGCTGGCGCGCTCCAGAGTAAACTTCATGGCCTGCAGAGTCGCGCGCCATTTTCGGCGTTGCCACTGGCGGTTTCAACGTTAATCTGTCCCCTTCACCATTCTAAGGTGGCACTTTCTTGGTGAATATATCCATTGTGAGGTGAGTTATGTATCATATATTCATTACATTGCTGTTTTGCTGAAGATATGGTGGTTACTCAAAATGGGGGTGCCCCCAAGTTATGAAAATATTATATAACCATCTATAGTCACAAACCAACCACTTTTGAGGTTCCCTATATTTAAGAAACCCCTATATTTTAAGAACCCCCCATAAATACCCCATACTGGTGGCATCAGGTGGTACGGCTGGATGGTTTCCACCCCATGGCTATATCTCCCTGGTGAAAAAAAAAGTGGCAATTTTCCCAGGAAGGATGGACGATTGACAGAAAAGTGAAACTACCAACCAGATCCCAGCAGCAATCTCTGATGAATCCTTCCAATGTAGGTGATTTGTTGGCGATCCCCTGCAATGATTTGCAATCATGGATCACATGTCGACTAACTCGCACCTCTCGTTAGGATGGTTGGTGTCCAACAAAACAGCTGGAGCTTGCAGAATCACCAGAAAGCCATAGAAATCCATAGAAATCCAGCTGGTCTCAGGTTGTTTTTGCATGTGATTCTCGGCCCTTCGCCATGTTTACCAGCTGTCATGTTACCCCGGTGTGCCCAAAGCCCTGAGGTGATCCCCAGCCGGCCGTTCACACCGCAGACCTCCTCGGGCGATAGAATCTGAATGTCCAGGCCTGCGACAAATGGACGCCCTGGTCCAACATGTGGAGCTAATAGTTGGTTAGATAGGTTAGATAGGTCTAACAACGTGGTCGGATATCAGTTGGTTAGATAGGTTGGCAAACGTTGGCACCTTGATCACTCTGGTGATGATGAACTATGAGCGATTGTGAAATCAGCATGCTTCGAAAATCGACGCCGAAACGTGAGGAGTTGAGAAATTGCAAGCACGTTATGCGAAGAACAAAAAATTGAGATGCTCCGGATACACCAATAAAGGTGCGTACTCACCAGCCCACCTTTCAAAGTTTGTGAGGCAACAACTAGCTCCAAACGGGCTATATCGACTCATATCAAATTGTATTTTGGTTGCATTGTGGTTCCTTAAAATGGAAGTACAACAAAAATCATCCAATCTCAGCCATTTTTGGAAAACCACGTGGGTAAACCAACCATTTTGGGGGATAAACCAACCATTTGTGTAGTCAACCAACCATTTTTTGTGGTTCCCTAGAAACACCACCAACCCTAACCAGGTCACCATGACACGATCCTAGCTTGGAATCCGGTTCCCACCACCAGCTTCAACCAGCTGCCAATTGACTGGTCGATATCTGTACAACCTGGATGACCGGAATCAGTGGTGGTGGGATTTAGGCAACTATCAGCAATGAGTGTTGGCAATTGGTGAACATTAGCAACCAGCTACCTATTGTACAACCACATTGCAATAGTCAACCATTGGAACATGGATGACCATCAACAACCATTAGCATTGAAAGTAGTTCACCGTCAACCTCTTAGTTCACAGTCAACCTCTCATGGGAAGAAGCTTATTTGGTTTATCAACATTGAAGTACCACTGGAACCTGAAGGTTGGTCAACATATATTGTTGTACTTAATGGTACTAAATGGTCAACCATATTGTTTTGGTCAACCTTGATGTTCAACCTTTATTCACATTTAAGTACCTTTGATTCACATTTAAGTACCATTGATTCACATTTAAGTACCATTGATTCACATTTAAGTACCATTGATTCACATTTAAGTACCATTGATTCACATTTAAGTACCATTGATTCACATTTAAGTACGATTGATCCACATTAAAGTACCATTGGTTCAACAACCATGTTGTTGTAGTCAACCACCCCGTTATTCACATCCACCAGCGGTGGTCATTCCCAGTCGATTCCCATCAACCCATGAGTTCAACGCCGGACCTGCCAGGTCGTGTCTCTTCAAGTACCTCAGGGGGGCAATGGGAGAACAGGAAATGGTAATAGTAATGGTAAATATAGAAATGGTAATGTTAACGGTAGTAGTAATGGTTAGCTAATGGTTGGCGATAGTAGTGATAATAGTAATGATAATAGTGATAGCGATAGTAATGGTAATAGTACTGGTTAGCTAATCCGTTGATATAATGGTAAATTATCATGCATTATTACTATCAATGGGTATTTGTAGTTCGAGTAATAGTAATGGCCAACTAGTACCCAATGATTACAGTCTTAGTAATTGATTGTCTAGTATAGTGATACTATTGATCTGATCAATAGTTCATCATTAACTAGTTTGAAGTACTAGTAATGACCAATGGTGAATAGTACCACTCATCCACTTCTAGTTGAGTTTATGACCAATAATACTAGTAAAAATATGATTAGCCTGATTAGCCCATATGGTGGCTTCTTGAAAATGGGGAACCCAAAAAATGGTTGTTTCATCACTAAGACTAAAAACAAATATGTGATTATATTTGGGTACCCCCATTTAAAGATACCACCATATCATCATAATGATAGTGATAGTATCAAATACCTATTACTATTTGATATTCAATAGTTATTCAATGTCAACTATTGATATTCAATAACCATTACTAATTCTATTAACTATCGCTATCAATAAATTCTAAGAGTATAACTTTGTAACTATTAACTATTCACTATTCTACTAACTACTCACTATTCTATTAACTATTCACTATTCTAACAGTCAGCAATATTTAATGGAATTGGTAATAGTGTAATTGAAATTACTGGTATGGATAATGCTATTACTACTACTATTACTAATTCAATAACCATTAATGTTAGGCTGTGATTAGTATTTGGGGGTTGATTAAAGAAAAGTTTTCTCAAAATTATACACAGCCTACCCATTTTTAAATGGAGGGTGATTAAAGAAAAGTTTTTTTTGGGGGGGTTGATTTTTTTCTGGATTTGTGGATGGTATTTTTTTTACTCCCAGGTGGTTCTGGTTGTTTCTATTTTTTCCTTTTCCCTTTGAGTTCTTTATCTTGTTCTTTTGCTTTCTATTGGCCATTTACTAAACTGAGAGCTTGCTGACATGGATGATCCCTTTATTAAAGTCCTTTTAAAAAATTGAGTTTTTTCAATTTTCCAAGAGGGTAGCCCAGGAAGAGCCAAGATGTTGAATAATAGATTTACCAAAAGGGGGTCGATTAATGCAAAAAAAAATTTCTTGGGGTGGTTCTGGCA